>JACBWV010000804.1:361409-483069 GCA_013435795.1 Chlamydomonas sp. ICE-L | reverse complement strand
ACATTCGAACACAAGATGCTTGGAAGGTTATGTTACTCACTTACATGAAATCCAATATATTTACACTCACCACAATCGCGTTGCTGGGCAAGGGCACAGAAGTTGAAGCCACGCCAACTGCTGTTGTTGCGCCAAAATGTATTTGAATTGTAGTTTATTGACACTCACCACAATTGCATTGCTGGACAAGGAAAGCGAAGTTGAAGCCACGCCAACTGCCGTTGTATTGCGCCTTTGGAAGTGTCAACATTCAAATCATTTTGCATTTCAAAATATATTTGAAATGTAACATATTTATATCAATCCATTGGCACTCACCACAATCGCATTGCTGGGCATGGGCATGGAAAATGAAGCCACGCCAACTGCCCTTGCATTGCGCCTTTGGCAATGTCATCAACATTCAAATCATTTTGCATTCCAATATACATTTGAATTGTAGTTTATATGTAATCCAATCTATTGGCACTCACCACACTTGCATTGCTGGGCAAGGAACCAAATGATGAGGCCACGCCAACTCCCGTTGTATTGCGCCTTTGGAAGTGTCAACCTTTAAATCATTTTGCATTCCAAAATATATTTGAATTGTAATGTTTTTATATCAATCCATTGGCACTCACCACAAGATGAAGCCACGCCAACTGCTGTTGTTGCGCCAATTTAATTCATAATCAATCCATTGGCACTCACCACAATCGCGTTGCTGGGCAAGGGCAAAGAAGTTGAAGCCACGCCAACTGCCTTGCATTGCGCCTTTGGCAATGTCATCAACATCCCAAGCATCTTGTGTTCCAACATGTTTGAAATCCAATATATGTACACTCACCACAATCGCGTTGCTGGGCAAGGGCACGGAAGATGAAGCCACGCCAACTGCTGTTGTTGCGCCAATTTAATTCATAATCAATCCATTGGCACTCACCACAATCGCGTTGCTGGGCAAGGGCACGGAAGATGAAGCCACGCCAACTGCTGTTGTTGCGCCAATTTAATTCATAATCAATCCATTTTACACTCCCACAATCGCGTGCTGCGGGCAAGGGCCGGAAAGATGAAGCCACGGCCAAAACTCAGTTTGTTGCCCAATCAAATTCATTTCCAATCCATTGGCACTCACCACAATCGCATTGCTGGGCAAGGGCACGGAAGTTGAAGCCACGCCAACTGCCTTGCATTGCGCCTTTGGCAGTAACATCAACATTCCAAGCATCTTGTGTTCCAAAATGTATTTGAATTGTAGTTTATTGACACTCACCACAATTGCATTGCTGGACAAGGAAAGCGAAGTTGAAGCCACGCCAACTGCCATTGTATTGCGCCTTTGGAAGTGTCAACATTCAAATCATTTTGCATTCCAAAATATATTTATATCAATCCATTGGCACTCACCACAATCGCATTGCTGGGCATGGGCATGGAAAATGAAGCCACGCCAACTGCCCTTGCATTCCAAAATATACTTGAAATGTAATATATATATATCAATCTATTGACATTCACCACAATCGCATAGCTGGGCAAGGGCACGGGAGTTGAAGCCACGCCAACTGCCTTGCATTGCCCCTTTGGCAGTAACATCAACATTCCGATGCCTTGCAGTATAGAAATTCAGGGGATGAACTGGACAAAATGTTTCCGCGAGAACTTCGTGGCGTCCTGGAGGCTACGCTGGCGAATGTTCGCTCGGCGTCTCATGTCCACCAGGTCGCCTCCTATCTCGGTCTGTGCGCAAGCACTAAGGTCGTCAGAAACGCCAAACAGTTGAGTGGACGCATTATAGCAATTCAGGGGATGAACTGGACAAACATTTCGTACTTTGTCGAGAATTGTCGAGAATTGTCGAGAAATGGTCGAGAATACTCGGATTTCCGATCGATTCGATTCGATTTCAAGTACGTGTTCTCGCGGAAACCAAAATATATTTGAATTGTAATGTATCAATATCAATCCATTGGCACTCACCACACGATGAAGCCACGCCAACTGCTGTTGTTGCGCCAATTTAATTCATAACCAATCCATTGGCACGTTTCCGCGAGAACTGGTACTTCCTCCTTCGTAACTTGAAATCGAGAATTTGGGCCTGGAAATCCGAGAATTCTCAAAAAATTTGATCGGGGGAATGATGAAGTACGAAACGTTTGTCCACTTCATCCCCTGAATTGCATTAAGTCTTCAGTGGTGGTGTCAACACTCAAATCATCTTGCATTCCAAAATTGATAGGATCCAATCTCAGGGAACTCACAACAATCGCATTACTGGGCAAGGAACCGGATGATGAGGCCACGCCAACTGCCGTTGTATTGCGCCTTTGGTAGTGTCATCATCATTCCAATGCCTTGCATTAAGTCTTCAATGGTGGTTTCAACACCCTAAGCATTTTGTATTCCAAAATATATTAGAAACAATCTCAGGCCACTCACCACAATCGCGTTGCTGGGCAAGGGCGCGGAAGATGAAGCTACGCCAACTGCCGTTGTTGCACCAAAGCCCCCTTGCTGGTGCTGGTACTGGTGCTGTGGTTGTTGCTGGTGCTGGCGCTGCTGGTGCTGGTGTTGGTGCTGCTGGTGCTGCTGGTGCTGCTGCTGGTGTTGTTGCTGTTGGTTTTGATGTTGGTGGTGTTGGTGGTTTGCTGCTGGTTGCTGACCTGGCCATTGGAAGGACTTTGGGCGAGGCTCCGATCCTAGGCCAGGCCCAGACCCACGGGTTGGTTGATTCGGTTGTCTTCCATGCTGCGCAGTGGCCTGCTGTACCCCTGCTGGTCGTTGCTGCTGCTGCTGCTGCTGCTGCTGCTGTTGTTGTTGTTGTTGTTGTTGATGTTGTTGTTGTTGTTGTTGCTGACCATGATTTGGTTGGTTCGGTTGCTGATTCTGTGGCTGGCTGGCCTGAGCGTAGGAAGGAAGAGACAGGCCCTTTCGCTGAGCTGGCGGCACGTGGTTGGATTGGTTGGGTTGGTTTGGGTGCTGCGCTGAGCTGGTGCTGCCAGATGGTCGGAAGAGGTTGTGGGCGTTTGACGGTCGCTGAGCATTTTCTACCTGTGGTAGCATTGGCATCAGTATCAGTACAGTAGAGTATCAGCAATCATTGCAACATTCAGCACATCATCACATGAGCAATGATCATCATTAGCATCATTGCATCATCACATCAACATCGCGATCTAAACCAGTATCATACCAGTATCATAATCATAATAATAATCATAATAATAATACGGTAATCATAATCATAATAATCATAATAATCATAATCATAATCATAATCATAATAATAATCATAATACCATAGCATCATACCAGTATCATCAGCATCAGCATCAGCGGTAGTAGCAGTAGGGGGGGGGGGGCTCCGCCAAAAAAACGAAACAACGATAAAAAACAGCTCATCGGCTGAGCAGATTCAATTTATAAATAAATTAAAACTAATAAACAAGTTAAATCCGCTCATTGCTCACGAGATTTATGTGTAAACAAAAACAGACCAAAACATTGTCAAACAACAGACACATCAGACGATCATCAGCTCTCTAGATTCAATGTATTAAAATTAAAAAACATGTAATTAATTTAATTAAAAGAAAAATAAACTCATCGGCTCTCTAGATTCAATTTATTATAATTATACAAGTGTGTATTAACATTTTAATTAAAAGACAAATACGCTCATCGGCTCTCCAGATTAAATTCATTAATTACCTCATCGGATCTCCAGATTCAATTTATGTGTATTAACATTTTAATAAAAATAAAAATAAGCTCATGGCTTTCTAGATTAAATTGATTCTTTGATTGGTTTTTTTGGCCGACGAAACTGAACAGGCACATGGAGTGCAATAGCATTGCACTAAAATACAATCAAGCGATACAATCAAGCAATACAATCAAGCAATAAAATCAAGCAATGAATCAGCAATGCAATCAGCATAAAACAGCATACAGCAAGCAATTATCAAGCAATACAATCAGCCAATACATCAGCAATACAATCAGCAATGAAGCCGCAATAAAATCAAGCAAAACAATCAAGCAATAAAATGAAGCAAATGAATGAATCAAGCAATTCAATCAAGCAATAAAATCAAGCAAATGAATTAAGCAATACAATCAAAGCAATACAATCCGCATACAACAAGCAATGAATCAAGAAATAAATGAAGGCAATGAATGATCAAAGCATTACAATCCAAGCAATGAAATCAAGCAAATGAAATCAAGCAAATGAATCAAGCAATAAAATCAAGCAAAACAATCAAGCAAATAAATCAAGCAATACAATCAAGCAAATGAATCAAGCAATAAAATCAAGCAATACAATCAAGCAAATAAATTAAGCAATACAATCAAGCAATACAATCAAGCAATAAAATCAATCAAATGAATCAAGCAATAAAATGAAGCAATTGAATGAATCAAGCAATACAATCAAGCAATAAAATCAAGCAAATGAATTAAGCAATAAAATCAAGCAATACAATCAACCAATAAAATCAACCAATAAAATCACGCAATAAAATCAAGAAATAAATCAAGCATATAAATCAAACAAACAAAATGAAATACAAAGAACATGTTTACGATATCAAGTTTCCTGTATATGTATTGAAATTATTGAACTGATCCATAACAATTCCCCCTCCTGTTACTCACATCTTTAAACAAAGGGATCTGGAACGTTCACCACCACCACCATCACCACCACCACCATCACCACCACCACCACCATCACCACCACCATCACCACCATCATCACCACCAGCACCACCACCACCACCAGCACCACCACCATCACCACCATCACCACCACCATCACCACCACCACCATCATCACCCACCACCACCATCACCCACCACCATCCCACCACCATCATCCCACCACCATACACCATCACCCCCACCACCATCACCACCACCACACCACCACCACCACATCACCACCATCCACCACACAACCACCGGACCATCAACACCATCACACCACACCACACCACCATCACCACCACACCACCAAGCCATCACCTACCCCCCACCACCATCACACCCCACCACCACCATGACCACCCCAACCAATCACCACACCACCACCATCACACCACCACCACCATCACCACCACCACCATCACCACCACCCCCTCACCACCACCATCACGCACCACCCGCCTCACCACCACCACCAGCACCACCACCACCATCACCACCAACCAACATGCACCACACCACCAGCACCACCACCACCACAACCATCACACACCCCCCCACCATCACCACCACTATCACCACCATCAGCAACCACCACCACCCCACCACCACCAACACCACCCCACCAGCACCCCACCACCCTTCACCCCACCACCACACAACCCCCACCAGCCCCACATCACATCACCACCACCACCATCACCACCACAACCTCACCACACACATCACCACCATCACAGCACCACCACCGCATACACCACCCATCACCACCACCACCAGCAACCACACCACCACACCCACCAACCACCCCACCATCACCACCAACCACCATCACCACCACCACCATCACCCCCACCCACCCATCACACCACCACCACATCACCACCACCACCATCACACCACCATCATCTCACCACCAACCATCATCAATTCATCACCACCACCACTATCACCACCACCACCAAACACACCACCCACCATCACCACCACCACCATCACCACCACACCACCATCACCACCACCACCATCACCACCATCACCATCACCACCACCACCACCACCACCACACCACCACCACCCCACCACCACCACCCAGCACCACAACCCCATCCCACCAGCCACCATCACAACTCACCACCATCACCACCACCACCATCACCACCACCAACCTATCAATCACCACCACCCCATCCCACCACCACAGCACCACCACCACCAACCATCACCACCAACCACCATCCCACCACCGCCCGCACCCACCACCACCATCAACCCCCCACCACCGAGCACCACCACCACCATCAACCGCCCCCACCAGCCCCACCACCACCACACCACCAACCACCATCACCAACCACCACATCACCACCACCACCATCACACCACCACCACCACCACCACCACCACCATCACCACCACCACCACCATCACCACCACCACCATCACCACCACCACCATCACCACCACCACCACCCACCACCATCACCACCACCACCACCACCACCACCACCATCACCATCACCACCACCACCATCACCACCACCACCATCACCCACCACCACCATCACCACCACCACCATCCACCAACCACACCAGTCAATCACCACCCAACCCCATCACCACCACCACCATCACCACCACCACCATCATCACCCAACCACCATCACCACCACCACCATCACCACCACCACCCTCATCACCACTACCACCATCACCACCATCACCACCACCACCCTCACCATCACCACCACCACCACCACCACCACCACCACCACCACCATCACCACCACACCACCAGCACCCACCCAAGACAACCATCACGCACCACCACCATCACCACCACCACCATCACATCACCACCACCATCACCCCACCACCATCACCACCACCAAATCACCACCACCCCACCATCACCACCATCCACCATCACCACCATCACCAAGCACCCCATCACACCAACCACCAGCACCACCATCACCACCAACACCATCACCATCACCACCAACACCATCACCAACTCCACCACCATCACCATCAACACCATCACCAACACCACATCACCACCATCCCACCACACCATCACCACCATCACCACCACCTCCACCACCACCATCACCACCCCACCATCACCAACCCACCACCATCACACCACCACATAACCACCACCACCATCACCCCACCACCACACCGTGACCACACCATTCACCACCAACCAGCATCACCACCACCACATCAAACCACCACCCACCAACAACACCACCATCACCACCGCACCCCACCACACCAGTCACCACCATCACCACCACCACCTCACACCCACCCCCACCATCATCCACCACCACCACCAGCACCACCCACCACATCAACCACCACCACCATCACACCACCCCATCACCACCACCACACCACCACCCAACCATCACCACCACCAACCAGCACCACCTCCAAATCACCACCCCTCCAAAAATCACCACCGACCACCATCCACCACCACCACCATCACCACCACCACCACCAGCTCACCACCACACCATCACCACCACCATCAACCACCACCACCATCAACCACCAACCACCATCACCACCACCCCATCACCATCACCCACCCCACCATCACCACACCTACCACCACACCACCCACACCATCACCAACCACCACCATCACCACCAAACCACCATCACCACCCACCCCACCACACCACCATCACCACCACCACCATCACCACCACCACCATCACCAACCCCCAGCCACTCAGCACACCACCACCCTAGCCACCACACCCAAGCCTCGACCACCAACCACACCACAACACACCCACACCATCCACCACCAGTCACCACCGACCAACCAGCACCCCCACCACCCAGCACCAAGCCACCACCACAGCACACCCACCACCACCACCACCACCAACATCACCCCCCCCCCCCCACCACCACAGGCAACCACCACCACAAGAACCCCACCGCCAAAAGTCACCGCACCACCACCTAGCACAACAAACCACATGCACCAACCAGCCCACCACCAGCACCACCACACCACCACCAACCACCAGGCACACCACCACCAGCACCCACCACCAAACATGCACCACCACACCAGACCCCCACACCACCAGCACCACCACCACCAGCAACACCCCCAAACCAGCCACCACCACCACCACGCACCCCCACCACCCAGCCACCACCACCACCACCACCAAGAACACCACCACATCACCACCACCACCCATCACCACCACCACCACCATTCACACCACCACCCATCACCACACCACCATCAACACCACCCACCAGTCACCCACCACCCATCACCACACCACCCAGCAACACCACACCAGTCACCAACCACCACCATCAAACCACCACCCACCATCAACAACCACCACCAATCACCGACCACCACCCACACCATGTGCCCCACCCCCACCACCAGCACCACACCCACCAGCACCACAGTCACCACAACCACCACCATCACCACAACCACCATCACCACACCACCATCCACCACCCACCACCATTCACCCCCACCACATCACCACCACCACCATCACCCAGCCACCACATTCACCACCACCACCAGCACAGCAACAACCAGCACCACCACAACCCATGCAACACTCACACCATGCACCACCCAACCACCAGCACCTCACCACCACCAATGAACCACACCACCCATCACCCACCAACCACCATCCACCACCACACATCACCACCACCAACCATCACAACCCACCACCATCACCACCACACCATCACCACCACCACCCATACCACCACCACCATCAACACCACCACCACCACCACCACTACCACCCTGAAATGATCCATAACGAGACCCCCTTCTGGTACTCCCATCTTTAAACAAAGGGATCTGGAACGTTGGCCACCACCACCACCACTACCACCACTACCACCACTACCACCACTATCACCACCACCACTATTACCACCACCAATAGCATTGCAGCAAACAAATAAAAATAACCTGATTGTAAAAACGCGTGTCCTATTTAAGTCGATGAAATGATCCATAACGAGACCCCCTTCTGGTACTCCCATCTTTAAACAAAGGGATCTGGAACGTTGGCCACCACCACCACCACTACCACCACTACCACCACTATCACCACCACCACTATTACCACCACCAATAGCGTTGCAGCAAACAAATAAAAATAACCTGATTGTAAAAACGAGTGTCCTATTTAAGTCGATGAAATGATCCATAACGAGACCCCCTTCTGGTACTCCCATATTTAAACAAAGGGATCAGGAATGTTGGCCACCACCACCACCACCACCACCACCACCACCACTACCACCACTATCACCACCACCACCACCAATAGTGTTGCAGCAAATAGATACAAATAAGCTGTTTATGCAAACGAGTGTCCTGTAAAAGCAGATGAAATTATCCATAATCATCCCCCCCTCCTTCCAATACTCACATCTTTAAACGATGGGATCTGGAACGTTGGCTTCGGTGCAGAGTTATTGCCTGACCTGTTTTCCGAGCATCGGAAGGTGGTGGGTGGGAGGTGGGGGGAGGTGGTGGTGCTGGTGGTGGTAGTGTTGTTGTTGTTCTTGCCTGACCTGTTTTCCGAGCATCGTAGGGTGGTGGGTGGGAGGTGGGGGGAGGTGGGGGTGATGGTGGTGGTAGTGTTGTTGTTGTTATTGCCTGACCTGTTTCCGAGCATCGTAAGGTGGTGGGTGGGAGGTGGGGGGAGGTGGTGGGGATGGTGGTGGTAGTGTTGTTGTTGTTCTTGCCTGACCTGTTTTCCGAGCATCGTAGGGTGGTGGGTGTGGGTGGTGGTGGTGGGTGGTGGTGGTGGTGGTTAGTGGGTAGTGTTGTTGTTGTTATTGCCTGACCTGTTTTCCGAGCTTCGTAGGGTGGGGTGGGGTGGGTGGGGTGGGGTCCAGGTTACAGTCCAAAGGTAGGGCCGTAGGGGTTTGGTAGGTGGTGGGTGGTGGGTAGGTGGTGGGAGGTGGGTGGTGGTGGTGGTGGTGGGAGGTGGGTGGGAGGTGGGTGGGAGGTGGGTGGGTGGTGGTGACGGTGGTGACGGTGGTGGCGGTGGGTAGCGGGTAGGTGGTGGGTGGTGGTGGTGGTGGTGGTGGTGGTGGGTGTATGGGTACATTCTTGTGACGAGTTGCATGCAAGATCAGGCAGAGCAACAAGCAGAATGCACAAAGCAGGTATACGCCCAAGGTGCTCGTATCAATGAGGCCTGGTTGTGTTGTCTGCAGGCATAGGATACTGGTTCACCAACAGACAACGGCCTCAAAGATAATGCCCCACGCGTCCTTGGGCACCCAATAGCAAGGCCGAGGCAATACCAATAGCAATACAGTTACATACATGGTGACACTTGTGTACTTCAAAAGTAATGAGAACGCCTGGTGGGGCGTGGTATTAAGGGAACCCGTCGTATGTGGGCAGAAAACGATCTACCACCTCAACTGGACAAGCTACCATCGCGGTTGACAACGACCTGCAACGCTAAGGGCGGCCGTAGGGGGAATCGAACCCCCGACCCTTCTTCGTTTCAGCAATTTGGTGCACCACTACACCAATATATATCTCTGAAACAGGCTATACTTGGGCACGCAATAGCAAGGCCGAGGTAATACCAATAGTAATACAGTTACACTCATGGTGACACTTGTGTACTTACTCATTCGGCTTGCTCTTTTTAGGGGCTGGGTTGTCCACGAAACTGAAGTCCATCAGTCCCTTCTCACATAAAGCTTGTACTGCTGCGTATGCTTGCGGCTTGCACTGCTGCTGCTGCTGCTGCTGCTGCTGCTGCTGCTGCTGCTGCTGCTGCTGCTGCTATTGCTGCTGCTGCTGCTGCTGCTGCTGCTGCTGCTGCTTCTGCTGCTGCTATTGCTGCTGCTGCTGCTGCTGCTGCTGCTGCTGCTGCTGCTGCTGCTGCTGCTGCTGCTGCTACTGCTGCTGCTGCTGCTACTGCTACTGCTGCTTCAAATTAGAGAGGGATGCTGAACATGAGATTGGCAGGTAAGGGTGGGGTCGAGTGAACAAATAGACAACAAGAGTGCGAATATCATGGTCGATGATATGTTAAAGCGAGAAAAAGGTGACGTTATATAAGGGCGGTACATGGTTGTACAACGTGTTGTCCCCGTCAGTTTCCTCGACGTAGGGGGTGAGACGGGGTGGGAGAGAGATCAATCAGCCAGCTCGACAATTCTGCCTCCTTGTCTGGCGGAACGAAAGGAGGAGGCGTGAGCGATAGGGGATGAGTCGGCCTGCGTTCGTGAAATCGGATCGCGACGGACCGCACCAGCAGAGTAGGATGAGAGCGTCCAGCGCGAAATTTCCAAATTGGATCTGCCTAGCCTAGTCACCGCGGGCGGCAAAGAAACGAGTCACTGACCTACAGCCAGCTAGAGAGTGTACGACCATCCATACGATCGTTGTTGTTATAGGGTACTCGAGATTGTTTTCCCTCGAGATCGCGAGCAGCTGTCAGAGTGGGGAACTACAGAGACACGGATGCTACATCGGCATCTAGATCTAGTTCACCCTCCTCCCGCAGCCAAATTACTGGCTGGAGCTATTTAAACAAGTTCAAATAAAAAATGATTATAATTTATTATGTTATTAAGCCGAAGACGGTAAGCAGCCTTACAATCTAGAGTCCCCGATTGATGTACAGGTCAGAATGGTTATCACAACCGGAGGAGTCCCCAGATCGAATCTGCACCGAGACATGTGCACTAGAAATCCCTGGTTTCCGTGGTTCTCTCACGGAGGGTCATTGTTCGCTTCAATATGCAGACGGTTAGATGACAAACATGGTACCTTGTGCCGAACCCATAGGTGTCACTAGTGTATCAGTGTAATAGTGTAACCGGTGTAGCAGTGTAACCGTGTAACCAGTGTATCCGTGTATTTACAACCTGGAGTCATGTAACCAAGTTCAAGTTAAAGTACGCACATTGACACATGTACTATATAATATATTATGCGCGACATGAATAAATAAGTGCCTTCACATTGGAAGATGGTGAGCAGCCCACAATTGGCTGGAAAAACTCCACCCCGAAGCATAGGCGCACACACATGCACATGCAAACACACACACATGCTCGTTTCCGCCTTCTCCTTGCTGAATAGTGCATACTGCTGCGTATTGCTTACTGCTTGCTGCCCCCAGCCTGTCTTTAGGCCACATTATGTGTGTCCATGTAACAATCCAATCGAATATACGGTATACATGGAAGGCTGTAATTGCCTTAACTGATCTGTGGTAGAAAGCATATAATCGTATACAGTGTTTCGTATATTGTGGTATACAGTCCTACCTAACTATCATGCTGGCCATAACTATCAGCAAAGCTTGTGTGTGTGTGTGTGGTGGTGGTGGTGGTGGTGGGGGGGGGGTACAAAATGAAAATGAAAAACAAAATGAAGAAATGAAGAAAAATAGTGATCTGTTCGCGTTTGCATTTTCCTGGTAATATTATTTTTCCTGCCGAAGACGGCGCAAAGCCAAATTGCTGGCTGAGGCTATGTAACCAAGTTCAAGTTCCAGAAGTTGACCTGGACAAGTCTTAAATTGCCTAATCCACCAACACCAAAAACACCCCATGAACGCACCAAAAACACACATACATACATACACACACACACAAAACCTAGCGATGTGGCTCAGCTACTAGTCATTCAAGCACTCATTCATGCGGTCAATGAACCCCCCGCAGATAGTGCCTGTAAATCTAAGGGCAACATTATTCTCGCCATTCAGCTACCAGTCATTCAGGTACTAGTTATTTAGCTACTAGTCATTCACGCACTCATTCATGCGGTCAATGAACCCCCCGCAGATAGTGCCTGTAAATCTAAGGGCAACATTATTCTCACCATTCAGCTACTAGTCATTCACGCACTCATTCATGCGGTCAATGAATCTCCCCAAACCAACACTGGTAGTCTTCTCTCTAATCTAATTGTGGTACAGCACCAGCACCAGTACAGCACCAGGAGTTGACTTGGCCTGCAGTTGATGAGCCCTATGTTGACCGAGGCTTTTTTTTCAAATGTGAAAGTTATTTTTCTTCTAGCTTTATGGTTTCAAGCTTCCTCCAGGGACAGCCTTTTAGTGCTTTTAATAGCTTTTATAGCCTTAACAGCTTCTTAGGGCCATTCAGGGCAAACAAAACAACTAATTTTTTACTTTTTTGTAGCGATCTTTTCGCCAAGACGGGGTCAAAACTAGCGATCACTATATATAGCCCTGATGTTGACCACTGATTTTCTTTTCGGCTACCAGCACCCTACCATGAAACAAACTCAGTCAGTACCAGCAGTACCCTAAGCTCCTGTTCAAGATAGGTGTGCCTCAAGCCACATGTTGGCGTTAGCTACGTTGAGGTGCGCAAGGCCCAAGCTGGATCCAGCATCAGGTTCATAAGATAGGTGTGCCTCAAGCCACATGTTGGCGTTAGCTATGTTGAGGTGCGCAAGGCCCAAGGCAGGTCGAGCATCAGGTTATTAGATCTGTGTTCAATATAGGTGTGCCTCAAGCCACATGTTGGCGTTAGCTATGTTGAGGTGCGCAAGGCCCAAGCCGGATCCAGCATCAGGTTCGTAGATATGAGCTGGCTTGATGTGTATCTGACCGATGGAGTCTCCTTGGGGGCACATGGTGGGCAGCTTGAAGGCTGTACCAGCAGTACTCAGGCAGTACCCGCAGTACCCTGGGGGCAGATGGTGAGCAGCTTGAATGCTGCCAGACCATGCAGTCCAACTACGACCGTACCAGCAGTACTCAGGCAGTACCCGCAGTACCCTGGGGGCAGATGGTGAGCAGCTTGAATGCTGCCAGACCATGCAGTCCAACTACGACCGTACCAGCAGTACTCAGGCAGTACCCGCAGTACCCTGGGGGCAGATGGTGAGCAGCTTGAATGCTGCCAGACCATGCAGTCCAACTACGACCGTACCAGCAGTACTCAGGCAGTACCCGCAGTACCCTGGGGGCAGATGGTGAGCAGCTTGAATGCTGCCAGACCATGCAGCCCAACTACGACCGTACCAGCAGTACTCAGGCAGTACCTGCAGTACCCTGGGGGCAGATGGTGAGCAGCTTGAATGCTGCCAGACCATGCAGCCCAACTACGACCGTACCAGCAGTACTCAGGCAGTACCAGCAATACCCTGGGGGCACATGGTGGGCAGCTTGAAGGCCAGACCATGCAGTCCAACTAAAGATAACACCTAGTGGGGTGTGGTATTCAGGGAGGTAGGGAACGGGCTGCTACTTTACCTGGACAAAGCTACCATGGCGGTTGACAGCAAACACTTAAGCGCACCCAAATGCCCCTAGCCCCCAGGGTAGTGATGATGATGATGGTAACATTTTTGGCGGAGCCCCCTCTCCGCCTGTCCAACCGAAAAACTTGAAGCCCGACACGTCAGCCAACGGTCGCTTAACTAACTCGCTGCGGTCAGCTCCATCGTTGCCACCTTTCGTTCCGTTGCCATCACACTCCGCCAATTTTCCGCGTCGCTTGCGACGCTGCATAGGAATTGTTCCTGTTGCCCTACTGGCCCTACGACGAGCAGCCAGATTGCTGGCTGAAGCTCTGTAACCAAGTTCAAGTTCCCAATGTGCCCGCGGCCCGACAGAGTCAAGGGGGACTTAAACCCAAGGAGGGAGCACTCACGCACATGGAGGTGAAGGCAAAGATGCAAGCCCCTTTCAGCGAATCAATTGGTCTAGTGTTACACCAAATTGCTTTGAGGATGCAGGGTCAGGGGTTTGATTCCCCCTACGGTCGCCCTGAGCGTTGCAGGTTGTTGTCAACCGCGATGGTAGCTTGTCCAGTTGAGGTAGAAGACCCTCTCTACCTGTATACGACGGGTTCCCTTATTATCACGCCCCACCAGGCGTTATCATTACCTTATTGCAAAGATGCAACATAGGAGGAGCTTATACAGCACCGGAAGTAGTCTCAGGTCCAGGGGCCTCCTTTGAGGGGGGGGGGGGGGGGGGGGGGGGGGGGGAGGGATGCCCTGAACCCCAAGGAGATCCTGTTGTGCGAGGCCCTAACCAAAAAGGGGAGCTTAGAGCTTAGCCAGTACCGGCAGTAGTCTCAGGTCCAGGGGCCTCCTTTGAGGGGGGGGTGAGAGGGGGGGATGCCCTGATCCCCAAGGAGATCCTGTTGTGCGAGGCCCTAACCAAAAAGGGGAGCTTAGAGCTTAGCCAGTACCGGCAGTAGTCTCAAGGCCAGGGGCCCCCTTTCCCAGGGGCCCCGAGGACCTAAACTCAAGGAAGATCCTTGCTGCCGCGCAAGGCCGTTAACCAGAGGGGGAGCTGGGAGCTTAGATAGTACAGGCAGCAGTCTCAGGGCCAGGGGCCTCCTTAGGGGCAACCGGGGGGGGCCTAAACTCAAGGAAGATCCTGAAACTGCTGCGCATGGCCGTTAACCAGAGGGGGAGCTAGGAGCTTAGATAGTACAGGCAGCAGTCTCAGGGCCAGGGGCCTCCTTAGGGGCAACCGGGGGGGGCCTAAACTCAAGGAAGATCCTGAAACTGCTGCGCATGGCCGTTAACCAGAGGGGGAGCTAGGAGCTTAGATAGTACCGGCAGCAGTCTCAGGGCCAGGGGCCTTCTTTGCGGCGACCGGGGGGGCCTAAACTCAAGGATGATCTTGTCTCTATCGCGCATGGCCTTAACCAAGAGGGGGAGCTGGGAGCTTAGGCAGTACCAGCAGCTATATCAGGGCCAGGGGCCTCCTTTGGGGCAACTGGGGGGGGCCTGAACTCAAGGAAGATCCTGTATCTATCGACCATGGCCCGCACCAAGAGGGAGAGCTGGGAGCTTAGATAGTACAGGCAGCAGTCTCAGGGCCAGGGGCCTCCTTAGGGGCGACCGGGGGGGGCCTAAACTCAAGGAAGATCCTGAAACTGCTGCGCATGGCCCGCACCAAGAGGGAGAGCTAGGAGCTTAGATAGTACAGGCAGCAGTCTCAGGGCCAGGGGCCTTCTTTGGGGCAACCGGGGGGGGCCTAAACTCAAGGATGATCTTGTCTCTATCGCGCATGGCCTTAACCAAGAGGGGGAGCTGGGAGCTTAGGCAGTACCAGCAGCTATATCAGGGCCAGGGGCCTCCTTTGGGGCGACCGGGGGGGGCCTGAACTCAAGGAAGATCCTGTATCTATCGACCATGGCCCGTACCAAGAGGGCGAGCTGGGAGCTTAGGCAGTACCAGCAGCAGTCTCAGGGCCAGGGGCCTCCTTAGGGGCGACCGGGGGGGGCCTAAACTCAAGGAAGATCTTGGCTCTATCGCGCATGGCCTTAACCAAGAGGGGGAGCTGGGAGCTTAGGCAGTACCAGCAGCTATATCAGGGCCAGGGGCCTCCTTTGGGGCAACCGGGGGGGGGCTTGAACTCAAGGAAGATCCTGTATCTATCGAGCATGGCCCGTACCAAGAGGGGGAGCTGGGAGCTTAGGCAGTACCAGCAGCAGTCTCAGGGCCAGGGGCCTCCTTTGGGGCGACTGGGGGGGCCCTGAACTCAAGGAAGATCCTGTAACTGCTGCGCTTGGCCCGTACCAAGAAGAAGACCATGATGCCGATCCAAATGCCCTCCAGCCCCCACAAGTAGTACCGACACAGAGAGGTGAAGATAAATATGCAGCCAAGGGTGAGTACCAAGGACTTTGCCACGTAGGCGCTATCACCCAAGGCAATGGTCATCCCGTTTGCCTGCAACCAAAGGGAGGGTGGCGATTAAGTCCTTTGCCTGCCTGTCCATGTGTGTGTCTGCCTCTTTGTGTGTCTGTGTGCGTGTGTGTGTGTCTGTGTGTGTGTCTGTGTGTGGATGTGTGCATGCATGTACTCGAAGAGGGTGATTATCAAGGACCTGGCCAAGTAGGCGCTATCAGCCAGGGCAATTGTCATTCCGTTTGCCTGCAACCAAATTGAAGGGAGGGTGACGATTCAGTAATGGAGGGTGATGATTAAGCACTCTATGTGCTAGTCCATGTGATTTGTGTGTCTGCCACTGTGTGTGTGTGTTTGTGTGTATGCACGTATGAGATGAGGGTGATTATCAAGGACATGGCCAAGTAGGCGCTATCAAAGGGAGGGTGGCGATTAAGTCCTCTGTCTGCCTGTCCATGTGTGTGTCTGCCTCTTTGTGTGTGTGTGTGTGTCTGTGTGTGTGTGTGTGAGATGAGGGTGATTGTCAAGGACATGGCCAAGTAGGCGCTAACAAAGGGAGTGCGGCGACTTAGTCCCCTGTCTACCTGTCCATGTGTGTGTCTGCCTCTTTGTGTGTGTGTCTGTGTGTGTGTGTGTGTGTGTGAGATGAGGGTGATTATCAAGGACATGGCCAAGTAGGCGCTAACAAAGGGAGGGTGGTAATTAAGTCCCCTGTCTACCTGTCCATGTGTGTGTGTGTGTGTGTGTGTGTGTCTGCCTCTTTGTGTGTGTGTGTGTGAGATGAGGGTGATTATCAAGGACATGGCCAAGTAGGCGCTAACAAAGGGAGTGCGGCGACTAAGTCCTCTGTCTGCCTGTCCATGTGTGTGTCTGCCTCTTTGTGTGTGTGTGTGTCTGTGTGTCTGTGTGTGTGTGAGATGAGGGTGATTATCAAGGACATGGCCAAGTAGGCGCTAACAAAGGGAGGGTGGCGACTAAGTCCTCTGTCTGCCTGTCCATGTGTGTGTTTGCCTCTGTGTGTGTCTCTGTGTCTGTGTGTATTTTTGTGTGTATGCATGTACGAGGAGAGGGTGAGTATCAAGGACTTGGCCACGTAGGCGCTATCAGCCAGGGCAATGGCCACACCGTTTGCCTGGAACCGAAGGTAGGGTGACGATTAAGTCCTTTGTCTGCCTGCCATCTTCTTGTCCATGTGTGTCTGCCTCTGTGTGTGTCTCTGTGCCTGTGTGTGTGTGTGCATGCATGTGCGAGGAGAGGGTGAGTATCAAGGACTTGGCCACAAATGCGCTATCAGCCACGACGACTCCAGAGAAGATAAGGGAGTCGAGATTCAATCCGCTGATCAGCACATGAAAGGGTAGAGGGCAGGGTCCTAATACACCGAAACATAACTACATGTGTGTGCATGCATGTATCTGTCCATTCATCTCACTGAAATGTCGACCCCTGAGACGAAAGCCCATCCGCTGGTCAAAATCATTGCTTTCAGACGAGAACAACGGGGGTGGGGTGGGGTGGGGGGGGGGGACATGGTTGTGGCATACACGGACATGCCTGCCTGCCTTCATGAGAAAATGCACACATCTCTCAAACATCTCTATACCTCTTTATCGATTCATCTCACCGAAATGTCGACCCCTGAGAAGATGAGGGAGACCAGAGCCCATCCACTGGTCAAGCACATGAAGGGGTTGAGGGCAGGGTCCGCAGAAAACAACTGGGGGGAGAACATGGTGGTTGCATACACAAAAAACATGCCTGCCTGCCTGCCTGCCTTAATGAGCAAATGCACACATCTCTATACCCCCTAACCAATCTAACTCACTGAAATGTCGACCCCTGAGAAGATGAGGGAGACGAGAGCCCATCCACTGGTTACGCACACGAAGGGCTAGAGGGCGGGGTCCTAATAAACTGATACTTACATACATACCTGTGTGCGGATGCATGTATCTGTCAATCTAACTCACAGAAATGTCGACACCTGAGAAGATGAGGGAGACTAGAGCCCATCCACTGGTTAAGCACATGAAAGGCTAGAGGGCGGGGTCCTAATATACTGATACATACATACATACACACATACATGTGTGCGGATGCATGCATCTGTCAACCTAACTCACCGAAATGTCGACACCCGAGAAGATGAGGGAAACCAGAGCCCATCCACTGGTCAAGCACATGAAGGGGTAGAGCGTGGGGTCCGCAGAAAACAACTGGGGGGAGAACATGGTGGTGGCATACACGAAACAGCCTCCAATGAGACCCACGAGGGGTCCGAGGGTCATTACAAGCTTCCCTGTTTCTAGCATTTGCCACCGTTTCTGGGCGGCTGGGATGAAGGTCAGGGCTGCCTGCTCGACAGGGCCTGGGGGAGGGAATGGGGGGGGGGGGGGGGGGGGGGGGGGGGGAGGGGGGAGGGTTTGTGTGTTGTCGGTGAGAGTGTGGGGAGTGTGTGTGGGGAGGAGGTCCGAGATTCATTACCAGCTTCCCTGTTTCGAGCATTAGCCACTGTTTCTGGGCAGCTGGGATGAAGGTCAGGGCTGCCTGCTCGACAAGGCCTGGGGGGAGGGAATGGGGGGGGGGAGGGTTTGTGTGTTGGTGAGAGTGTGGGGAGTGTGTGTGGGGAGGGGGTCCGAGAGTCATTACCAGCTTCCCTGTTTCGAGCATTTGACACCGTTTCTGAGCAGCTGGGATGTAGGTCAGGGCTGCCTGCTCGACAGGGCCTGGGGTGGGGGAGGGGAGGGGAGAGGAGAGGGGGTGAGGGTTTGTGTGTTGGGGGTGAGAGGGGAGGGGGGATGGGATGATGGTCAGGGCTGCCTGCTCGACAGGGCCTGGGGGTGGTAGGGGTGGGAGGGAAGGGGACGGGTGAGTGGGTGAGGGTTTGTGTGTGTGGTGGTGGTGGGGGGAGAGTGTGGAGAGTGTGTGTGTGGTGGGGTCCGAGAGTCATCACCAGCTTCCATGTTTCCAGCATTTGACATCGTTTCTGGGCAGCTGGGATGAAGGTCACTAGGCAAACACACAACCAACCAACCATTCTCCCGACTGCCCATGAAGGGATCCTCATAGGGATACACACTTATCAAGTACTTAGCAAAAGCCAAAACGGAAAACATCCCTTGATAGGCAGCCAGCTGGTGCTTTACCCCCACCCCACAAGACCAAAAACCAACCACAACCGGAAACCAACACAAACAACAACCAGAGAACCCCAAACCAAAAAAAAAATGGCCAGGAATAAACAAAACTACTACAAAAAATAAGAAAGAAACAAAAACAACAAACAAACAACAAAACAAAAAATAAACAACAAAAAAGCAAAAAAAAACAAAAAAACAAAAACACAAAGATAAAAAGAATCAAACAAGACATAACAAAGAGAAAAAAAAAAAAAAGAAAAAACACCAAAATAAAAAAGAAAACGAAGAAAAAAAGAAAAATGAAACACACACAACCAACAAATTAACCCCTCAGAGCCCAAGTAATGGTCCTAGAGATACGCACTTACCAAGTACTGGCAAGGACCAAACGGAAACGCCTCCTTTGAGCGGCAGCAGTTGGGTTGCTTACCCCACCAACCCACCGCCCCCCCCAACCCACCCACAACAACCACACATACAACCATAACCCCCTCACCAAAGTGGGTCCTAGGGACACACACTTACCAAGTACTTGGCAAAAGCCCAAAAGGAAAGCATCCGTTGGAGGGGCGGCTCGAAGAGGGTACGGGACCCCCCCATGACAGTCCGCCTACACACAATCAAACCATAACCACAACCACATAAAGTAGGTCAGGGGATTACACAGTATCAAGTACTGGCAGCGGATTGACCAAAGCTCAAACGGAAAACATCCCTTAATGGGCAGCCAGCCGGTGCTTTACCCCCCTCCCCACACACACAACCCACCACCACCACCACCACACACACAACCATACCCCCGACCACCCAAGTAGGTCCTAGGGATACGCACTTATCAAGTAGTTGGCAAAAGTCCAAAGGCAAAGCCCCAAAGATCGATTTATGAGCAAGCAGGAGGTTTGCTTTACCCCCCCCCCCCCCCCTCGACACACACACCAAACCAACAAAACCCAACCACTTAACCCCCACCGACCAAACAGAGGGGGCATCTTCGGGATCACATTACAGCGTTCTTTGGACATGTGGGATCACTGACAGGGCCTGGGGAAGGGGGAAGGGGGGGGGGGGGGGTAAGGATGGTGCCGCGTCCTGAACACATGTCGCTGCGTTGTTGACATGTATGTCACGACAGGGGGGCCTGGGGGAAGGGTGAGGAATGTAAGGAGTGTTTCGGTGTGTGTTGTGTTGGGTGTGTGGGTGGTTGGTAAAGGAGGTTCAGTGGGGGGAATGGGGGTGGGGGAGGGGGAGGGGGGGGTGGGTGGTGGGGGGGGGGGGGAGTTTCAGGGAGGTTCAGGTGGGAGAGTAAGGATGGTGTGTCTGTGCTGAATCAACATGGAACAAGCGTGGTTGGATGTAGTCAGAACTGACAGGGTGCCTGGGGAAGGGGGGAGTTCAAATTGCAAGGAGGTTTCATGGAGGTGGGAGGGTGGGAGGGAGGTGTAGGTGGGAGAGTAAGGACGGTAAGTCTGTCTGTATCAACATGCAGCTAGCGTTGTTGGACTTGTAGTCCACTGACAGGGGTGCCTGGGGGAAGGGGGGGGAGTTCAAATGCAAGGGAGGTTCAGGTGGGAGGGTGTGAAGGAGGTTTAGGTGGGAGGGTGGGAGGGAGGTGTAGGTGGGAGAGTAAGGACGGTAAGTCTGTCTGTATCAACATGCAGCTAGCGTTGTTGGACTTGTAGTCCACTGACAGGGGTGCCTGGGGGGAAGGGGGGGGGGAGTTCAGGTGCAAGGGAGGTTCAGGTGGGAGGGTGGGAGGGAGGTTTAGGTGGCAGGGTGAGGGAGGATCAGGTGGGAGAGTAAGGACGGTAAGTCTGTCTGTATCAACATGCAGCAAGCGTTGTTGGACATGTAGGTCACTGATAGGGGTGCCTGGGGGACGGGGGAGTGGGAGGGGGATGGTCTGTGGGTGTTAGTCTTGCAGTTTCTGCCGTTGCTGTTGTTTCTGTTGCAGTTACTCTTTTACTGCTGTTGTTTCTGTTGCTGCTACTGTTGTTTCTGTTGCAGTTACTCTTTTACTGCTGTTGTTTCTGTTGCTGCTACTGTTGCTGTTTTACTGCTGCTGCTGCTGTTGTTGTTGCTGCAGTTGCTGTTGTTATTGCTGTTGTTATTGCTGCTGTTGTTGCTGTTTTTACAGCTGCAACCGCTGTTGTAATTTATGTTGCTGCTATCGCTGTTGTTGCAGTTTTTGCTGCTGCTGCTGCTGTTGTTATTGTAGTTTTGGCTGCAGCTGTTGCTGCTTGTTTTGCTGCTGCTGCTGCTACGGCTGCTGCTGCTGTTGTTAGCATGTGCAGGCTCATGCAATTGTTGCTGTCTCATGTCTGTAATTGTTTATATTATTATTATTGTTATTATTATTGTTATCATTATCATATGTTGTCATATGATTAGGGTTATCAAGATTTTTCCATGATTCTAGTACCCTGTTAAAGGTAATGATAACGCCTGGTGGGGCGTGGTATTAAGGGAACCCGTCGTACGCGGGTAGAGAGCGGTCTTCTACCTCAACTGGACAATCTACCATCGTGGTTGACAACGACCTGCAACGCTTAGAGCGACCGTAGGGGGAATCGAACCCTCGACTCTATGTCCTCAAAGCAACTTGGTGTACCACTTGACCAATTGATTCGCTGAAAGGGGCTGCACTGAGTACCCCGTTATCTAATCCCGTTTTTATGAATGGCTTGATGGCAGAGCTCCTTGAAATGAAGAACGTGCGGGGTTCGAATCCGCAAGGGTGCGCTTTAGTGTTGATGATGTTGTTCGGGTCATGGTAATTTTATTATCATGCTATTTTATTTTCCAAGCTATTTTCCATGCCTGCTCCAAGCCATCTCCCAAGCAATCTGTAGGCTGTTTTTGACAGAGCTGTTTTTGACAGAGCTCCCCCTTCTGGGGATTGAGAGCCCCCATATATGCTGTTTTTGAATTTTGAATTGAGAGCCCCCATATATGCTGTTTTTGAATTTTGAATTGAGAGCCCCCATATGTGCTGTTTTTGACAGAGCTCCCCCTTCTGGGAATTGAGAGCCCCCAGATTTAACCCGTTGTCCGTCTATGCGTCCGTCCATCCGTCCGACAACAAAAATGAAACCTGACACGTCAGCCAACTGTCTCATAAAAAACTAAATAACTGGTTGTGGTCAGCTCCATCGTTGCAATATGTCGGTCTGTTGCCAACACTTTCCGCCAATTTTCCGCGACGCTTGCGACGCTGCATAAGACTTGTCATGCTAATTTTGTGCCTGTATGCATTTTCATCGTCCGTCCACTCACCACTGTGCTAGTCATCGACGCTATGCCCTCCTTAGTAGGCACTTGAACTGTGCTTTCTCTGTCTGACGTTCCTGTTTTGTATTGTGTTGCTGTATTTGTATTGCGCTCTCTGTTTTTGTCTGATGTTGCTGCTGTTGTATTGTGTTGCTGTTCTTGTAATGTGTTTTCTGTTTTTATCTGATGTTGCTGTTTTTGTCTGATGTTGCTGCTGTTGTATTGTTGTTGATGTCTTGAATGTGTTTATGGTTTTTGATCTGATGTTGCGTTTTTGCTGCTGTTGCTGCTGGTGTATTGTTTGCTGTTATTGTAATGTGTTCTGTTTTGATCTGAGGTTGCTGTTTTGTCTGCTGTGTGTGTTGTATGTGTCGCTGTTCTTGCTAATGTGTTTTCTGTTTTTATCTGATGTTGCTGTTGTGTCTGCGGTGTTGATGCTGTGTAATTGTGTTGATGTTCTTGTAATGCGTTTTTTCTGTTTTTATCTGCTGTGCTGTTTTTTGTCTGATGTATGCTGATGTTTGTATTGTGTTGCTGTTTTGTCATGTGGTTTCTGTTTTTATCTGATGTTGCTGTTTTTGTCTGATGTTGCTGCTGTTGTATTGTGTTGCTGTTCTTGTAATGTGTTTTCTGTTTTTATCTGATGTTGCTGTTTTTGTCTGCTGTTGCTGCTGTTGTATTGTGTTGCTGTTCTTGTAATGTGTTTTCTGTTTTTATCTGATGTTGCTGTTTTTGTCTGATGTTGCTGCTGTTGTATGTGTTGCTGGTCTTGTAATGGTGTTTTCTGTTTTTATTGATGTTTGCTGTTTGTCTGAGTGCGGTGTTGTATTGTGTTGCTGTTCTTGTAATGTGTTTTCTGTTTTTATCTGATGTTGCTGTTTTTGTCTGCTGTTGCTGCTGTTGTATTGTGTTGCTGTTCTTGTAATGTGTTTTCTGTTTTTATCTGATGTTGCTGTTTTTGTCTGCTGTTGCTGCTGTTGTATTGTGTTGCTGTTCTTGTAATGCGTTTTCTGTTTTTATCTGCTGTTGCTGTTTTTGTCTGATGTTGCTGCTGTTGTATTGTGTTGCTGTTCTTGTAATGTGTTTTCTGTTTTTATCTGATGTTGCTGTTTTTGTCTGCTGTTGCTGCTGTTGTATTGTGTTGCTGTTCTTGTAATGTGTTTTCTGTTTTTATCTGATGTTGCTGTTTTTGTCTGCTGTTGCTGCTGTTGTATTGTGTTGCTGTTCTTGTAATGTGTTTTCTGTTTTTATCTGATGTTGCTGTTTTTGTCTGCTGTTGCTGCTGTTGTATTGTGTTGCTGTTCTTGTAATGCGTTTCTTGTTTTTATCTGCTGTTGCTGTTTTTGTCTGCTGTTGCTGCTGTTGTATTGTGTTGCTGTTCTTGTAATGTGTTTTCTGTTTTTATCTGCTGTTGCTGTTTTTGTCTGCTGTTGCTGATTGGTATTGTGTTGCTGTTGTTGTAATGTGTTGCTGTTTTTGTAATGCGTTCTCTGTTTTTATCTGCTGTTGCTGTTCTTGTCTGCTGTTGCTGATTGGTATTGTGTTGCTGTTGTTGTAATGTGTTGCTGTTTTTGTAATGCGTTCTCTGTTTTTATCTGCTGTTGCTGTTCTTGTCTGCTGTTGCTGATTGGTATTGTGTTGCTGTTGTTGTTAATTGGTGCTGTGCTTGTAATGCGTTCTCTGTTTTTATCTGCTGTTGCTGTTTTTGTCTGCTGTTGCTGATTGGTATTGTGTTGCTGTTGTTGTAATGTGTTGCTGTTTTTGTAATGCGTTCTCTGTTTTTATCTGCTGTTGCTGTTCTTGTCTGCTGTTGCTGATTGGTATTGTGTTGCTGTTGTTGTAATGTGTTGCTGTTCTTGTAATGCGTTCTCTGTTTTTATCTGCTGTTGCTGTTTTTGTCTGCTGTTGCTGATTGGTATTGTGTTGCTGTTGTTGTAATGTGTTGCTGTTTTTGTAATGCGTTCTCTGTTTTTATCTGCTGTTTGCTGTTTTTGTCTGCTGTTGCTGATTGGTTATTGTGTTGCTGTTGTTGTAATGTGTTGCTTTTCTTGTAATGCGTTCTCTGTTTTTATCTGCTGTTGCTGTTTTTGTCTGCTGTTGCTGATTGGTATTGTGTGCTGTTGTTGTAATGTGTTGCTGTTCTTGTAATGCGTTCTCTGTTTTATCTGCTGTTGCTGTTTTTGTCTGCTGTTGCTGATTGGTATTGTGTTGCTGTTGTTGTAATGTGTTGCTGTTCTTGTAATGCGTTCTCTGTTTTTATCTGCTGTTGCTGTTTTTGTCTGCTGTTGCTGATTGGTATTGTGTTGCTGTTGTTGTAATGTGTTGCTGTTTTTGTAATGCGTTCTCTGTTTTTATCTGCTGTTGCTGTTTTTGTCTGCTGTTGCTGATTGGTATTGTGTTGCTGTTGTTGTAATGTGTTGCTGTTTTTGTAATGCGTTCTCTGTTTTTATCTGCTGTTGCTGTTTTTTGTCTGCTGTTGTTGATTGGTATTGTGTTCTTGTTGTTGTAATGTGTTGCTGTCTTGTAATTGCGTTCTCTGTTTTATCTGCTGTTGCTGTTTTTGTCTGCTGTTGCTGATTGGTATTGTGTTGCTGTTGTTGTAATGTGTTGCTGTTCTTGTAATGCGTTCTCTGTTTTTATCTGCTGTTGCTGTTTTTGTCTGCTGTTGCTGATTGGTATTGTGTTGCTGTTGTTGTAATGTGTTGCTGTTCTTGTAATGCGTTCTCTGTTTTTATCTGCTGTTGCTGTTTTTGTCTGCTGTTGCTGATTGGTATTGTGTTGCTGTTGTTGTAATGTGTTGCTGTTTTTGTAATGCGTTCTCTGTTTTTATCTGCTGTTGCTGTTTTTGTCTGCTGTTGCTGATTGGTATTGTGTTGCTGTTGTTGTAATGTGTTGCTGTTCTTGTAATGCGTTCTCTGTTTTTATCTGCTGTTGCTGTTTTGTGTCTGCTGTGCTGATTGGTATTGTGTTGCTGTTGTTGTAATGTGTTGCTGTTCTGTAATGCGTTCTCTGTTTTTATCTGCTGTTGCTGTTTTTGTCTGCTGTTGCTGATTGTATTGTGTTGCTGTTGTTGTAATGTGTTGCTGTTCTTGTAATGCGTCTCTGTTTTTTATCTGCTGTGTGTTTTTGTCTGCTGTTGCTGATTGGTATTGTGTTGCTGTTGTTGTAATGTGTTGCTGTTTTTGTAATGAGTTCTCTATGTTTTATCTGCTGTTGCTGTTTTTTGTCTGCTGTTGCTTGATTGGTATTGTGTTGCTTGTGTTGTAATGTGTTGCTGTTTTTGTAATGCGTTCTCTGTTTTTATCTGCTGTTGCTGTTTTTGTCTGCTGTTGCTGATGGTATTGTGTTGCTGTTGTTGTAATGTGTTGCTGTTCTTGTAATGCGTTCTCTGTTTTTATCTGCTGTTGCTGTTTTTGTCTGCTGTTGCTGATTGGTATTGTGTTGCTGTTGTTGTAATGTGTTGCTGTTTTTATCTGCTGTTGCTGTTTTTGTCTGCTGTTGCTGATTGGTATTGTGTTGCTGTTGTTGTAATGCGTTGCTGTTGTTGTAATGCGTTGCTGTTTTTGTAATGCGTTCTCTCTTTTTATCTGATGTTGCTGTTTTTGTCTGCTGTTGCTGATTGGTATTGTGTTGCTGTTGTTGTAATGTGTTGCTGTTCTTGTACTGTGTCCTCTGTTATTGTCTGATGTTGCTGTTTTGTTTTGTGTTCTCTGTAGGCACTTGAACTATTGTGTTCTCTGCTGTTGATAATTTCCTTGCTGTCCTCTCTTACTGTCTTCTGCTGTTGAAACCCTGGCCCTAACTGGCCCCTTGCCCTGACCATACACTCACCACTGTGCTGGTCATCGATGCGATGTCCGCCTTAGTAGGCAGCCGAACTGTGCTGTTTTTGTCTGATGTTGCTGTTTTGCATTGTGTTGCTGTTTTTAAATTGCAAAAAGGCGTCCCAGACAGGATGGACTATATTTATCACCACTGGGGTTGCGCCTAGGCTTTGTCATGCTAAGTCCGTACACTCACCACTGTGCTGGTCATCGACGCTATGTCCTCCTTAGTAGGCACCTGAACTCGGGGCTTCAACTGCAGGGGACAAAATACATTGAGATCAGCTAAAAAACAGTACTGTTGAAAACAAATAAGTGATTTAACAACGTTTTCATATTATTAAGCACTTTAACTCGGGGTTTCAACTACAGGGGACATAATACATAGAGATCAGCTAAACAATGCGTATGCTTTAATGTTTGCTGTGATTGATTGTTGTTTTAATATTATTTAGCCCCTGAATTCGGGGCTTCAACTGCAGGGGACATAATGCATCGAGATCAGCTTAAAAACACTTATGCTGTAATGTTTGCTGTGATTGATTGATGTTTTAATATTATTTAGCCCCTGAATTCGGGGCTTCAACTGCAGGAGACATAATACATAGAGATCAGCTAAAAAATACGTATGCTTTAATGTTTGCTGTGATTGAGTGCTGTTTTAATATTATTTAGCCCCTTCACTCAGGGCTTCAACTGCAGGGGACATAATGCATCAAGATCAGCTAAAAAATACTTATGCTTTAATGTTTGCTGTGATTGATTGATGTTTTAATATTATTTAGCCCCTGAATTTGGGGCTTCAACTGCAGGGGACATAATGCATCGAGATCAGCTAAAAAAACACTTATGCTGTAATGTTTGCTCAATGTTTGTTTGATGTTGGATGTTTGTTTGATCATGATGGTTCATATTTGTGATTAAAGACGTTTTAATTGTATTAAGCCCCTTCACTCGGGGCTTCAACTGCAGGGGACATCATACATAGAGATCAGCTAAAAAATACTTATGCTTTTATGTTTGCTGTGATTAATTGATGTTTTAATATTATTTAGCCCCTGAATTCGGGGCTTCAACTGCAGGAGACATAATGCATAGAGATCAGCTAAAAAATACTTATGCTTTCATGTTTGCTGTGATTGATTGATGGTTCAAAGATGTGATTAAAGGCGTTTTAATTGTATTAAGCACCTGAACTTGTGGCTTCAATTGCAGAGGACACAATGCATTGAGATCAGCTAAAAAATAGTTTTTTTTTTTATGTTTGCTGTGATTGATTGACGTTTTTATATTATTGCGCATGTTTGGCATTTTCGGAGGGGTTGGTATTGCGAACGTTTGGGGGGGCAGTTAGGGGAGAATGTGAGATATTGTTGGTGCAGGAGGGGAGGGGATGTGGGTTCAGAGAATGGGAAAGGAGGGGGGGAGGAAGAGGGAGGGGGAGGGGGAAGAAAGAAGAGGGAGGGTGAAGGGGGGGGGGGGGGGGGAGGGTGAAGAGGAAGGATGGAAGGATAGGAGACAGTAAAAAGAGGGAGGAGGTAGGAAGGAGGACACAGGGAAGGAGGGGAGAAGAAGTAGGAGGGGGGTGGGGGGTGGGTGGGGGAGTAGGTTGGGCTACTCTACGGATAGTGTATATATATATATATATATATATATATATATATATATATATATATATACCGTACTGCTCTCAAAATTTAACGGTTGCAAAATTTGACGGCTTTTTTGGGGGGGAGTTATTATAAATTGGCGGTTTACATTTGACATTTGTTTTTTTAGGAATATAAATTGACGTCACACATTTGACGGCTTCCATTTTAATAAAATCCATTTATGCAACTGAACGTTTGTACTTAATCATGTTACACGGGTTCATGGTTCATGGTACAATATTAGGGTACACTGTTCTAGGACCTGCAAGGAGTGTGCATATGATACTGCAATGATCCCAACATCTTGTTCAGCATAACACTACCGGTACTCTTTGAAATAACTAGAATGAGACATTCAATCGTTTTCATTAACTCCTGAAATCATCTCTTGCTCAGTTAATGTTAGAAACATAAGCATAACGTATGTTCCTGTATTGCTCAGCGACCTAGAAGGACCAAGGTAAGGTTTTGCTACGGCAACAATATGCACATACCGTATTCTGTATACTTCACTCCAATGCACATAGATGTTGACTTCCTATCCATATGGCCTCTGTTCTTTTTGTACCTGTCAGCTTTTTACCTCCTCTAACCTTTTCCATTCCCAGTGTGCCCAAATTCAAACAATTGGAGTAAGGAAGAGTGGTTAAAGATGGCCACAGGGTCTGTCCTCCTAAACGAATTATTTTTGTCAGATGAGGCATCTGAATATGCAGACAGCTGCAGGCGGTCCCAGGGATCTCGTATCACTAAAGATTGTAGTGTTTAGCCCACTGAGCAGTGAGATATGTGCATTCTAGTGATGCACCTACTATCGGCTAAAAAACCGATTTGACGGTTTTTTCGTTGTGTAATATACCGCACGCCACGATTTGACGGTTGCTCCCGTCAATTTAAAGCGTTAAATTTTGAGAGCAGTACGGTATATATATATGAGTTTTTTTTCAAATCTGGATGTTTTTTTTCTAGCTTTATGGCTTTAGGCCTCCTCCGCGTTTTAGTGCTTTTTATAGCTTTTTACAGCTTGTATAGCCTTGTTTAGTTTTTAATGGCCATTTGGTGGTAATTTATACTGCGTTTGGTTTAGCTTTAGCTTTTGGTCTGATTTGGATCTGGCCAGAATCGGTGGTGGAAAATATAAATACAAAAAGTTCAAAAAGCCTTTAATGGAGCCGGATTTTGTTGGGAGCCAATCTGGGATGTTACAGAAATGAAGCAAGGTACCATTTGGACCAAGCCAACTGTATATCCAATTTAAATAAAATTGGTATGATGGAAATTTAATTTTATTGCATATTGTGAAAGAGGAGATCAAGACCTTTCACATAAGCTATCTAAATGTATGTTTTAACAAACCCCCAAAACAGTTGTTTTTTTTGCCCAAGCCTGCCTATATTGGGCACAAGCCACCTGAGGCCCTTTTTCTCAAAAATGGCTCGTTGAAAACTTCTTTTTATTGCATATTGTGAAAGAGGAGACCAAGAGCTTTCAAATGAGTTATCTAAGTTCAAATTTGAACGAAGAAATGCCTTGATGTACAGGCAGTTCAAATCCGTCTAATTCTATCTAATATTATCTAATTTTAATTATTATATAACATAGCCGACCCCTAATCATACATACATATGTTTGTCAAGCCATGGAATCTAGTCACAGGGCATCCACGCACCTTTCCCCCAATTTCCGATGCTATCAGCAGAGCCTTCATATATACATATGCTTGTCTAGCCATGGAATCTAACCACAGGGCATCCACGCACCTTTCCCCCAATTTCCGATGCTATCAGCAGAGCCTTCATATATACATATGTTTGTCAAGCCATGGAATCTAGTCACAGGGCATCCACGCACCTTTCCCCCAATTTCCGATGCTATCAGCAGAGCCTTCATACATACATATGTTTGTCTAGCCATGGAATCTAGTCACAGGGCATCCACGCACCTTTCCCCCAATTTCCGATGCTATCAGCAGAGCCTTCATACATACATATGTTTGTCTAGCCATGGAATCTAGTCACAGGGCATCCACGCACCTTTCCCCCAATTTCCGATGCTATCAGCAGAGCCTTCATATATACATATGTTTGTCTAGCCATGGAATCTAGTCACAGGGCATCCACGCACCTTTCCCCCAATTTCCGATGCTATCAGCAGAGCCTTCATACATACATATGTTTGTCTAGCCATGGAATCTAGTCACAGGGCATCCACGCACCTTTCCCCCAATTTCCGATGCTATCAGCAGAGCCTTCATACATACATATGTTTGTCTAGCCATGGAATCTAGTCACAGGGCATCCACGCACCTTTCCCCCAATTTCCGATGCTATCAGCAGAGCCTTCATATATACATATGTTTGTCTAGCCATGGAATCTAGTCACAGGGCATCCACGCACCTTTCCCCCAATTTCCGATGCTATCAGCAGAGTCTTCATATATAGATATGTTTGTCTAGCCATGGAATCTAACCACAGGGCATCCACCCACCTTTCCCCTCATTTCCGATGCTATCAGCTGAGCCATCATATATGCATGCATTTGTTTATCTAGCCATGGAATCTAGTCAAAGGGCATCCACCCATCTTTCCCCTCATTTCCGATGCTATCAGCAGACTAGAGCCATCATACATACACATGTTCGTCTATCCATGGAATCTAACCACAGGGCATCCAAACACCTTTCCCCTCATTTCCGACGCTATCAGCTGAGCCATCATGTATGCATTTGTTTATCTAGCCATGGAATCTAGTCAGAGGGCATCCACCCATCTTTCCCCTCATTTCCGATGCTATCAGCAGACTAGAGCCATCATACATACACATGTTCGTCTATCCATGGAATCTAACCACAGGGCATCCAAACACCTTTCCCCTCATTTCCGATGCTATCAGCAGACTAGAGCCATCATACATACACATGTTCGTCTATCCATGGAATCTAACCACAGGGCATCCAAACACCTTTCCCCTCATTTCCGATGCTATCAGCAGACTAGAGCCATCATACATACACATGTTCGTCTATCCATGGAATCTAACCACAGGGCATCCACCCACCATTCCCCCAATTTCCGATGCTATCAGCAGAGCCTTCATATATGCACATGTTTGTCTAGCCATGGAATCTAGTCACAGGGCATCCACCCACCATTCCCCTCATTTCCGATGCTATCAGCAGAGCCTTCATTTATACATATGTTTGTCTATCAATGGAATCTAGTCACAGGGCATCCACCCACCTAACCACCTTCAGGTAACTTCCACTTGGGGTAGGCCTGAGCTAGCTACCTGGGCTGGGCCTGTGCGACCCAGGTGCGACCCAGGGCACAAGCACTCACCTGAGGGTCGCACTCGTGGCGACAAGGGCCCATTTCGCCCTAATTTCGCACACCTGAGGGTCGCACGGGAGTGCAACCGCGAGACACAACGTGCGACCGGTCGCACACCTGAGGGTCGCACGGGAGTGCAACCGCGAGACACAACGTGCGACCGGTCGCAAACAAAAAACACTGCCCACCTTTCCCCTCATTTCCGATGCTATCAGCAGAGCCAGTGCCCCTACGATGTTGGCCGTAGTTGTGGAGTAGGCTGCACCCATGAGCCCCCATCCCATTCCCTTCACAAGAATGAAGTGGCCGGCGATCGACAAAGCAGTCGCTGTGGAGATGACGAAGCCAGGCACTACGGCGTCCTGCTGGGCTAGCATGGCTGCCTGGGTGACCATGAGCATCAGGACGGCGGGCTGGCCAAGAGCACGAACCCTGAGGTGGTGGTGGGGTGGTGGTAGCGACAGTGAGTGGGTGGTGCTGATATGATCGACAAAGCAGTAGCTGTGAAGATGACGAGGCCAGGCACTACGGCGTCTTGCTGGGCTAGCATTGCTGCCTGGGTGACCATGAGCATCAGGACGGCGGGCTGGCCAAGAGCACGAACCCTGAGGTGGTGGTGGGGTGGTGGTGGCGACGGTGAGTGAGTGGTGGTGACATGATCGACAAAGCAGTAGCTGTGAAGATGACGAGGCCAGGCACTACGGCGTCCTGCTGGGCTAGCATGGCTGCCTGGGTGACCATGAGCATCAGGACGGCAGGCTGGCCAAGAGCACAAACCCTGCACAGACATGAGGGGTGAGTGAGGGGTGGTGGTGGTCGTAGTGGGTGGTAGTGGTGGTGGTAGTGGTTGGTGACCATTCACCATTCACCAGAGTATCAGGGCTGCGGGCTGGCCAAGAGCACGAACCCTGCACAGACACGAGGGGTGAGTGAGGGGTGGTGGTGGTGGTAGTGGGTGGTGGTGGTGGGTGGTAGTGGTTGGTGACCATGAGTATCAGGGCTGCGGGCTGGCCAAGAGCACGAACTCTGCACAGACACGAGGGGTGAGTGAGGGGTGGTGGTGGTGGTAGTGGGTGGTGGTGGTGGGTGGTAGTGGTTGGTGACCATGAGTATCAGGGCTGCGGGCTGGCCAAGAGCACGAACCCTGCACAGACACGAGGGGTGAGTGAGGGGTGGTGGTGGTGGTAGTGGGGTGGTGGTGGGTGGTAGTGGTAGTAAACAGACGTGGTGGTGGTGGGGTGGTTTTGGTGGTGGTGGGGGGTGGGGTGGTTGTCGTGGTGGGGTGTTGGGTGGCGGTGGGGTTGGGGTTGGGGTGGTGGGGGGGTGGTTGTGGTGGGTGACCATGAGCATCAGGACGGCAGGCTGGCCAAGAGCACCAACCCTGTGGTGGTAGTTGAGAGTGGTGGGTGGTGGTGATATGACAAGGCTGGCCAAGAGCACGAACCCTGCATAGATATGAGGTGTGAGTGAGTGAGGTGTGGTGGTGGTGGTGGTAGTAGTAGTGGTGGTGGTGGGTGGTAGTGATATGACAAGGCTGGCCAAGAGCACGAACCCTGCATAGATATGAGGTGTGAGTGAGGTGTGGTGGTGGTGGTGGTGGTAGGCAGTGGTGGGTGGTGGTGGTGGTGGTGGGCAGTGGTGGGCAGTGGTGGGCGGTGGTGGTGGTGGCGGGTGGTGGTGGTGGGTGGGTGGTGGGCAGTGGTAGGTGGTGGTGGGGTGGGGGTGGCGGGTGGTAGTGGCGGTCGTGGGGTGTTGGTGTTGGTGACCGTGAGATGGTGGTGGTCGGGGGGTATAGGTGGTAGTAGCAGTGCGTGCTGATGGTCTGTGCCTTATCCTCATTCCACCCCCCCCTCACACACACACACACACAGCCCCTCCTTCCCCCCCCCCCCCCCCACCCCCCACCCACCCCAACACACACACACCACACCACCACACAGACAGCACCCTTCCCCCTACCTCAGGAAATCAGCAGCTGGCTGAAGAATGGAGAGGTCCTTAATGCCGGTCAGTGTAATCAGCTGGAGTGGGCAGCAGTACATGAGGAAGGCGGCGCAGCCCCCCCTCCCCCCCCCCCCCCCCACACACACACCTAAATACACACACCTAAATACACACACCACCGCACCGTACACACATATCACCCCTACCTCAGGAAATCAGCAGCTGGCTGAAGAATGGAGAGGTCCTTAATGCCGGTCAGTGTAATCAGCTGGAGTGGGCAGCAGTACATGAGGAAGGCGGCGCCGGCCCCCCATGTGAGTGCGATGAAAATGGAACAAGAAAGGACACGCTGGGCTTGCACTAGATTGTTGTCGCGCAATGCTACAGCACAAAGAGCAAGCGTTGCTACTTGGAGACTGTAGAATATGTACTGTGGGGTGGGGGGGGGGGTGGGGGGGGTATGAGGGGTGGGGGGGGGCGTCACAGCACAGAGAGCGAGCGTTGCTACTTGGAGACTGCAGAATATGTACTGTGGGGGTGGGGGTGGGGGGAGGGGGGGTATGAGGGGTGGGGGGGGGGGGGTGGGGGGGGAGGCGTCACAGCACAGAGAGCGAGCATTGCTTCTTGGAGACGTAGAATATGTACTGTGGGGGTGGGGGGGGTGGGGGGGAGGGGGGTTATGAGGGGTGGGGGGGGGGGGCGTCACAGCACAGAGAGCGAGCGTTGCTACTTGGAGACTGCAGAATATGGACTGTGGGGGGGGGGGGGGGGGGGGGGGGGCGTCACAGCACAGAGAGCGAGCGTTGCTACTTGGGACTGCAGAATATGGACTGTGGGGGTGGGGGTGGGGGGAGGGGGGGTATGAGGGGGAGTATAATCTACTCTGCATATAGAGTGTGTTGGGGTGGGGGTGGGGGGCGTCGCAGCACAGAGAGCGAGAGTTGTGCTACTTGGAGACTGCAGAATATGGATGTGGGAGGTGGGGGGGTTGGGTTGGGTTGGGGTTCGGGGTTGGGGTTGGGGGGTGGGGGTACATTTCAAATGTGGAGGTGCGTGTGCGTGTGGTTGGGTTTTTGGTTGGGGGGGTTGGGTTAGGGCTGGAGGGGGTTGGGAGGGGGGGTGGGGGGGTGGGGGTCGGTGGGTGGGTGGGTTGGTGGGGTGGGTGGGGGATGGTGTGGATGAGTGTGTGGGTATGGGGCGTGTGGAATGCCCGTGTGGTATGGGTGCGGGGTCGTGGATGGGGTGGTTATGGTGTGGGGGATGCGGCCATCTCTACACTCCAAACTACGAACCCGCTTGTGGGGGTGGGGTGGGGGCTGAGTGGATATGTGGGTATGGTGTGTGGAGGAGGGTGGTTGGCCGGGGCCGGGGTGTGGCAGGGGTGTGGTTATGGGTGGGGTGAGTGTGGGTTGGGTGAGGGGGTGTGGATGGGGTTGTGGTATGGTTGTTTGGGGTGAGGTTGTGGGGGAGGGGTGGGCGGTGAGTGTGGGTAGGGGGGGTGGGATCGAGTAGTGGGTATGGGTGCGGGGTGTGAGATGGTGTGGGTATGGGGTGGGGGTGAGGTGGGTAGGGGTGAGGGGTGTGATGGGTGTGGATTAGGGGGGGGGTGCGTGTCGGGGGTGGTCGTGGGGTGAGTGTGGATGGGGTGTGGATTGAGTGGGGTATGGGATGAGGGGTTGTGGCAATGGGTGGGGGGTGGTGTTCGGCGGGTGTTGGGTATGGGGTGTGGATGAGGTGGGAGGAGGGAGGGGGGTGTGGATGGGGTTGTGGTTATGGCTGGTCGGGGGGTGAGTGTTGTGGGGGGGCGTTGTGGGGGGGTGTGGGTGGGAGTGGGGGTGTGGATGGGTGGTGGGGATGGGTGAGGAAGGTGGGGAGGGGGGTGGGATGGTGTGGGGGGTGAGTTACGGGGTTGGGTATGGGGAGGGGTGTGGCATGGGTGTTGGTACTTATGTGTGGGGTGAGTGTGGGGTGGTGTGGGGGTGAGTGTGGTATGGGGGGTGGACGAGTGTGGGTTTGAGGTGAGGGGAGGTGTGGATGGGGTGGTTATGGTGTGGAGGGTGAGTTACGTATGGTATGGGTGAGGGGTGGGGAAGGAGGTGTGGTTATGTGGGGTGGCGGGCGCTGAGTCGTACTCGTGGGGATGGGTGAGGCGTGGTGGGGAGGGAAACATGGTGATGGTTGATGGCGGGGGTGAGTAGTGGGGGGGGTGGTGTGGGGGTGAGTGTGGGGTATGGGGTGTGGATGAGTGAGGGTGATGGGTGAAGGGGGTGGATGGGTGTGGTTATGGTTGTGGGGGGGAGTGTGTTATGGGTGTTTTGTTTTTTTTTGGGGGGGTTGGGGTGTGGATGGGTTTGTGGCTTATGGTGTGGGGGTGAATGTGGGTATGGTAAGGGGTGATGGAAATTGTGAGGTGGGTGTGGGGTGAGTGTGTCGGGGGTGGGTGGGGGTGAGTGTGGGTAGGGCGGGTGTGGAGAGTGTGGGTATAGGTGAGGGGGTGTGGAGGGTGTGGTTATGGTGTTGGGGCGTGCGGTTTGTGGTTATGGCCGTGTGGGGTGCGTGTGGGGGTGTTGTGGATGAGTGCGTGGGTATAGGTGAGAGCGGTGTGGGAGGGTGCTCGGTAGCGTTCGGGGTGGGGGGAGGGGCGGGTGGCGAAAGCTGGGAGCGTGTGGGGCGGGGGTTTATGGGGGGGTGCGGTGGGGAGGGGGGGGGAATGGAGTGAGGGGTAATGTGGGGAGGGGTCGGGGATGGGGGTGGTTATCTGTGTGGGGGTGGTGTGGGGGATGGGTGCGGGGTGTGGATGGGTGTGGTTATGGTGTGGGGGTGCGTGTGGGAGGGGTTGGTGGTGTGAGATGCGTGTGTGGGCTATAGTGACAGGGTGTGGATAGGGTGGGTATGGTGTGGGGGTGCGTGTGGGGAGTGGGGTGGATGAGTTGTGGGTATGGCGGGGGATGTGTGTGGGTATAGGTGGGGTGTGGTACGTCCGCTGGGCCGGGCGGGTCAGCGGGTGGGGGTAGCGGGGTGGGGGGTGAGTGTGGTGAGATGGGGGAGCGGGGTGGTCACTTGGGTGGCGGAGGAGGCTCTGTGTGGAGGGGGTGAGCATTGTGGGGTAGGGCGGGGTGCGAGGATGTCTTCTCTGTGGTATAGGGTGGGAGGGGGGGAGAACCAGGGTTGGTATGGTTCTACTTTTTGTGGGGGTGAGTAGTGGGTCGGTGGGCTTGTATGGATGAGTTTGGGGGTATAGGGGGGGGGTTGTGTGATGGGTGTGTGTAGGGTGGGGGGCGTGTGGGTTATAGTGCAGGGTGTGGATTAAGGTGGTGTGTATGGGTATGGTGGGGGGGGGCGTGTGGATAGGGGTGCGGGGTGTGGATGTGTGTGGGTATGGTGTGGGGGTGCGTGGGGGTATGGGTGAGGCGGTGTGGAATGCGGTGTGGGTATGGTGTGGGAGGGGCGTTGTATGATGTAGGGGGGGGTATGGGTGCGGGGTGGTGGAGGCCTGTGGGTATTGGGTGGGGATGCGTGTGGGTATGAGTGCGGGGTGTGGATGCGTGTGGGTATAGGGTGGGGGTGTGTGTGGGTATGGGTGTGGGTATGGAGTGGGGGTGTGTGTGGGTATGGGTGTGGGTGTGGTGTTGCTGACAGTACTATTGATGAGATATGTGAATATATACAAAGTTAGTATTGTATGCTGATTGTCTGCTTAAATGAATGATGACACAATTGCTTGCATCATTTGCATGTCCCGCTTCGATGAATGGTTCAGTGGTTGACCTTGTTGAATGATGAAGGTGCGGGGTTCGATTCCTTACGGGTGCCCTTTAGTATTCGCGGTCGCTGTCAACCGCCATGGTAGCTTTGTCCAGGTAACATAGCAGCCCCTTCCCTACCGCCGTGAGACAGGGCTCCCTTAAAGCCATTCCTACACTGTTGGAAAAGTCCCTTTAGCCTATTTACCACCAATATCATCATCATCGTCATCACAACCATAGCCACCACCACCACCACAGTACACCACCAAAAACCATGCATATGTCACCACCAATGGCCATAAGCATCACCACCAATACCATCAGCCTCAGCAGACATCATCACCACCCTCCAGCATCACCATCATGCACACCACCACACTTCAGCTACCAGTCACCACCAAAGACCAGCAGCACCACCAAGCAGCAGCACAGACCCCAACACCAGCATAGCGACACCTAAGAAGACAGCAGCAGCACCACCAAGAACAGAAACCACCAGCACCACCAGCCATCAGACCAACCACCCGAGCATCACCATCATCACCACCACCACCCTCATCACCATCACCACCAATACCATGCATCACCCCAAGGCATCAGATCTCACCAACCAACAACCAGCAGCATCCCACCAGACAGAGCAGCAGCAGCAGCACAAGGCAAGCCACGACCACCAAGACCACCAGATACAACCAAGGTACCAGGCAGCCTCACCACAAAAAGGCAGCATGCACAGCCAAGAAAGCACCACAGGGCATGCAGCACCACAACCACCAGAGCAGCACCACCACCATCACCAGCGCACCACCACCACCCGGCAGCCACAGCACCACCGAGACAGCCAGCACACAAGATGGCACAGCAGCAGGCAGCACCACCAACACCCGCGGCAGCCCACCAAGACCAGGCAGCAGCAGCAGCACACAGAGACCGCAGCAGGCAGCAGCACCACCAAGACCAGCAGCAGCAGCAACCACCAAGACAGCAGCAGCACCACACAAGACCAGCAGCAGCACCCCCAATACAGTCAGCAGCACACCAAGACAGCAGCAGCACCACAAAGACAGAATCAGCACCACCAAGGACCAGCAGCACACCGGCAGCCGCAGCAGCACAACAGACCAGGCAGCAGAGCACAAAACATAGGGACCAGCAGCAGCACCGGCATCGCGCAGCAGCACCACCAAGACCAGCAGCACACCACCAGCCGCATCAGCACCACCAGACCAGCAGCAGCAGAAGACCACCGAGACCAGCAGCAGTCGATCACCACAATACATGGATCAGCCACCAATGCCAGGCATTCAGTCACCAGAAATACCAGACTCAGTCAGCACCACCAATACCACCCTGTCGCGGCAGCACCGGCCTAAAACCATGGCATATGCAGCAGCACCACTAAGACCAGCAGCAGCACTACCCAAGAAAGCAGCGCCACAAAGGCCTAGCAGCCGCAGCACCACCATAGAACCAGCCTGCAGCAGCACACCAAGGACAGAAGGGGCAGCACCACCAAGACCAGCAGCACCACCAAGGACCAGCAGGGCAGCAGCACCACCCAAGACCAGCAGGCACACCACCAAGACCAGCGCAGCACACCGACCGCAGCAGCACACTCAAGACCAGAGAAGCACCAACAAGACCAGCAGCAGCAGCACCAGAAGCCAGGCAGGAGCACCAACAAGACAGCAGCCGCACCACCAGAAACACATGCAGCAGCACCCAGAACAGCAGAGCACACCCGGACGAGCAGCAGACACCCAGCCAAGACCAGCCGCTGCACTAACCAAGACGCAGGCAGCAGGACCCACCTAGGCCGCGCTGCACCACAAGATCAGAGCAAGCTACCACCAAACCATCATACATCACACAAATACATCATCATTCATCACCACCAAGACCATCATCATTACCACCATCCTCATCATCACCACCAATACCATCATCATCACCACCAAGACCATCATCATTACCACCATCCTCATCATCACCACCAATACCACCATCATCACCACCAACCATCATCACCATCATCACCACCACCACCCTCATCACCAGCCACCAAGGGCCAGCAGCAGCAGCACCACAAACCACACCAGGGCAGCACCACCAATACCATCAGCAGGCACCACCAAGACCAGCTCATCACCAACCAAGGACATCATCAGCACCACAAGAAAGACCGCCAAAGGCACCACCACCACCACCGCAGCATCACCACAACATGCGCACCAGGCAGCACCACCACCAGCAGCACAGCACCCCAAGACCAGCAGGACCACAAAGGCCAGCACAGCAGGCACACCAACACCAGCAGCAGATCCACCAAGACCAGCAGCATCACCCACCAATGACAAGCAGAAGGCAGCAACACCAAGACAAGCAGCAGCACCACCATGGACCAGCGCGAGCACCACCAAGACCAGCCGCGCACCACTCAAGGCCACGCCGGCGAGCAGCCACCACCGAAGAAGCAGCAGAAGCACCACCAAGACCAGAAGCAGGCGCCACCCATAGGAACGGCAGCAGCACCACCAAGACAGCCGCAGAATGCCACCAACCAAAGAAGCAGCAGCACCGTCAGCCGCGCACACCACCAAGAACAGCAGCAGCATCAACAAGACAAGAGAGCACCACCCAAGACACATCGCAGCACCACCAATACTGCCGCAACAATGCACACCAATACCGAGTCATCAGCCACCGTCAGCCTCAGCAGACAACACAAGACCAGCAAGCATCATCATCATCACCACCAATACACATAATCCGGAGCACCGTAATATAGCACCATCCTCACCAATCCAGCAGCATCACCAGAAAGACAGACGCAGCAGCAGCACCAAGGACCAGTCCGCAGCAGCACCACCAGACCAGCAGCACACCACCAAGACCATATGATCACTGCATCCTCATCATCACCACACCAATACATAATGCATCACAGAAATACAGTGCACGCATCAGCACCACCAAGACCAGCGCAGCGCACCACAGGACCAGGCAGAAGCACGACCAAGGACAGCAGCAGGCACAGGCAGCGAGCAGCAGAACCACCAAGACAGCAGGCAACCACCACAAAGACAGCTGCAGCACACCAGCCGAAGCAGCACCACCAAGACAGCAGCAGCACCACAAGACCAGCAGCACACACCAAGGACCGCAGCGCGCAGCACCAAGACCAGCGCAGGCACCACCCAAGACTCAGCAGCAGAGCCCCACCAAGCCGGCGATGCGAGCAACCCAAGACACAGAAGCACCACCTAAGGACCAGCAGCAGCACCACCAAGACAAGCAGCAGCACCACCGACCAGGAAGCAGCACCACCATAGAGCAGCGCAGCAGCACACCAATACAGCAGCAGCCCCGCGCCGCAGCAGACACACAGACCAGAAGGAGAAGGCAGAACACCCCCAAGACAATCGATCAGGAGCACCGCCAAGACGAGCCCACACAACACTACCGCAAGCAGACCAGACAGACCAGCAGCAGCAGCCGCACCAAGACAAGCCGCAGAAGCACCACCAGACCAGCAGCAGCACCACCGAAGAACAGGTAGCCAGAACCGGAAGCCGCAGCAGCACCACCAAGGACCAGCAGGCAGCACAGTAAAAGACCAGCAGCAGCAGCACCCCCCCAAGACCAGCAGAGCAGCACACCCAAGACCAGCATCAGCTACGACCCAAGACCGTGCCAGGCAGCACCGGCAGGCGCAGCAGACAACCAAGATCCAGAGCACCACCACCAATTGTACCAGCAGCAGCACCCACCAGCCGCAGAGCACCACCAAGACCAGCAGCAGCCCACAAGACCAGCAGCAGCACCCATCCTAAGACCAGCAGGGCAGCACCAAGACCAGCAGGCAGCTACCACCAAGATCCAGGGCAGCAGCACCACCAAGACAGCAGGCACCACCAAGGACCACGCAGCACCCACCAGGCAGAGCAGCACCACCAAGACAAGCAGCGCACCACCACGGACAAGCAGCAGGCACAACAAGACCAGCCGCAGCAGCACCACCAAGGACCAGCAGAGCAGCACCTGGAAGACTCAGCAGCACACCAATGACCGCAGCAGCACCACCAGACCAGCAGCAGACACCAATACCAATCAATCAGCAAACAGCACCACCCCAAGCCAGAGCAAACAGCATGCACCACCACGGACCAGCCGCAGCAGCCAAACCAAGACCAGAAGTCAGCACCACAATACATGCATCATCACCACCAATACCATCATCATCACCACCAATACCATCATCATCACCACCAATACCATCATCATCATCACCACCAATACCATCATCATCACCACCATATCATCATCACCACCAATACCATCATCATCACCAACCAAAGACAATATCAGGACCAATCGTATCAAAAAAAAAAGAAAAAAAACACCACAAATACCACCAGCAGCAAGCACCAACCACCAGCAGGCACCAGCAGCACCCACCACCACCCGCCGCACCATACCACCAAGGCCAGCAGCAGTCACCACACCACCACCACAATGCAGCACCACCAACACAGCAGAAGCACCACCAAGACCATCATGCATCACCACCAATAAATCCACCGCAATCATGCACCACAACCACCACCAGCATCAGCAACACACCAGTACAACAGCATCACCCACCACACCCGCAGCACCAGACACACAAGACAAGGGCACAGACACAAAAGGCAGAGCAGCAGCAGCACATCCAAACACCAGCAGCGAGCACCAGCAAGCACGGAGGCAGGGCGCACCACCATAGCAGCGCAGCAGCAACACCAAGACCAGCGCAGCACGCACCAAGACGAAGAAGCACCACCAAGACCAGGCAGCAACACCACCAAGAACCAGGCAAGCCAGCACCACAAGTGACGCGAACAGGCACCACCAAGAAAGCAGCAGCACCACAAGACCAGCAGCAGCAACACCACGAACCAGCCGCAGCAGCACCACCAAGACAGAGCAGCAACCACCAAAACACAGCAGCACAACCCCAAGGACCAGCAGCAACACCACCAAGACCAGCAGCACACAACGCTAAGACCAGCCGCAGCAGGCACCACCAAGACCAGCAGAGCACCACCCTATAGACGCCGAAGAGCACCACCAAGACCAGCCGCAGGCACCACCAAGACCAGCAGCAGCACCGGCAGCCGAGCAGGATACAACCAAGACAGCAGCATGCACCACCAAGACCATCAGCATCACCACAATACCATTCATCACAGTCACCACCAATACCATCCTCATCATCACCACCAATACCATCATCATCACATTCATCTTCATCATCACCACCAATACATCGGCTCAACAAACATGATACAATCATCAGCAACACCATACCATCATGATCCACCACCAAACCGTATCATTCACCACCAGAAAAGCAGAAGAAGCACAACCAATACCATCATCATCACCACCAATACCATCATCATCACCTTCATCCTCATCATCACCACCAATACCATCATCATCACCACCAATACCATCATCATCACCACCAATACCATCATCATTAACCACCAAACGACTGATCATCACACAAAATATCATCAATCATCACCACCAATACATTCATCCTCACCACCAAGACCATCATCAGTACCACCATCCTCATCTCACACTAATACCATCATATCAACCCAAGCCATCATCTTACCCCCCCACCCATTCCTCATCACTCACCACCAATACCTGTAATCATCACCACCAAGACATCATCATTACCACCACCCAAATAATCACCACAATACCATCATCAATCACCACAACAGACATCTCATACACCACCATAATCATCATCACCACCATACCACCATCATCACCAACAGTACCCTCATCATGACCACCACCCGTCAGCATCACCACAATACCACCACAGCACCACCAATACCATCATCATCATGCACCTGAAGAACAGCAGCAGGGACCACCAGCGCAGCAGCACCACCAAGACAAGCCGCAGCAGCCCATGAGACCAGCAGCAGCCACCTTAAAGGACCAGCAGCACCACCAACGACACAGAGCAGAAGCACCACCAAGGACCAGCAGCAGACACCACCAAGACCAGCAGAAGCAGCAACACCAAGAACAGCAGCACACCAGCAAGACCAAGCAGCACCACCAATGACCAGCATCAGCACCACAAGACCAGAGCGCACCACCATGACCATCAGCAGCACACAAAGACCAGCCGCAGGCAGCACACCAATACCAGTCATCAGCACCACCCAAGAACAAGTGTCATCATCAATACCCAAACCGTTACCTGATCATCACCACCAAGCCCATCATCATCATACCAATACCTAGTCATCCCACCAAGGGATCCAGCAGGGTCAGCAACACCAGCGAAGCCGCACCACCAAGCCAGCAGGAACAGCACCACAACAAACCTAGCATGGCAGCACCACCAAGACCAGCAGAGCACCACGGAGACCTAGCAGTCATGGCACCACATAACGACAAGCAGCAGGACCACCAGCTCGCAGAAGCAACACCAAAGTACAGTCAGCAGCACCACCAAGAACCATCAGCAGGACCACAGCTGAGCACACACCAAGACAAGCAGCAGCACACCACAAGAGCCAGCAGCATTACCACCAGTCCGCATCATCACCAACCAATACCATCATCATCACCACCAAGACCATCATCATTACCACCATCCTCATCATCACCACCAATATCATCATCATTACCACCATCCTCATCACCACCACCAATACCATCATCATCATCATTGTCCTCATCCTGATCCCTGCTGCCATCATCATCACAACCATCATCACCATCATTGCAATTTGATACAATTGTGTTCCCAAATAAGCCAGCGCACCTGCATGAAGCTGATGATGATGCTGGCAGGGCCCAAGGCAGCTAGCTCTAGCGTGGTACCATAGGTGCCGACTGCAAGGACAGTGAAGGAATTGATAAGGGTCAGGTTGTAAAGCATTTGATTCAGTCCCATGGGGTGCTCGAGTGCTGGCGGAGTGGTGGTGGTGGTAGGCTGGTGGTGTGGTGGTGGTGGTGGTGGTGGTGGTGGAGTGGTGGTGGTGGTGGTGGTGGTGGTGGAGCGGTGGTGGTGGTGGTGGTGGTGGTGGTGGAGTGGTGGTGGTGGTGGTGGTGGTGGTGGTGGTGGTGGTGGAGGAGGTGGTAGTGGTGGAGTAGTGGTGGTGGTGGTCGTGGTGGTGGTGAGTTGGGCTACAGTGCTGCAATCAGACTGGCTACAGGTTGCAGGTTGGGAAAGGCGCCACCACGGCTATTGTGGTGGTGGTGGTGGTGGTGGTGGGCTGGGATACAGTGCTGCAATCAGACCGGCTACAGGTTGCAGGTTGGGAAAGGCACCGCCACGTTTATTGTGGTGGTGGTGTTGGTGGTGGTGGTAGTGGCTGGTGGTGGTGGTGGCTGGTGGTGGTGGTGGCTGGTGGTGTTGGTGGTGGTGGCTGGTGGTGGTGGCTTGAGGTGGCTGGTGGTGCTGGTGGTGGTGGGCTGGGCTTTGCGTGAGAATGGTACGTGGGAGCAGCAGGATGAAGATCCGAAGGGTGCGTTTCATCGAACTATGAGCAAAAGACAATGGACGGTGTATATTGAAGGAATTAAAGAGGGAACGGCCATCAGGAAATCAATGTAACACGCTAACAGGAGTCTGGACGACCAAGGCATGGGTCTCTACTGCTCTGACAAGTTCTATGCTCAAAATTGGCGGAGAGTGATCGCGACAGAGCGACAGGTGGCAACGGAAGCGAGTTAGTTACGAGACCATTGGCTGACGCGTCAGGCTTCATCGCGGTCAGACGGATGATCGGTCGGTCAAACAGACAAATGGGTAAACATGGGGGCTCCTGCCCCCGTGAAGAGGGGGCTCCGCCAAAACTTATCTATGGCAGTACTTATTGAAGACATGCGATTGGCCAGGCACACAGATATTATGCTCAGGTGGCATGTGCAGCCTAGTTGAACTTGCACTTGGTTACATAACTTCAGCCAGCAATTTGGCTGCGAGCCGTCTTCGGCAGTAAAAACAATTCATCAGACATCAACGAAGACATGCAACAATGCATTCTACTGAGGCTGGTCAATCCAGGCATGCTGCAGGATGGGCAGAATCACAGAGGGGTGTTCACTGCAGGCAGGTATCAGCACTTATTGCAAAAAGCTAATTTGCCTTGGATATCATGATCAGGTGGCATGTGCAGCCTAGAGATAGACAAAAACCTAGATAGACAACAATGCATTCTACTGAGGCTGGTCAATCCAGGCATGGTGCAGGATGGGCAGAAGAGGGGTGTTCGCTGCAGGCAGGTATCAGCAATTATTGCCATAAGCTTATGTGCCTTGGATACCATGATCAGGTGGCATGTGCAGCCTAGTGCGTGACAAAACATAGATAGACAACAAACGCGCTGTACCGGCGATGATTGATCCAGGTATGGCACAGGATCACATGGGGTCAGAATAGGCACAGGATCACAGGAACTGGGGCTTCTTTGCCATAGATATCATGATTGGGAGGGATACGAAGCCTTGAGTGTGATAATAACTGAGGCTATGAATAGCACATTCTATGGAGGCTGGTCAATCCAGGCACGGGGCAGGATGGGCATAACTAAAAAGGGCAATCACTGCAGGCAGGTATCAGCATTTATTGCCATAAGCGTATCTGTCATGGATATCATGGTCAGGAGGGATTTGCAGCCAAGAGTGAGACAATAACTGAGGCTATGAACAGCACATTATATGGAAGCTGCTCAATCCAGGCAGGGGGCAGGATGGACATAGTTTTAGAGAAGCAGATACTGTTGGCAGGTATCAGTGTTTCTAGGCTTGAGCATATTTGCAATAGATACCGCAATCAGGCTGAATCTCCAGCATACAGCTGGGTAGCAATCTAGACTCACAATTTCACCCCTGAGGGAGGCTGGATATTCTCTACATTTTCCCTGGCTGCCTCTATCGACATCGACTAAGAGTTTCCCCTGACTGATGATTCGTAAATGAAAACAGCAGCGTCATCGCAAGCAATCGACTTGCAGAAGTCCAACGCGTACATTGGGATCTATCTTAGGGCTTTTCGAAATTCGGCACCATAAGAGTCAATCCAGTCTCGATATCAGATTGGCGAAGATGCTGAATGGGAGTTATTGGCGCCCCAAGATAAGCAGAAATATGCGATGGCAACATGCGAACTGCATGATCAGGTGGGTGTCGACTCATGCTTGTCTGATGTGACTTCAGGCTCATCGAAGCCGCAATAGGGGATGATTTAAATCTCCCGATTGATCTCTTCGCAGGGGACGAATCGCACCTACGGATTGCTATAGCCTCACATCCGGAGAGCAAGCAACTTTCAGGCGGACGCAACTTGTCCTATGCAGATACCTCTTACCGAACATGCTTGTGCAGAGAGACAATAGAGGCTCCGATAGGACGACGATGGAGACAGGGATCAAGAAGGGGAAAACTCGTGCCCTCAGCTCGGCATTATAACTCGAAATTTCGGATGGTGAGGGTTGAGCCTCATCATCCTGCGTTGCCTCGCATGTATGTGCCTGTCGCTTCAACGGAGATGAATGCTTGTGTCTCACGGGCTGCTTGACGCTAGTCTTCAATGAAGAGCCATGCGACTGCCCCCTGCTGGGCCTATATTGAGTATCGAGGTTTAAACAGTTTCGACAGAGCTTCGACAATCTATCAGAAGTGGACCTGTTCGAGGACACTGGCAAACCGGGGCGCTTGTAAGAGAGCATTGGATGCAGGCGCAAGCGCAGGCGCACTTGTGTCAGAAGACAGATGAGGAAGAAGAAGTGCGTTCAAACAAACCCTAATAACAAGTCTTATGACATTGACCGCGAGTTGGTGGACAAATGAACAGATCAAGGGAGATTAGCACACCAGCAGGCAAAAGGAAGAAGGGTGTTGGGCTAATATCTCGTCGATTAGTGCAGCAGCTCAACTTAGGGCACATCGGACATCGGCATCGGAGGGTGGAGGGGGGGGGGGGGGGGGGGCGTCAATGAAACCTAGCCCGGGGCGCGCGTGATGGCCCATGGGTGAGGGCGGGCGAGGGCGAGTGACAGCCTGTTTCCAATTGAGGGTTAGACCGGGTTATGGGGCATAACCGTCCTCGGCAATCGGAAACACTCGAAAACTTGTACTTCGCTCGATCGACTTGTACACCATTTTCCGGCAAAATTTTATGACGTGCCGGTGCAGATCGGGGTTATGCTGAACCGTCCCCCCCCCCCCACGGTTAAGCGTAACCCCGATCGGCCATGGTTCCACGCTGGCAATTAAACCCGCAGCGGTCACTTGCGGCCATCATGTGGAGTTGAGCGCGAGCGCTGCAATCGTATAGATCGCGCAGTCCCGCGCGACCCCTTCAATTCCCCAATCAACTCCATCCCTCCTTGCGTAGCCCCTTGGGCCCAGAAGCGTCAGAAGGATCTGGAAAGCATGAGATCAGGGGCAAATTCAGATTCGTGCGCAAATGCTATTTATCAGTAACGAGCAACGCACCTGGTACAGATCTCGCTGCGTTTCCAGCTCATAATGGCGTCTCTTTCTATTTTCAAAAAGCAGAAGCTCCTGGGATATGGTAACGAAATGGAACAGGACGGGGGCCACGACTTGGAGCCAGAACATGAACTCGTCCATTGCGAGACGTTTGAAGACAAGAAAGGCAAGCCGGCGAGTAAATAATCCAACGCTTCCACGCTGTCGAACAACTGATTTAACGATCACATAACGCAGGTCTTCCCATAACCCAGATTTCAGGGACAATCGGAAACACTAAATTGTACAGCGGGGTTACGCGACAGGAAGCTGGCTAGAACACGGGTTACGAGCACTGCCGCACTACAGTTTGCGGGGTTATCCATAACCGTAACCTGGTCTTATGGAAACAGGCTGTGAGGGCGGGTGAGGGCGGGTGAGGGCCGGTGAGGGCGGGTAAGGGGATCACGCCCGGGGGGGTTACCGGTAAGCTAGGGCCAGATTTGGTTACACGTTTTGGCATGTCTCTAAGGGTGGATTCCCATTGGGGCAGGATGGGTCTGGATGGGTCGTTAAGTACGGATAACCGACGACCCATCCAGTGTTTACCTTCCCATAGGGGTTTTGGATGGTTCGTATTTGTACGGATGTACTGACGAAATACCCATCCAGACGACCCATCCAAAAGCCAAAATCCATCCAGGCCCTCGACCGAGGTGTGGGTTGGATGGCTCTGGATGGGTCGCAAAATATCCGGCTCCTTCCGGCACAGTCCGGCATTGATCCGGCGACGGTCGCGCAACTGACGCGTATTACTTTCTTCAACCGACCTGCTAGTTTCATTAGCCAGGAGTTTCCGAACTTTTGGATCACAGATCATCTTCGAGCAAGACAGAATCTGGGACATTCTAACAATTTCTTCTCCATTCGACGCCCCTTCTTCATTCTACTTTTCTTTTTCGTCTTTCATCGCTCTGCAACATGGCGACGGAAGGCTCGTGGGATTATGCCACCGATGCCGAATTGGACGCCGAACTCGCTCAATACAAGACTGCAGCTGTGGACACTGTTCCACAAACTCAATTTCCCGCTCGATCCGTCTTTTCTTGCGACTATTGATTGAAAGTACCTGCGAAGGTTCCCGGTGGTACATGCGTGTATTGCTGCACCCATCCAGTCGCTTGCAATGGGAGTGCGTTTGGGATGGGTGGCCGTGTACGGATGCACGACCCATCCAAAGAGCTCAACGACCCATCCAAAGGGCCCAACCGACAAATACCGACCCATCCAGTACTACAACCGACTTTACCCATCCAGTCCAATGGGAATCCACCCTAAGGCGGTGCTGGTTCGACTTGCACAAGATTTTTTTTTGGTAGACCCTTAGTCGACAGCTTCGTGGTGAAGTACCGCATAAAATATTATTGTGCAAATCGAACCAACACCTCCAAATAGTGGCCTCAACAGGCCCCAATTAGACGAAAATCGGGCAAAAAAGTTACACTTTTTCACTTTTTTTTTGAACCAAAATTTTAAGCTCGACTTCAAAACACCCTTAGCCAAGATGCAAAACATTTTTGAAAAATATAAACCTTCCCGTTCTGGGTTTCAGATCGGATTTGGCACAGATCGTATAATTTGGCCCAAAATGTGCCCAAAATGGCACATATCTCATATTTACAGAGTCTCATCCAAGTTGGAAACTCTATACAAGTTGCAGATCATTAGATTGCACCCTCCCAGCAGATTCTACGCAGGTGAATTTGGTGTAGAAGTTGAGGAGGTCACCCATTTGACATACACAAGCACCATGCCAGCCATTTCCAACCCTTACAGGCTGGCATACCGACCCGCAGCAGTCTGAACGAGAGGCAGGATCACGCAGTTTCTGACAAATCAACTTCAGGCAATATGATAGATCATAGATGGCACAATTCGATGGCGATTTATCGATTCCCTGGCTCAATCTGTGCTCTGTTGAGCTTGCGGCAGTCACTTCCGTAGAATCGTGCACCCTCGGGACTTCCGGGGAGCTTTTCGCCACAGGCCACGACAGGATGCGAAAATACGATGTAAACTCCGGAAAATGCTTTGCGTTTGCTATTGGTCTTCACGGAGACATCGGAAAAGAGAGAACCAGTTTTTGGCCTGTGGTTTATGTAACAACGAGCATACGGGGTTAACCCCCCCGATCACGCCTGCGCCTGCAGGCCCCTGCAGGCGCGCCCCTGGGGGTACGGTCGAGTACAGTCAGATCCAGTCAGTCAGAGTCAGTATAAGAAATAAGTAGGGGGCAGCTAGCGGGTCCCCTGGAGGTCGGCCCAGGGGGTGGGGTATGGTACACGATGGCTTCTGGGTACGTAGTTCAGTTGTCTAAAATTGTTACATTTCTTGTTGAATGTTTAAAAATATGACAAAGTTGTCCACGAGGGTAACTGGGTATGCCAAGTTGAAACGACGTGCAGCGAGATACATTTGCTATTTGCCATTGCCAACAACTTGATTGTTTGAAATATTTAACGTCACGATGGAATAGAGAACGAGTCGCTTAGATATCAGGGTACTCAGTTAACCGGCTGATTTGACCGGCTTTCTTGGGAAATGGGAAAAAACAGCACGATTGTGCGGGGGGGGGGACGTAAAACCAAAATGTCACCATCCCTCAACTGTAGGTATCATAGAGAGGATGAAGATTGAAGAATCAGGTTTTATTTCTTAATTTGGCCCAGTAGAAAAAAGTGTTGGTCCTCCAAAGTTTGGGGCCGTGTCTGTGTGGGGGGGGGGGGGGGGGGGGGGGGGGGGGGGGGGGGAGAAAATCTGACATTTTCAAAAAATTAGGTACTTTGCAGGCACCTTTTTTCTAGCCCTCCGAATGACATGGGAGTGGAACTAGGGTGTTCCTCTACTAAATACCAGTCCATATATGCTATTGGGGGAGAAATCCACCACACATTATGCCCAGTGTGTGCAAAGGGAGCGCTGTCACGGCTGTATGCGTGCTCCTTAGGATAGGTATGTTACCACTGTAATTGCAAGTGATGGGGTGTTCTGTACTCCGGTAGCCGCGTTACCGAGGGGTTGGAAGCACCGTCGTCATTACTGACGGTGACGTCTCACCGTTCCGAGGGGTTGGACTTTCGGCAGTTGTGGAGTCGAGGCGAAAGGAGAGGGGTTGACCGGAGTCTCCTTCTGAAGTCCGGCAGACGGGGGTTGTCAATGCTCGGGGAGGGTACTGGAGGCGACCGTAGGTAGACAGGTTCCGGGAGTCGGTAACGACAGGGGCTTGGAGACGCAGACTTTGAATCCGTAGTGGTTCTGGACAAGGGTTTGATAGTAGAATGAGTTACAATTTGTTCTAGGAACAATAGAAGATAAAACTGCGGTTTCTAAGTGAACGCGCGAGTGTCTACATAGCTTGCCGGAAAAGGTCGGCAAGGCGGGATTGCAATGCACGACAGGGGTCAAGCGGCGCAAGAGCCTAAGATGATTATTCACGATGCGTGACAGTTGTATTGGATTGTCGTGACGGGTTGGTGTCACGACAAGGCAAACACTGCATGGGGTAGGTGCGCAAGTAGCGCCTAGCAGTGACTTATCCCGACGACAGCATCGACGCACCTGGACAAGGGTTTGATAGTAGAATGAGAGAGAATTGGTCATCTCAATCGACTATAAACTCTTCTGTCCTTAGGGTATGGCTTTGCCTGTGCTGGCGAAAGGAGATTTGCTCAGGCGAAAGGAGATTCGCTTAATGGCACAGGATTGTTATGTCTCGTGTTCAGACAAGCGCCCGCGTGTCACGCAAGCTGCGCTTGTGACGCGGCCTGGGCGCGTATGTGTAACCGATCCTAGGTAGCTGTGGGTAGCTGGCCACTAGGCGGAAATGTACGGCGGGTTGACTCAGCCAGATCTGGGCTACCTGGGCACAGGTCTGGTCGGAGTCTGCTCTTGGTGTGTGTGTGCGTGTACAAGGTATTTCCCTTGCTTTTAGTGTTACGTAGGTAAACACGCAATCGCGTGTGACAGCTGTCACGGCTGTATGCGTGCTCCTTAGGATAGGTATGTTACCACTGCAATTCCCCCCCTTCACTACGGAATGGGAGTGAGTGTAGTGAAAAAAGAGAAGTGGTAACGGGGAGAGTTGATTGTAATTCTGTTAGAGAAAAAAAATCTGGAAATCTCTCCTTCCCCCCCCTGCTGCTGGTATCGAGCAGATGGGGTTGATGTTGCTGGTTACACAAAAAGGTATGTACAGAAGGTGTATCCATTCTGGTGTTGGAGTATGGTAAAGCAGGACTCACCACCTAGTTTCCCCCCCCTCTGCACGGAGTGAAGAATAAAAGGTAGGTGGTGGTTATGTCGAAACGGAAAGGAACTAAAGCCACGTCTATTACTTAAAGAGGTAAAACCTTGAGAGTCAACAAAGATCAAGTATGGGACCGGCCGAATAAATCTGGAGGCATGTAATACAGTGGCCAGTAGAAAAAGTCGTGGTGTCCAAGTTGAAAGAAGTTGATGCAACTGGGCGAAAATCCTCATCTGGTCATATTGCAAGTGCTGACTGTCCCTCCTAGAGGCTTCCAGTCAGCAACCCAGTGGTGGCTGCAAACTTGTCTTGAAGTAAGTTTGGGATGGTGTTGCGTATATGTAACGCAACTCGGAACATGAAGCAAGAAAACAAAAAGAATCCTAGAACTGTTGCGATCACTGGGACGTGTATTGTCCCAGGAATGAAGACGTATGTCCTCTGCACACCCCCCTCCCGCATGGATTAACAAACAAACATGACAACCTGTGGGCTAGTCGTAACTGGTCCATCACAGGCACAAGGCATGTCTGGGTTATGCAAGCTGCCTGTCTGCTACACAGCCTGCATAACCAAACCAGACGGTGGGTATGGTGGGTAGGTAAGAGTGTGTCTAGACCACTTGAACATGAGTGTTGTGTGGGGTGATGTATTCCATAAAGCGAGGACGCATTGCCATGTAGTAGATGGGAGGGAGGTTGGAAGCAAAGTCCAGGAAGGCTGAGGGGGGGGGGGCGCCATAGGTTGTTAAACCTGACCCTTGGTCCATGTGTGGTGGCATGTAGACCATGTGAGTCAGGTGGGTCCAGCGTTCAACGTCAGGTTGGCGACGAGTGAAATATGGTACATGCACTGGGTATGGGTATGCTCCATTAATGCGCCTGGTTTCCTCTACCCTGTTGAAAATTGTGATCAGGTCAGCTTGCTGGTGGTGCCAGGCAGCTTGGAGGAAGTGAATGCGTGTAGTGTACTGTTGGACAGATTCAGTGGGGAGTTGAAGGACATGGCCTTGGGGGTTATCGAGGTCACCATAGTAGCATGGGCCAAGACAGAGTAAATCATCTGCAAGGGGTGGTTGGCCATTGTATCGCTGTGCCCAATGGGATGTGAAATTTGGTGCGTAACGGGGCAAGCAGTCCCATGTGAGTGCATGGGTGCTGTCACGATATTCTGCAGTGTTAACCATCACCTGAGGTAGGAGGGAATGTAAGGAGTTGAGGTGAGCAATAGTGTGCTCATGTGTGGTACACTTCACAGGATGGGTTGTCCTCAGACGCCAGGATGGTGTGCGTTGGATGCCTGCATGCACGGTTGAGGCAGGGGAGCACAGGTGTGAGTGGTAAGGGCTTCTGTGTGCCTGTGGGGAGTGGGTTGAGTTTTTTGAGTCCAGCCATGGTGAGCTTAATGACTTGGCCGTCATCGTAGGTTAGCTTGAAGTACCATCATGGGCGTTCCTCGCTCCCGGCCGATTTTGACTGGTCAAAGGTTCCGGTCTGTTGCATGGTCGCGATTCCGGGATGGTCGAAATCTCTGGCCGGCGATTCGTTCCGAAGGCTCTAGCTTCTGCGCAGCTTCTGAATCCACCACCGGCGATTTTCGACCGCGTTCGAGTTCAGAGTTTGAGGCCAACGAGTCCCGGAAAATTCAAAAATCGGCCGGGAGCCAGGAACGGCCATGATGGCCTGGACAGTGGTCCTTGGAAGGAGGCAGTGCCCCAGACAGCTTTGTCGAGGCCGCCTTGGACTCTGACTTGTTTGATGACAAGCATCTTGTCGCAGGCGAGGGCGGCTCTGTCTCTGGAGCGAGTCTGCGGGGTGGGAAAAAGGTTAGGTTCCTTCTGTGGTGTTTCTGGGATGCGTCCCGCGGGGATTGCAGTGATGCCGCTGGCTTTGCAGTTGGGGCAGAACCAGTCCTCGACGGGAACTGCAGAGAGAGGTGGGTCAAGGCAGTGAGTGTGGTAACCTGCTCCACAGCCGTCGCAGAGTAGCATGCAATTTGCGTTGTCAGGGAAGTTGCAGACGCTGCAGGCTAGGCTGGGGGGTGGGACTGCTAAGTCTGGCCTGATTGTGCCATCCAAGTTAGGGAGGTGGCAAGGAGATAAATTGCGGGCATGGTTGGTGATGGTGCAATCGCAACGTCCTTGCAAGACGACGACTTCAGATGGTTTGAGGTCGATGATGCGCAGGATCATGCCTTGGGCAGCCATCTGCAAGGAGTTGCGCACGTTGGGACGGCGGATGTACACAAAGTCTCCCACCTGGAATTTGCGTAGGCGAGGGTGATAGGCCCCCCCCCTGATCTTTGCGTAGCGCAGGGTGTCCCTGTGGTGGGCGATTGCTATGTGATTGGCAATAGTTGGGCTGACTCTCTTGATCCATTGAGCGCGCTCCAGGAGAGTGTCTGTCAGATCTTGCACCTGTGTGCTGTCTGTCAGGTCAGGCAGCGGCGCTGTCATGGCAAGCTGTGCCTCAGGGTTGTTCATGACGGGAGCCCGGGCGTACAGCAGAGTGAAGGGGGCGCACTTAGTAGTCTCCTGAGGGCTACAGTTGTACGCTGTAACGACCTTGGCTATGTCAATGTCCCATGTGTCAGTGGCCAGGTTTTCAGAGCAGATCTTGGTCAAGGCTGCCTTGATGGTACCTACGCTTCGCTCCACAAAACCGTTGCCCTGAGGGTGGTTAGGGTGGATCGTCCGGTGGTCAATGAAGTTGTGAAGCAGATGTTCCTTGAATTTGCCTTGGAACTCTGGTCCATTGTCAGAGATGCAGAGCGCATATGCGCCAAAGTGTGCCAAGACTCCATGAGAGTGCGCGTATACCGTATGTATGGCCTCCTTGGCTGGGATGGGGACCACTACGAGTGCGGCGCTGAAATACTCCACGGCGTGCATGAGCATAGTGTTGCCCCTGGCTGTCTTGTTGTAGGGACAGACAAATCAATTCCCCAAGCGAAGAAGAGGCCATGAATCGGGTGGGATTGCAATGTGGCTGTTGGCTGGTTGAAGTAGGCCATGGCTTGGTCACAGATCTTGCATGTCTTGACCAGAGCTTTGACTTGTTTGACCACGCCGTGCCACCAGAAAGAGCTGACCACTAAGTAAGCTGTTCTGCGTGCCCCAAAGTGTCCGCTGGTCTCGTGGGCCCTCTGAATGAGGATGGACCTCTGGCTGGGGGCTGGGACGATGCGTTCAATGCCGTTGGCCAGGATGCGTATGATCCTCTCTTCTCCAGTTGGAGATGCGCCAAGCCTGTACTTTCTTGACCTTGCCAGTACCCGCCTAGTACGAGATGTCGTCCAGTTGGATCCGAGGACTCCACGCCTCAAGTACTCTAAGACAAACTGATCAGAGTGGATGTCTAGACCGTCAGTGTCCTTGGACATTGCAGCAAGGCGCAGGTCAGTATCCAACTGTCTGCCTGGGGCGAGTGGAGGACTTGGAGCTGAAGATGGTAGAAGAGGCAAAGGAGGGGAGTGTTGCAACGGCTGAGGGTCGGTGGCTGTTGGCTGTTGGTTGGGGGCTGTTGGCTGATGGCTGGTGGTTGTTGGCTGTTGGCTGGTGCAGGTGGTTTTGATGGCCAGATGTGTGGCTTGACAGTCTTGCTCCTGGTGACTGCCAGCAGGCAAGCAAGCTCAGTGCCATAGAACTGGCGTGTCGGAGGCGTGGGGTCTGATATGCGACCGCCAGAATTGCTGGGATAGCTGGGAGAAGTTGTCAGAAGAAGAGCAGGACTGGGAGAAGGTAGCAACTCAGGCCTGGGGGGTGGCTTAAATTCTAGCATAGATGTTAGACGTGTAGGGATTGCCATTTCCAAGGTCTTTCTGATGATTGCTACCAAGGCTCGCTGATCCATGCTGTTGCCTGTGAGGACATGCCTCTGGTTTTGAGTGAGACCTGGTGCTGCTGTTGCTCCTGTGTAGTATCCGAGCATGCGTTCTCTCTCAGAAGGGTTTGTTTCAGACCATGCGCCGCCCTGGAGAGAGTAGATGCTGCCTGGCTTGTCAGGTCTGAAGGCTCGAGACAGAGGGTACGCTACTAGAGTAGGCAGTACGTTGCGCTCTTGTCCGATCTTGTTTGCTAAGCAAAAAGGGGCTGTGTCTGATCTGTAGACCCTTGTAGTGCTCCGTCCTGGATCCAAGAAGGCGTTGGCTGAAATGTTGGCAGTCCGACGGGTCTTGTTGAGCTGGAGCTGGAGATCAAGGGGGTCAACCAAGTTCTGCCACTTGTTGCGGAGTCTGTGCGCTCCTGAGTCGAATGTTGCAGCATCCACGCAGATAGGGAGGCCAAGAGTTCTGTTGACTGCGTTGAAGTCTTGGGTAGCAATATGTTGTGATCGAAAGTTGTGCTGCATTGCTGCATTCTCCACGATGTAGAGGGGTTGCCGAGGATGCTGTAGCTGCTGGATGTACCCTATGACGGTGGTACAAGCCTGCAGGACGGCGGCCCGGGGTCCCTTGAGTCCTCTGTTGCCTCCTGCTGGGCTGAAGTCTTGGCACTCTGGACCGGCTATGATGAGCCACTGTGATTGGTCGTTCACAGCTGCGGTCATGAGCTGTTCTGGTGTGATCTTGGTCACATCCTGGGGCAGCGTCGTGAAGGCATGGTCGCAGGCGTATGACTTGAGCAGATGGGGGTAGAGGTTGGTCAAAGCTTGTGTCCTATAGCGGGCGACTGTCTGAGCAGCGGGCGAAATGTCGCTGTAGATATACCTGTTAACTTGGATGCCATTGCGCAGTGCTGCTTCCAATCCTGCACACATTCCCCCGCACATCTCGTATAGAGTGATGCCATTCTGGGCCATGTATGTGACGGCGGCAGGCAAGGGTGTTGTGCAGATGGATAAGACAGATCTGACGTCAAGGACGTAGTCCACGATGTGCCCTAGTGTCAAGTCTAGGGGCACATAAGGGGTGGTGGGCACTGTTGGAAATGCTGCGTATAGGTCGCTGTCCAGGTCAATGCGAGCGCCAGTGTTGTCCTCTGCAGTGGGGCTGGGAAACCTAGACAGTGCGTCAGCGTTGCCATGCTGTGCACCTGGTCTGTGCATGATGTCAAAATCAAATGACTGCAGCATGCATGCCCATCGAGCGATGGCACCGGTGACGTTGGCAGAGGAGAACATCCACAGCAGAGGCTGGTGATCAGTGACCAGTGTGAAATGTAGTCCGAAGACATATACGCGGAAGATCTTGCAAGCCCAGCAAGCAGCCAGCATTTCTCCTTTGAAGCTGCTGTATTCTGCTTCATGCTTGTTAAGGCTGCGGCTGGCACAGGCGACGAGGTATTCGTTACCTTCCGAGTCGAGCTGGCCGAGCACTGCTCCTAATCCATGTTGGCTCCAGTCACAGTGGATGAGGGTGCGCGCGTTGATGTCAAAGCGTCGCAAAACCTTGCCTGGTGTGCTGATATTCCTCCTAATGGCGTCCATGGCTGCTGTGTGCTCGGGTCCCCAAGTCCACTTGACATCGTTCTTGGTGAGGTCATTGAGGGGTCTGGCTATGGCTGAAAAGTTTTCACAAAAACAACCGTAGTAGCGCAGCTTACCCAGGATGGTCTTGAGGTCCTTGAGGTTGCTTGGGTAGGGCAGGTCCTGGATAGCTTGGACTTTGGCTGCTTGCGGGGTGAGACCATGGTTGCTGACATCGAAGCCTAAGAAATCGACTGCGTCGAGTGCGAAGCAGGACTTGTCAGGGTGTATGCGGAGGCCAATGTCGATGAGACACTGTAGTACTGCTTCCACGTCCTTGATGTGATCAGCAAAGGTGGCGCTGTGGACCAGAATGTCATCAATGAAAACCTTGCTGAACTTGAGGAGACCACGTTTGCCCAACTCAGTTTCCATGACCTTCTGGAAGTAAGCTGGTGCTTGTTTCAGTCCGAAGGGCACACGCTTGAACCTGTAAAGCTGCTTGTCCCACCAAAAGGCTGAGAAATCTTGGCAGCCGGCAGACAAGTGGACTTGGTAGAAGCCCGAGCGCAGGTCTACTCGTGTAAACCACTTGGAGTCACCCAGGTCTTGGAATAATTCCTCTGCAATTGGGAAACCTGTGTGCATGTCTTTGGTCAGGAGGTTGATGGCCTTGTAGTTGTAGCACACTCTGTTCGCAGTGTACTGGCCATCAGGTCCTTTTTTCAAGGCGACGACAGGATTTGCTGCATGCTGAGCTGAAGGAGCTGGCTCTATGAAGCCTAGCAGGAGCAATTCAGCGCAGACTTTGTCTTGAGCAAGTTTTTCTATAGGTGGCTTGCGGTAGGGACTAGTGAATGCCTGCTTGTCGTTGTCCTTCTCTATTACATTACATTACATGTTAAAGTCTACTTGACACCGCGAGGGTGTATGAGACTCTGTGCTTTAAACAAAAAGAAAAAGCACCCACAAAGCAAAAAACCCCATTACATCAGGGGTGTGTCGAGGACAAACAAACCAAACTCCCAACCACCGTTTTGGTGGCGTAGGTATTAAACCCCTTAGAGCAGGACCCAGATCTCAACCACTTACAGTGGCGGAGGTAAGAAGCTAACAAATGAGAAGTCTCAAGAAGAAAAAAAGGGATAATAAATTACGGTGCCACTAAGCAGTCCAGGGCTTCCTGTCTTGCTCTTCTACAAGTAGAAAGATAGTCGGCTAGGTTGCTCCAAAAAGACTTAGTGCCATTTCCATTCATAAAGGTTCTGAATGTGGAATCGCAGAATTCCACATTCCATACGGTTAAGTCGGTATCCTCATGGACATGCCTATAAATATCTGTAAACAGATTCTGGTAGCGGAGGCGAATATCATTATAAAAAGGGCACTCAAACATATGCATTTCATCCTCAGTTTTTTGGAACCCACACATTTGACAGTGTCTCATTGAGCGAGGGATGTGTGCTCTATCCACCACCCTCATTCTTTCTGTGTTCAGCCAATGGGAACCCATTCTAAACTGTGCTATAGAACGATATGTGCATAGGAGGCACAATCCCTTTGTATCCCTCTCTCAAATCCTCCATAGTCCGCGCTACTGCTGGGGTCATTCTGTTGAGCATGGCTGCCATCTCTTTGCGTCGCGCCTCAGTGCCATCCCGATGATGACCAATGAAGAGGTCACAGTCTGGATGTAGGGCCCCTCTATCTGCATTGGGTGTGACTGCTCCGTCTGGCATACTGTTGTTAATCCCCCCCTCCTGCAGATAGTTGGGGTCCATGTGACTGAGGCAGCTAGTAAGGCCTCCTTGTAGGCGGCCAGGCAGGAGTGAAGCTGGAGTGGGAGGGTCCAGGCGCACTGGTAAAGCGCAAGAAGTGGACGCTTGGTAAACTGCTGCTTGGCCTCCCAGGAACTCTTGACCTGGTCGCCAGTAGACATCATCCAGCTGTGTTGTGAAGAAGTCTTGGGGTTCTTTATAGTTGTCACCGGCTGGGGTGGGAGATGGAGTGCTGGTCATTGTGAGCAAGTAATCAGCAGGGGTGAGGTGGGGCAACGATGAGAGCTAGGAGCAGAGGTGGCTGCAGCGTCGTATTCGAAGTCATCCTCACTGTTGTAGACGGGTGGCCTGCGGATCAAGAAGATGGAGGTAGAATGCAAGCTGGGTGCCGATGTGTCATACCAATTGATACAGCGGTTTTGGTGGCTCTGTAGCTCTTCTGTATCCTGGAGGGGAAAGAGAAGAGGAGAGTATGCTGTTGTTGGTTGTGTAAGGGGGCGAGCACAGGGCTCAGGTTGCCGTCCTTGCACGACTGCGTACGCGTCCAGCGGCAAACCGAAACCTGGGACAGGTGGGTAGAGGCGGGTGCTTGTGTAGCAACTATCCAAGTAGGGGTAGGAGTTTGAGTACAGACTGTAGGTGCCCTGGATTGAGGGTAGGATGCACACAGAAGCGTCAGTCATAGGTCTGATTGGATCACTTGGGGTGACCAATGGGTGTGAAAGGTGTAGGGATGCCCCGGAGTGCTCCATGCTCCTGGGGTCGAGCACTTCCCCCATACTGCGTGGGGTGAGGGTGACTCGGATTGGCAGGCCTTGTTCCTTTCCCAGGTGAGGACAGATGAGAAGTTGTCCTGAGCTGGCAAGTCTAGGATGCACCTGTGGAGTAGGTTAACATCTCCAAGGTACAGCGTGTTGTCACTGTTGGTCTCATAGCTGTAGCTTTCCATGCTGTGCGCATGGGTGACCATATGCATGAGCAGGGTCATGTAGAACGCTGATCAGTTGGGGTGGGAAAATCGGATGGAGGACATGTTGAATGGCGTGTGACGACGGAGGTTGGGGAAGAAGCGGAGGATGTCCATCATTAGGTCGATGGGTGCTGTCTGTCCAGATTTGTTCCATATGATGGACTCCGTCGGGTGGGTGGGTGGTCCCTCGAAGGGTGGCCATACCCTGGTTCGTGGCGGCGGCCTAGCATGGAGGGAGCTGCTTGGTTCGAGATACTGGCCTGAATGGCAAGTCCACGGTCAAAGCGCGACCTGTGGCAGTATGCTCTGCGCTGGACAAGTGGAGGAAGGGGCGCAATGTGAGTTTCTCTTGTGAAATGTCAGGTAGGGCAGAAATGCCTGGCATGGCCATGAGTGGGGTACCGATGAGGGCATCGAAGATGGTGTTGTCAGGGGCAATGACAAAAGTTGCCCTGACGCTGATCTCGTTGGGGGTGTCGCTGCAAAAAATGACAGGCATTTGAATCTCCTTGGTGAGGGAGCTTTTGACGTCATTGAACGCAATCGTCTTGTGGTGGCATGGGAGAGGATCGTGTCCCAATGAGTCCGCCATAGATTGCGAGATGAAGTTGAGACCACTGCCGGTGTCGACGAGGACCATAAGGTTGACGCACTGTAGGAGGCCAGTTGTGGACTTAAACGAGAGGCCAGTCTGGTGGGACAGGTTGGCTAGGTACGGTACACCGTAGCTGGGCTCTGTTCCTTGCAGCAAGGTTGCTGTAGAAGGGCTCAGCTGACCAGAAGCAGTGTAGTCGCGTACAAATGTGTCCACTGGGTTGTGCGTGACACAAGCTGCGCGCTGTGCTGTCTCAACTGCTGTGGCTCTGACCTGCAAGGCCTTGTTGAACTCGTGCAGGTTCTGCACTTCTCTGAACATCAAATCAAGATCCCGTCGCAAGACTGTCATCTCATCCATGAGGAGGTCTTGTGATGCCCGATGCTGGGCTTGGGTAATGTGCCGTGATACTCGAGCGCTTGGTAGGGGGATGGCAGCTGTTGACCCAGTTCCGTCAGTGGAAGGATCAAATGTGGGCTTGTAAATTGCCTGTGAGCTAGCTTGTGTCTCGGCGTCTGGAGTTTGTCGGAAGCTGACTACTAGGGCTGCATTGTACCAGTCAGGTTCTGGTAGATCAGATTGCGCAGCTTGTGGAGCCTCTAGTTGTAGTGGCTGGTTGCTACGGCTGTGTTGATCATGGGGGTGTGGGGCATGGCGTCCGCTGATGTTTTGCGAACGAAGTTCCTCACGAATGGCGAAGACCGTGTCATGCAACTGCTGGTTATGCTGTTGCTGCTGCAACTGCATCTGCCGATTGTGTTGTTGTTGTTGTAGTTGCATGACGACGTCTGGCCGTTGGTGCTGCTGCATGCTATTGTCGTTAGCGCTTCTTGTTTGCTCTTGGTAGTTGCCTTGAGTGCCCTGGTTGTTTCCCTGGTAACTTGTTTGGTATCCACCCTGGGTGCCTTGGTTGTTTCCTTGGTAGCCATCTTGATACCCGCCACCAGTTCCTCCCATGCTTCTCTGGTTGTTGTTCCCTGGGGTGCCGGCCGAAAAGGGTCGTGGGTTCTTCCCCTTGTACCTGGGGTTCTGAGGGGGTAGGGAGGATTGCTGTTGTACTGGAGTCTGTGGCTGTCTGTAATGCTGTGCGGGGGGGTTACGCATTTGTGTATGCGGGCTGTGTTGGACAGCTCCCTGCACTGAGCGGAAGTAAGGCACTCCAGATTTGAGCTGGTCCAAAGTTGGTGGTGGGGCGAAGCCTTGCTGGATTGTTGAGGTGCGCCAGATGGCGTACCGTGCTGGGTTCTTCGGGCACCAGGATGGGTTGGGGGTCCCAGGGTTGTTCAGGTAGCAAGTGTCGGAACCGTGTCCAGTGATGTTGCATGTAGTGCAAACTGTGGAAGACTTGGGTTCACCGTTATTGCCCTTGGGTGCACTGGGGTCCTGGGTGACGGGAAAAGCAGGCGTTTGGCGTGGCATGACAGTTGGCCTCTGTGTTGGTGGTTTGGAGACGCAGAGCAGCATGCCTTGTGCTGTCATATCGTCTCTCTTGGATGCTTCAGTTTGGGCAATGCCAGACAGCCTTTCCAGGGTGTGCTGGTCTTGGTCAAGCTTGTAGAGCTTGGCTATTGCCCAGCAACCGAGGGGGGTGACATCCTTGTAGCTGCCAAAGTTCTCCTTCAGGGTGGGGGCCATGCGATCAAGGAGTTTGGCCACCTTGGCCATGGCCTCCCGGTAATGGGGTTGTCCAGCCCGGATATCAAACTCCTCGTACTTCTTTGTGAATTCTGACATCAAGATGCGAGGCATGGGGTATAAGAGGCCTGCATTGTCGTAGCAGTCAAACTTCTCATACTCCTCCTTGGCATCGAGAGGGGTTACCTTGAGTGCGAGTGCTAGTCCAGTTTTGACCAGCTCGTAGAAATGAATGAGCTTCAGCTTCCAAGTGGCTGGGTTCATGATTGGTTGACCATGCTCGTTGACTTGGAGGACTCCATTCAAGGAGCTTTGTGTCTGGAGAGCATTGCACTCCTGGATCCATGCGGCTCTGTTGTCTGTAAACAAGACGAATGGTTGAGAGTTCTCATAGACCTGTACCATCATCTGTTCCCACAACTCCTCCACTGCAAGGTCTCTCTTGATGTTGACAATGTAGCTCTTCATCATCAGAAGCCAGGCTTTGGTATGTGATACGCTGCCGCCGTGTAGCTGTGATCCTTCTGTTGGAAGTTGCCATGATAGGACGGAACCGACACTGATCATGAGTGCGACGTGACGTTCGCTGTCATTGCTATCAGCGTCGCTCACATCCCCTTGAAAGTTTGGTGGAGGTGGTACCTCATCTTCTTCAGGGGGTGGGGGTGGTTCATCGTCGGAGTCCGGTGGGCTGGGGGGTTGGCCTTCTGGTTGACCAGGTGGTCCTCCAGTATCTGCCTCATCATCGGGGACACCGTCACTGTCAGAAGAACTGGCAGGATCACCCCCTGGATTACCCCATGGTCCATGTGGTGACTGACTGGGGCGGGATCCACTGTTGTCGGAGGAGCTGCTTGACCTGTTGCCGGAAGGTTGGCTTGCAGGAAGCTGGTTGTCTGGCGTGGGTTCTGGAAGCTGTCGGGGAGTGCGGGCAAGTCGTTTGCTGGGGCTTTCTACTTCCTCTTCTGAGCTGAAAAGGTTGTTTGTGGTCATGTGTGGAGGGCTTGCTGCTTGTGTCGCAGTTGCGCCAGTGAAGGTCTCCCGAGGGGTTATAAATTCCTGCAGGGGGCTGTGCACTGGCGGCTGGGACGGAGTGGCAGACGATCGCTGGAGTGGGGACAATGGTGGGTACGCATTGTCCTCAGCATCCTCACTGACGGCAACACGAGAAGGCGGGGTGTTCAGCAATGGCCGTTGTGAGCTTCCAAGGGCCAGGCGCATTCCACTCTGCCCGCTCCAGGGCTTGAGTGGTGTGGGTGATGGCTGAAGGGCTGATGGAGGCCTTAGTGCTGGTAGAGTTCCACAGAATTGTCTTGTGGAGGTGCCTGGTAGCTGCGCGATCTGGGCTGGGGGCTGGGGGCTGATAGTAGAAGGCTGGGGGTCGAGGGTTGAAGGCTGGGGGCTGATAGGGTCAGCTGCTGTGGCTGAGGCTGATAAGGTGGTGGCAAGTGCCATAGGAAGGGGGATGTCGATCTCCGATGACTCCCCCTCGTACCAGGGGTGGCTGCCCCCCAGTGGGAGGGGTGAGTTGGGGATCGTTAGGGGGATGGTTGGGGGAAGTATGTTAATGGGGTTATGCAGATGCAGTTGTGCTATTTGATTTGTGATGGAATGTTCAGAATAAATGTTTCTTATGTCTGAGAGGGCTTGTCGGGCGTCTGATTGAGCTTGTGCTGGATCAGTTGCGTCTGAGCGCGCTTCTGCTTCTGCAGCAGCTCTGACTTGTCCTCGTGTTCCTCGCATTGTGTGTTGTGTTAGTTGTTCAGGGGTGGGTTTGTTCCACGTGTTTACCAAGGCTTGTGTCCTGATGGTACCTGAACGAATGTGTATGTTGGTAGAGTAGCGCAGATGTATCTGGCTTGGTTTCTTCAGAAGTGTAGTTCTGAAAGAAGGTGTGGTGGAGCAGGGGTCCAATAAAAAAAAGGCGGCCCTTCGCCGTTGCTTTTTTTTGTTGTTGTTTGTTAAGTAGGTAGTTGCGAATAGTAGTGCAAGTAAAAAAAGGCGGCCTAACGGCGTGCTTTTTGAAAGATGCAGATGGCGTACTCGTAACAGTAGTCTAACCAAAAATTGGGCAGCCTTATGGCGTGTGTTTTGGAAGAGTGTGGTTGTTTGTATCTGAAACAAGGATTCAACTCAAATTGGGCGGCCCTTCGCCGTTGCCGGATGGCGTAAGCGATAGGTCTGAGGTCAGAGAGTGAGGAAGATGCCCGTACCTAGCGAGGTGGTGGGTAGTCTCCTCCGACGAACTTGAGATCAGGTAGTCCTACGCACGGTGGGAAGGGGTGGGCAACTGATTAGTATAGAGCAGTTGGTCCAATTGAATTGGTGATTTGTTTGGTTAATGGATGCAAATGCTGGTATGAGTTGGAATGTTTGGGTATGTCGGTATCAGCAAGTCTTCGGTATCAGCAAGTCGTCCGTATCAGCAAGTCTCCGGTATCAGCAAGTCAGTAATATCCGTCTCGATGTTCAGAAGTACGGTACCGGTACTGTCTCTGAATTGAGAGGGCGGGCTCAAATTGACAAGGTTGTGTGATGGGTTCTCTTTACAGCAAATGTGGTTGCTGGTGTTGGTGAGATCACAAAGCAGGGATCAGAGTGGTTCTGATGTGGGAGTCTTGGGTGGGGAACCGCAAGGTGGGTGGGGTTCTTAAATCCTCTAGGGGCTGCTAGTGAGTTGCGTCGACTCGTAACGTAGGAGGAGCAATGGAGGATAAGTGCGCCCGATCTATAGTTGATCAGTATAGTTATGGAGTCTGTATGTGCGTTGTTAGAATGGGATAATTAATTCCAGACTATGGTTACAGCAAGTAGGTTGGGTTAATTAAGTCCAATCTATATGTATACAGACTTTATCCAATCAGCAGCAAAGGGCTATGGGTTCGCTGCCTCAAAGTGATCGCTTTGCTTGCTGGCTCAAAGTGTGAGAAAGCGTCCCTAGGGTATGTCCCGTGGGTAGCTTTGTGTCCGTCCAGAAAAAAAATCTAAAGCCCTGGCAGGGAGTACCAAGTGATGGGGTGTTCTGTACTCCGGTAGCCGCGTTACCGAGGGGTTGGAAGCACCGTCGTCAGTACTGACGGTGACGTCTCACCGTTCCGAGGGGTTGGACTTTCGGCAGTTGTGGAGTCGAGGCGAAAGGAGAGGGGTTGACCGGAGTCTCCTTCTGAAGTCCGGCAGACGGGGGTTGTCAATGCTCGGGGAGGGTACTGGAGGCGACCGTAGGTAGACAGGTTCCGGGAGTCGGTAACGACAGGGGCTTGGAGACGCAGACTTTGAATCCGTGGTGGTTCTGGACAAGGGTTTGATAGTAGAATGAGTTACAATTTGTTCTAGGAACAATAGAAGATAAAACTGCGGTTTCTAAGTGAACGCGCGAGTGTCTACATAGCTTGCCGGAAAAGGTCGGCAAGGCGGGATTGCAATGCACGACAGGGGTCAAGCGGCGCAAGAGCCTAAGATGATTATTCACGATGCGTGACAGTTGTATTGGATTGTCGTGACGGGTTGGTGTCACGACAAGGCAAACACTGCATGGGGTAGGTGCGCAAGTAGCGCCTAGCAGTGACTTATCCCGACGACAGCATCGACGCACCTGGACAAGGGTTTGATAGTAGAATGAGAGAGAATTGGTCGTCTCAATTGACTATAAACTCTTCTGTCCTTAGGGTATGGCTTTGCCTGTGCTGGCGAAAGGAGATTTGCTCAGGCGAAAGGAGATTCGCTTAATGGCACAGGATTGTTATGTCTCGTGTTCAGACAAGCGCCCGCGTGTCACGCAAGCTGCGCTTGTGACGCGGCCTGGGCGCGTATGTGTAACCGATCCTAGGTAGCTGTGGGTAGCTGGCCACTAGGCGGAAATGTACGGCGGGTTGACTCAGCCAGATCTGGGCTACCTGGGCACAGGTCTGGTCGGAGTCTGCTCTTGGTGTGTGTGTGCAAGGTATTTCCCTTGCTTTTAGTGTTACGTAGGTAAACACGCAATCGCGTGTGACAACAGTTTAGAATGGGTTCCCATTGGCTGAACACAGAAAGAATGAGGGTGGTGGATAGAGCACACATCCCTCGTTCAATGAGACACGGTCAAATGTGTGGGTTCCAAAAACCTGAGGATGAAATGCATATGTTTGAGTGCCCTTTTTATAATGATATTCGCCTCCGCTACCAGAAGCTGTTTACAGATATTTATAGGCATGTCCATGAGGATACCGACTTAACCGTATGGAATGTGGAATTCTGCGATTCCACATTCAGAACCTTTATGAATGGAAATGGCACTAAGACTTTCTGGAGCAACCTAGCCGACTATCTTTCTACTTGTAGAAGAGCAAGACAGGAAGCCCTGGACTGCTTAGTGGCACCGTAATTTATTATCCCTTTTTTTTCTTTTCTTCTTGTGACTTCTCATTTGTTAGCTTCTTACCTCCGCCACTGTAAGTGGTTGAGATCTGGGTCCGGCTCTAGGGGGTTTAATACCTACGCCACCAAAACGGTGGTTGGGAGCTTGGTTTGTTCGTCCTCGACACACCCCTGATGTAATGGTTTTTTTTGCGGGTGCTTTTTCTTTTTGTTTAAAGCACAGAGTCTCATACACCCTCGCGGTGTCAAGTAGACTTTAACATGTAATGTAATGTAAAAAGTCAGGGTCTGCAGATTAATGCTAGGGAACTATGGGGCCACAGTGATGTACCAGGAATAGCCTGCATAGGGGATAAGCTGCAGGCTAGATTGCAGAGAAGCTGCCAGGAAGCTGGTTACGAGAAGTGGGACATGATTTGAGATGGGAGAGTAAGTTTAGACAAGATGTCTGTGCTATCCCCCCCATAATTTGGGCTTATCCTAAATTAGAGTATTGCAGACTATCAGCATGAATAGCGGTGCTCTCGCTTGTTTTATGTCTTGGTGACTCCTTATGTACTCCCTTAGAACTATCGGTCCTGACTGTACTATGTCAGCTTCCCGTAGACTGTGTCATTCTTCATGACACTGTGACGACTTCCTGTTGACTGTGTCATCGGTTCTTCTGACACGCGCTGTCTAGCCTGTACCCTGATCAGGTTCCAGGCTACCGCCCCCCTTTCCTCCACTGGTGCCCCTTAATGGGTCTCCTGTGCTTGTAACTTATTCTCGTCTCCGCATTTATAGATTGGCGTGCTGCACACACAAAGTCCACTCTCCGGAGTGTTATCCAAGCTGATAGGTTGTACGGCCCTTCATTTACTACCACTGCTTTGCGATGCAACTTCCGCGAGGACCTCCCGCCATTTTGAGAAACTCCATGACATGGATGGTCTTTCCTGGACGCGCGGGATGCGCAGTATCATTCTCAGCGATGGCTGCGACCAATCCTTCCAACGGAGGAACGGCTCCTCTTGATGATTGGCTAGACGTTTGTGCACCAGCTGCCTCTGCTAGCGGTCATGAGAGTCCTTCCGCCATCGTGGAAGTAACCCCCCCCGGTCATTCATCCATCTTCTCTTCTTTTTCCTCCCCTGCCGTCTGTCGCCTCCTCCCGTCTGTCGTAGATGACTGTGACGTGCAGACTCAAGTCGGCGACTAGCCTGGACATCGGTGGAGATACCCCTTCTTCGTCTGCTCGCGTCCTTGACGTCGCTAACCTTTCTCCGGTGTTTGAGGCTCTGCCTGCATACCGGAGGTTGCCAAGCCGACCAAGCTCCCTGCTGATGTCTACGTCGTCTTTGCCCCCTTTGCTCTGCCCAGCCGACGGTCGGCTCCTGGCATGAGCTTGCGCTCTAGTGGCTCTGTGCTACCTTCTGGAGAAATTTTTCGATCAAACTGGCGGATCGCCGGCACTGCCGTAGGATTCGCCAGAGGAGGACGACCTACGCGTCTGGACCTGGAGATTCTGGAGGTGGTAGGAAGCAGGGGGGTATGGTCAGCACCACTACGGGTGCTGCTCCCTCTACCCCCCAACCGGGTGAGTCGAGCGATAGAGGGGGGGACTTGGGATTGACTGATCATCGACGGCGGGATATTAGGACCTTTACATGCCTCGGCTCTGCTCTTCGCATCCTAGCGATAAATGTTCGAATTCTGCCCTTGCGATTTGCGATTTTCTGCCATTGGTGCGATTTTCTGCACCAGGTGCGACTTGCTGCACTGTCATTCTCGTCTCCTTTTTCCCATACCTCAAATCTCGACTTCCACCTAACGCTTCCCCACCTTCTGTGATCCCAGGTCTCGCAGCGCCGGACTTCGCCCATGCTACAGGCCGAAGTGGATGCCGTCCTGGCCCTAGTCCAGCGGCCGTGGAGGATCCTTGGCATGATATCTTGGTGGATATTTTTCTCTCTTAGGCTCCTTGTGACCCCTGGGTGCGTTCCGTGGTTCGTCAGAGGTTACTACTTTGTCTTCCCGTGCCCCTGGTTCCCCCCTTAGGTGTATGCCTTAGCTACGTGAGTTTGAGTTCAAGTGTTTGAGTTCTGATAGGGCTTAGGAATTTTTAGTTAAGTGGTATAGATGCATGGTTGATCTCGATTAGTTGGGGCATGCATGAGTTGTTGATGATGACACTGCTCAGCATGGTGCTAGTGTGTTATCTTTGCAATCGCGTGTTCATCTAGGGAGACAAGACTCCTTCGGAGCTTTTCTTTGGGGTTGCACCTGATGTGTCGTTGTTGCGTTTGTTTGGTTGCCCTTGCTATGTAATCTTAGTATTGGGCAGTCACGCAACAAGCTAGTTAGAAAGGCATTATTTGGTAGACTGGTTGGGTATTCCCTGGTGAGTAAGGGTTATTATATTTGGGTTTCCAATGTTGCGCCAGTTAGTAGTGAGTAGTGATGTACTCTCTATCTCCAGTTCAGTTCTAAACTGTCTTTCTGGGTTCTCCCATTAGTATGGGTCCCCGTGCCCGCTTGCATCCCTCCTGTCATCAAACGGTGATATGTTATGTGTTACCGGTAATTCCCTACGCCCTTTAACAACCCCAATTGTTGTTGGCTGGCCTGGCTGGGATGTATCATTGTTGCATTCTAGACCAGGGCCTGATCTTGCTGTATTGTGTGTGAAGTTTTAGGGCGGGTGGGAGTTGGATATCCAACTATAATCTTAGCCGAATCTCAGGGGGTCGCCAGGCCCTCCTCTGTGCCACGTTTTAGCGGTGAAGCTTTAGGATTTAGACAGCCTTCGATCATAGTGGTACCTGGATCAGGTCCATTGACTAATAGTCGCCAACCTCCGACCACCTCGGATGGCTCGCGGGTGTCGATAATTCCGACGCCTCCTGTCGTCCCTGGTGGATTACTCGGGTCAAGCCCATGTGATGATGTAGCCGTTGCCGAATGGGTAAGTGATGATCTTGAACACTGGTCTAGCTTGATACTGCGTATGGCTGGGGTGTTACAGTCAACCCAGGATTCATTGTTTTAGGTGCTGCTGGTTCTCATACGTAGGTTAACATGGCCCTATGTGTGAGTGCCTATTCCTCAGCACCTCCTAGACTGACTTATAGGGTAGTCTAGATTGGTGGAGCGTTACGACGCTTTGTTTAGGCAGCTTCCTTTCAGCTGTCTTTCTTGGTTTTGGTGGAAGGTGGTACTTAATTCAGACCACCGTTATAGCGTCTTGATGGTTTCTGACTCTTAGTTCCATAGGCAGATGGTTCGTTCGGTGGAGCTCATCATAGATTAGCTATTTCTTTTTACTCCACACTGTTTTTAGATCACCAGCCCCTCATGTGATTGGAACTTTTTGTGGAGTGTAGTAGTTGTTTCCCTTCGGATTTTACTGTGAATTGGTGGGCTGGGTAATCTTGCAGTTGTACTTGCAGATGTACCGCCGCTCACCTCTTTCTTGTTTTCCGAGTGTATTTCAAGCGCCCTTTCAGTCCATCCTTTGCAGTAAATTCTTTGAAGTCCTTTTTATGCGTTTACTATTTTTCAGGTGGACAATAGGTTTTATGTACTATGGTTGTACATCTACCCTTCTATTGTTCATTGAACTGTGTTTCCTTTGTTGGTTACAAGTTTCTTGAAAATTTTAACTTCGCATCCTTTGGATTTTTTCAGTTACTGCAGGTTTGGTTTGCTTGTGGTTAGGCGCTTGGTGTGTCTTGAGTGCATGAGTTCTTTGCGGTGCGATACCCACCTCTTATAATGTTTTTCGTTAGTGCCGTAGCTGGGGATTTATGATAATTAACTTTCATAAATCTTCTTACTTCCATCTTTGAGTGAGAAACCAGTTCATCATGGTTTTTTCATCCCAACCTAGTCATGAATTCTATGCTAAGAATAGTTTTTAAGGTAGTGGATTTTTCCATCGATTTTTTTTTCTTCCATCGTAGTCTTTAGTGTCCTCTTGTCTGCGTCCTTTAGGCTTTGATTCTCTCGTGTGCTGCTCTCACACGATATTTCAATCCGTCTCTTTGGTTATCATTGATTGGCGTTAGGTTCCTATTCCCGGATCGGGTTTTCTATACCGTTGTTCCCCAACTTTGATATACAATTTTTTCAGTCTTCTCTTTAGGTTAAGTTCTCGGTTCTTTCAGTCACCGTTGTTCCCCTTCCTTTGGTATTAGGATTAATTTCTGTTTGGCCTCCCTGTGATTTTCTGGTTTGGTGCCTCCTATTCTGGATGAATAGTATTTTTGCGCTTACCATGGATGGTTACATTTCCATTTTGGTCTCAGCACAGCTCGGTATGACCCAAGTTTTTTGCTGCTACATTTTCGGAGTACTACAGTGGTTTTTGGTTCATCCTTTCTCATCCTTTTATTTTAGACAAGGCTTTCTTCTGGTTTCCTGTTTTTCCGCCGTTCCTTAATAATTTTTGTTTGCTACCAAGTTATGGTTCTATGTCCCCAGTGCCATAGGTGGAGTACTAGTATTGTATGTCACCTGCGTCATAGGTGGAGTATCAGCATGAATAGCGGTGCTCTCGCTTGTTTTATGTCTTGGTGACTCCTTATGTACTCCCTTAGAACTATCGGTCCTGACAGTACTATGTCAGCTTCCCGTAGACTGTGTCATTCTTCATGACACTGTGACGACTTCCTGTTGACTGTGTCATCGGTTCTTCTGACACGCGCTGTCTAGCCTGTACCCTGATCAGGTTCCAGGCTACCGCCCCCCTTTCCTCCACTGGTGCCCCTTAATGGGTCTCCTGTGCTTGTAACTTATTCTCGTCTCCGCATTTATAGATTGGCGTGCTGCACACACAAAGTCCACTCTCCGGAGTGTTATCCAAGCTGATACAGACATACAGTAGTAACTTGACGAGGGAATCTAAATCAAAAGGGGCACTATTACATTAGGCAGTACAAGATACCAGTACAGGAAGCAGTACACAGATTTATCCTAGAGGGTTCATGGCTAAAACAATATGGAGCAGTAAACTATGGATGCATATTTAGGTGCCAGATAGATGCTGGGTATCCATCAAGGTCCAGCTAATTGTGGATTTTCTGCAGGAGGGTGGAGAAAGATTTCCTAGACATCCTTGGGGTGTCCAGCATGTTGATGAATGTGAAATCCATTGGGTTCCAGTGCATGCTTAGGTTGTTGACACAGATGACTTTGCCTCCAGGATTCACACAGCTGATGGGGTGCATGAGCATCTTGGGCCAGGAGACCAGGACCCTGGCATGTGCCTGAACCATAGCTGCTTGTAGGCAGATGGCCCACTGAATGGTGGGCCTGTCAGCTGTAGAAACAGTGGGGTAGATGTGGACCATGTGCTGCAATCTGTTGACATGCTTGAGAAGGGGTCCACAGACTGAGGAGGGGCTGTTGTGCATCTGTCTGTTGGGGAACTTAGCCTTCTCAGAAGCTAGCAGGGCAGGGAACTTGATGGCTAGCTGGTCAATGAGGGTGGGGACAGGTTGTCTAGGTCTGATGCTAAAGGCTCTAAGGGAAGAAGGAGAGTTGTTGAGGGTGGTCAGCAGGATTCCAAACCTGTTTCTGGAGAGACCAGAGTTGTTAAGGAAATGGACTGGGAAGGTGTTCATGTTGACATGAGTTAGGGGCTGATCAGGGGATGGGGAGGTAGCTGAGGGAATCCACTGGTCAAATCTAAGGGCTTGGGAGAGCTCATGCTGAGTGCAGGACCCCTGTCCATCAACAGGGAATGCACCCTCATATGTAGTTCTGCCCTGATCCAGCAGGAGGACCATTTCTCTTCTGGCTTGTGCTTCTGTCAGGTTACAGAGCTCATCATGGGGAACAGTGGGGAGCTGCTGGATAGGGGCTGTGGAGTAGTCAGGATCTGGGATGAAGTCATGGGAGGATGTGGTGTATAGATCATCTTGGTGTGGTGAGAATTCCCCCCCATTGTCTGACTGGAGCAAGGAAGGTGGGTTTGCTTGGACAAGGTCAGGCATGTCATCATCACCAATGACTGGGATCAGATCTGGTAGACTGCTGGAGCTGCTGGCACTTTCCTGTGGGATGGGGCAGCTGCCAGCAAAGTCATCATTGTAGTGGGCAGCTTGGTTGGTCAGTTCTGGTTGAGTGACCATCATGACTATAAGGGGAAGAGGGTTACTGGGGATAGGGGAAGGGGTGGGGTTCTTAGAGGTGCTAGTGAAGTAAAGGCCATGCCTTTTGGGGCATAAGAGGATAGTCTTTGTACCCTTGGCTGTGGGGAGGGAGAGGGTAGCAGCAGCATTGGACAAATGGACTTGAAGCTTGGGAGAGAGCCTGTGTGCTGCATGCAAGCTGATGATGTTGTCTGTAGTCAGGGGTGGGGCAAGGAGCACATCGTGGAGGATGATCAAGGACCCATGGTGTCCCCTGATATGAGATTTTACTTTCTGGAGGCAGATCAGTGGGGCTGCTCCAAGGTCAGCCAAGTGGAGGCTAATGGGCTGAGGGAGATCCTGAATGTCATGCAAGTTGGAGGGGTTACTTGTGCAGTGGGAGTGGGCTGCACAGTCTAACAGCCATTCTGTCTGGAGGGCTGCTTGGCAGTGATCAAGGGGTGTACTGACAGCATGCTCCACATTTGCATTCCCCTCATCATTATCATCATCATTAGTGCCATCACTTGATACTAGGTCTGGTATGGACTCTTCCTTTTCTATAAGACAGGCATCTGTATCATTCATGGGTCCAAAGAAAGTACTGTCATCCAGGGGGGCATGTGGAAGAGACAGGGGTGTGGACTTGCCTCTTGTTGATTCAGCATACTGGAGAGGCTGGGGTCCATCAGTAGTCAATGCCATGAAGTTGTGCTCATCCTCATTGTCTGTGCTGGACTGGGAGGTAGAGCAGTCATCATCTGCTACATGGGCATGACCACGTCTGTCACGGCGGTTGTAGCTCTTGGGGTCTCTGTTGGAGTTCCTGTGGTCTCTCCTAGGGGACTTGGATTTGCTGGATGACCTCATGGCTACATCCTTGGGGGATGGTGATCCCCTATTTCCAGATGTAGATGAAAACGGTGGAGGCCTGTATTTCAGATCAGTGGGGGCACTGGTGCAAGAGAGGGAGTTGTGCCCAAAACCATTACAGTTCGAGCAGGTCATCTGGGTTGATGGGATACGGTCCTTCCTTGGTCGTCCATGGAAGGCAGCAGCTGCCATGTGCTCATTTTATTCGGGGGAGATGTTGGAGTCAGATATTTGGTTGGAGACCTGGTACCTGATGATCTGTGTCTGGAATGAGGCAAAATCAGGTCAGACAGAGTTGTGGAATGAAACCCTGAAACTATTGTACTCTGGACGAGGAGTAAGGCCCTGGACAATGATGCTGAGAAAAGCGGGGATGGAGGTGTTACTGACACCATTGACTTACCTTGGGGTAGCAAGGTGTACAGCTCATAGCTGCGGGAGAGGTAAACTTGCAGTGGCTCAGTAGTAGTCATGATGAGGTTATACATGGATCTCACAGCCCCTGTTTCCAGGTCAGAGTTCCGTTCTCCATACGTGAGCTTGAGGAACCTGTAGGCTTTGGCAGCGACGTCAGTGTTTGCAAGTATGGCCTGTTGGATTGGTTCTGAACAGTGCTTGAGGATCTCATTGAAGGCGACAGCATTCTTTAATATGTTGATTGGGTGGGGAACAGCACGAGACGCAATAGTTGCATTAGTGTGGTCCAAATTCGGGTAGTGAGAATCCTCCTATGGGTATCCGTCAGCTGTTCCTGGCTCGGTGGCGGGGGGCACGTTCTTCGCCGCATCAATGGCGACGGAGATGCACCCAGGGTGGGACTTGAGGTGACGTAGGAGGAAGGGTCCAAACTTGTGCCTGGGAATAGTAGGTGTGCCGTCGAAGATGAGTGCAGGGGGCTTGACTGGTGTTGCCATGATGTCTGTCGTGGCGCTGGGGTCTTGGGGTCTTGGTCTTCACACCGGGTTAATAAACCGGCCTGTGGATAATCCGGGTGTGAAGCTTGTTGGGCTTCAGTCTTGGGTGTGCGTTTCGGAGGTAGTGGTGAGGGAGTGTTGACAGCAAATGGGGAACCAAATGGGTCCTGTTGGTCTGAAATTGTGGGTATAGTGGCAGGGAGAGGGGGCAAGGGGTGGCGGAATCAGGGGGTGGGAGGGGAGGGGCGGGTGGGGGGTACGAGGGTGTGCAGGGTTGAATCTCCGTGGCACAAGCAATCTCAGAGGATTGCGCAACGCTGTGTGTGATCTGATGGGTGTACAACTCACGTCAAAGATCTACTCAGACTCCTGGACTGCGTCTACTTTTCGTCGTGGACGGATGGTAGAGACAACGGGAGAGTTGTGTGGGCAGTAGGCGAGGCAGCGCAGGTTAGATTCCTCACGTGAACACGTAGGCAATCCAGGGCCAAAAGCAGTACTCAAGCCGTCGAGCTAGTCTGAGGGAAAACTGTCACCTTGTGCAGGGCTGAAGATCCACTTGGCACGGGCGCAGGGGCGCTGTCTGCGGGTAGCGGTCGGGCCGATAACCTTTCAATCGATAGAGTAGTTACACTGAAGACTGAAGAGCAGATAGCTTAACATCGCAACTCGTGCGGCTATATAGAATGGGAAGTCTCCAGGAAGATTCTGGAGACACGTGCAGGCCATAGCTAGCCTATGGCCTGGCGGCAGGCAACCCGGGTCCTGGAGCCCCAGGACCATGCGTGCACTATGCCAACTCAGTGTCCGGGCCGACGTAACGGACAATAACATCCCCCCCAATTCAAGGTATTCTTGGATACAAGAATTCCTGGAATTAACTGAGGGGCATAAAGAAATTATAGAAGTATGAAGGCTGACAAGGCTATTGTTACTGACTGATTTATATATCAGTCTCTGAGTCGGCATAATGCACACCGGTACCTTTCCCTCCTGGTACCGTGTTGCCTGCCGCCAGGCCACAGGCTAGCTGTGGCCTGCACGTGACTGCAGTGCCCTGCAGTACACATCTCTATTCTATATGATTGCGCCTGTTGCGCTTAATAGCATCTTCTCCTCTATCGAGCCTATGCCGTTGTAACAATCTTACATTCACAGGTTATGTGCGCCATCTTTAGACGCTAACGAAGAACAGCCGCTGATTTCCGCGTTCGGATTCAGTTCCCCTCTGACTTGTCGAAGGCCCGAGTTTTAACTAAGCACCTGGACTCCCTGTGCGGATCCTACTTCCCGCTGCTCCGCCTGCCGCTTCCTACCAAGACTCCTTGGATCTGCCACTGCGTCCTACGACTGGAGCAAGCAAGAGCGACCACAAGTCACCGGAATCTATGAAGTGAGTATAGGACGACGCCCTCACCGAGACCCACACAGTGCTGTATTGATCTCAGACGATCAATTTGTCTACGACCCCAGCTTAAGAGAAGCTTCTGTCGTCGAACATTGCCGCTTGGCAACGTTCAACCCCCGGTAATCCGCTGGATCCCTTTGGATCGCCGATTCCCACACACACTCCATCCCCTCTTCCCCTGCCCCGCCCTCGTAACTCCCCCTATCCCAACACTCCGACCTACAACGCCAAGACTCCTACACAGAAGACCTCACCATGCCACCTCCACGTATATTCACCGGTAACAACCTCTACAACTGGCGCTGCGCCAGGCAGAATATCCTTCTCGCCCTCAAATCAGATAGGGATACCATTGCCATTGCTTTCGACTGCCAACAGGCGGTGGTCGCTGGCGAGCCTGTCGACTCTGATGGGTACCCTGCTGATGACTTTACTTACCCTGTTGTTGCGGGTGCTGATCCAGCTGTTCCGGCTCATGGTGTCCCCACCAGGATCTCCACCTGGAAGAACAACAAGGCCTTCAAGATCATCATAGATCATGTATCAGATCCCATCCAGCAGGCCATTCATGCTAACACAGATATGGCCACTAGAGCTTTCAGGTTTCTGGATGCCCTGTGCTCTGAGGAAGGCAGCAGGCTAGAGCATACCACCCTGACTGCCATAATGGGAATACGTATGACTTCCACTGAATCCCTGCAGACATACCTCTCTAGGGCAGCTGATATGTATTCTCAGATTCCCAAGATTCAAGGCACCCACATCGTTTCTACCAGCACCTTTCTCAACCTTATTGTCAAGGGACTGAACTCCCGCCCTGAATATGATGGGTATATCAATCAATTCAACCCCACAGCTGTCACCACCTTTGCTATGCTCCAAAGTGCCCTCTTCAACTGGTGCTTAGTGAAGCAAGTTGACCCTGCACCATCTCCTGAAGAGGCTGAGATGGCAGCTGCAGCTTACAGGTCCAGGAAGCCATTCAACAGCAAGCACCTCGCTCCCATTCAGAGATAGGACTATCTCCTACAAGAAGATATCTGCTGGAACTGTGGGGGAATAGGCCATAGCGCTATGGGAAAGGCCCATTTTGCGCGGATGTAGCGAATGGATTGATTCGATGCGTATTTGTATTTTATCGTACCGATCAGGTAGCGTCAGGCTTGAGCCATGGTTCGAAAAGAGTGTATCTAGCTCCAGAGACTGCACCAGTGAGTACACTGACCTGGCTTTCAGGCCAGCTGACTCAGATGTTGCTGACCATGGATCTAAGTCACCTCCCAAGAACAGATCAGGAGATGACAAGGATCCTGACGACAAGAAGACTCCCAAGAAGACCAGTACAGACAGGAGGCGTCTAAGAAGATACCCAAGCAGGGGACGCCATGCCCACGTTGCTGATGGTGATCAGTCCACCTCAAACTCTGACAGTGAGGGTGAAGAACACAACTTCCTGTCCCTGGCACTGGATGAAGATAACCTCCAGCCCATGAGATTTGCTACACCAACCAGAGGCAAGTCTGTTTCATTTGCCTTGCCACCTGACCCCCTGGCTAATACAGCATTCTTTGGACAAATAAGTGCTGATGATGAATGCACTATAGAAGATGGAGAAGTTTTCCAGGCAGTACTGCAGACAGAATGGATCATAGATACTGCAGCACACTCTCATGCAACCAGTAACATCTCCCATCTGCATGACATTCAGGACCTCCCACAGCCTATTAGGCTGCAGCTGGCAGATCAAGACTCTCCACCTATCCTCTGCAAGCAGATAGGGAAGGCCAAGATCAAGGGCCATGGCAGGACTCTGATCATCCTGAACAATGTACTTCTTGCTGACTGCAACATGCCCAACATTATTAGCATTCATGCAGCCACCAGCCTGTGCCCAGACCTCCAAGTTCACCTGTCCAAGACCCAAGCCATACTCTCCATCCCAAGACCATCTGGTACCAAACTGCTCCTCTCATGCCCCAAAAGGCATGGACTCTACCTTACCCAAACTTCACCAGTCACTGCCAGTAATCCCTCTATCCCTGTGGGCCCTACCATTGCCTACATCATGATGGTTACCAAGCCTCCATCAACTTACACTGACTCTGAGACAGGACAGTACCCACCCACTCATGAGACCTCCCCCAGTAGAGCTGATCAAGACTGCCAGGTTCCCCCCTCTACCTCTGCAACGTCTGCACCCCACACTGATTTTGAGATAGGGCAGTACCCACCCACTCATGTGGAGGCAAACCAAGACCTCCATGACTTCCCATCTACTTCTGATCCATCTGCACCCCACACTGCTCCTGAGATAGGGCAGTACCCACCCACTCATGTGGAGGCAGATCAAGACCTCCAGGACTTCCCCTCTACTCCTGCTCCATCTGCACCCCACACTGAATCTGAGATAGGGCAGTACCCACCCACTCATGTGGAGGCAGACCAAGACCTCCAGGACCATCCTCCCCCTATCTGCCAGTACCATTCCCCTTCCACTGCAGGCAATCTGGAAGACTCTGCTGATGATACTGACAGTGATGACATGCCAGAGCTCATCCATCCAGAGGTACACAAGCCCCAGGATGACCCTGGACTAGGAGTAGATGACCCTCCAGAAACCACTCCAGCCCTCCAATAACAGCTGGACAACCTGAGCCTACAACGAGCCAGAGCAGAGATGGAACTCCTCAGTGACCAGATCAGGACCAACTATGAGGAATATGATGGCCCCATAGATGGGGACGGGCCACTCAAGCCATCTGATCTAGACACAGCAACTACCTGGGACCAATGGATACTGGTCAACAGGTCACCAGACATTGGACTACCACTGGGAGAAGTTAATCAGAATGTCAACCACATCCACTTCTCCAACAACTCCAGCCTTAGTCTCACACGATTTGGATGCACCCTACACCACCTGAACAGCAGGCCTGCTTCACCAGCTTTCAACATCAAGCCCAGGCCTCCACTGTCCAAGCTCATCACAGCATTCACCAGCAAGTTCCCTACCCTGCTGGCTTCTGAACAGGAACAGTTCCCACACAGGTCAATGCACAAGGAGCCATCTGATGCCTACAGCCCTATCATCAAGCACAATAGCAGACTCCAGCAAATGGTGAAAGCCTACCCCACTGTTTCTACCACATCCAGACCCACTCTACAGTGGGCCATTTGTCTCCAAGCTGCCATGGTCAATGCACATGCTCACACACTCTCATTCAGACCTAAGATGATCATGGACCCCAGGAGCTGTGCCCATCCTGGAGGCAAAGTGCTATGTGTCAACCACCTCAGCATGAACTGGAGCCACATGGACTTCACCTTTATCAACATTCTTACCCCCCCCAGCCTAGCTCCCAAGTTATTTGACCAGTTCTTTGCCCAGATCTGCCAGCAACTTGACCTTGATGGCTTCCCCAGCAAGCCAGGCACTTAATTCAGTTACAAACATTGCTCTTCATCTGTTAGAATAGACTTGAACACTCTAGAAATTTTTAGATTACCTGCCTACTGTACTGCCCCATGTACTTCCACAGGCCGCACCCTTCTGAATTTAGAATTCCTCTAGTCTCTTCTTGATGTCTATGCTTTAATTTAGGATCTACCTAATGTAGCTCACCCAAATTATGGGGGGACTAGTCCAGACATCATGTCTAAAGACAAATCCTCTAGTCTCGAATCATGCAACTTCTCGTAGCCAAGGATATCTTCACAAGCCTTCACCAAGCCTGGACTTTCCTTCCCCAGCTTCCCAACAGCCTATCTGCAGCCCTCTGCAGTACTCAGTCCAGCCCCATAGCAGCCTATCTGCTCTAGCCTGCAGCCTACCTGCAGTTTCCTTACACCTTGTCAGCAGCCTCTCTGCTACCTAGCCTGCAGCTTACCTGCAGTTTCCTTGCACCTTCTCAGCAGCCTTTCTGCTACTTAGCCTGCAGCCTACCTGCAGTGCCACTTACCTAGCCAGCTACCCCAGAAGACTGACTTTTCTTTGAAGACCCCTGCTAAAGTGATTTCTCCCTTTCAGCTACTAGAAATTCCCAAAGTCTCCCTAGTTTTAATATTTTAATTTTCTTATGCCCCTCAGTTAATTCCAGGAATTCTTGAGCTCAAGAATACCTTGAATTGGGGGGGATGTTACTGACTGATTTATATATCAGTCTCTGAGTCGGCATAATGCACACCGGTACAGGGTACTTCAAAGCGCGCGCTTTTGTGCTTTTGAGCGCTGACTTTTTGAACCCCTCTGCGCTTTAAGCGCAGTTTTTTGCAACCCCTTGTGGGCGCTGCAAGCAAACTTTGCGCTTTTTGCACTACAAAGCGCAGTTTTTTTGTCTTCAAATGCGCTATAGCGCTGGCCAATTCGGCCATTTGAAGTACCCTGCACCGGTACCTTTCCCTCCTGGTACCGTGTTGCCTGCCGCCAGGCCACAGGCTAGCTGTGGCCTGCACGTGACTGCAGTACCCTGCAGTACACATCTATATTCTATATGATTGCGCCTGTTGCGCTTAATAGCATCTTCTCCTCTATCGAGCCTATGCCGTTGTAACAATCTTACATTCACAGCTATTTAGATATGTTATAGGCTGACAGGAGATGCTGTAAATAATAAATTATTTGGAACAGGATCCAAGGGGACACGGCACATTAAGAGCAGGGATCTTCAGATCAATGTCAGTCTACTAGGGTAGCAGGTGGCAGGGAGGCTTCCTTGAGGAAGCTAGAGGAAGCATACAAGGACTAGATAGCAAACTGTGTGATTGCCATTATGGTAGACAACTTCAAGGTAGACGTCCCCCGCTAGCTCAAGATAATCAATCCAGTTGGAAGGACATGGTGAGGTACTTCATTCCAGTATCATCTAAAAAGTATCATAAGTCACAGCTTTCTACAAAGTTATCTTTTATCTACCTGGGATCCCTCTTTGTGGATGGTGACTCAAGCAATCGTGCAAAAGCTGCTTTTTCTAGGATGCTCGCTAAGGCCCAAAAGGCTCACCACATGCTCCGTAGGCGATGCCATACTATGGAGATATACAATATCGATATTCTCACCCACCTGTTTGATTCTCTTGTACAACCTATCCTGAATTTTGGCTGTGAGGTGTGGGCTCCTTCTATTCTGAACAACACACTTATCTCAAATGACCAAGCTTGTGAGAAATGGCATAGAGGTATACTTAAACAAATGTTGGGTGTTTGCCAATCTACTACATCTAATATTATCATGGAAGAGCTGGGTAGAACCCCGTTGTGTTTTGCTTGGCTTAACCAAGCTTTGCGCTTCTGGAACAAGACCATAGATAAAGAACCTGAGGATCTCATTAGAATGGCTCTTGAGGAATCTTTTGATTCCAACACTGGCTGGGTTCATGACTTACGTTGTGCTCTCCACAAGCTAGGATCCAGTGAAAACCTCAACATTTTAGTTGGAGGCTGTCGATATCGAAGGTATTATGTCTGAAGTTTTTGAGTCATGGAGGTTTAAGTACCCAAGTGACACCAATGCAGTCAGAGACATCACATCCCTGATGAGAGAAGGGTTGGCTTTAAACGCCTCCGATACCAGAAATGGTTCGCAGCCAACAGCAATGATGAGAATGGCTTGATTCCCTTTACATCTGCCTTACATAAGCAGGATCAGATTCGTTCTATAGCACAGTTTAGAATGGGTTCCCATTGGCTGAACACAGAAAGAATGAGGGTGGTGGATAGAGCACACATCCCTCGTTCAATGAGACACGGTCAAATGTGTGGGTTCCAAAAACCTGAGGATGAAATGCATATGTTTGAGTGCCCTTTTTATAATGATATTCGCCTCCGCTACCAGAAGCTGTTTACAGATATTTATAGGCATGTCCATGAGGATACCGACTTAACCGTATGGAATGTGGAATTCTGCGATTCCACATTCAGAACCTTTATGAATGGAAATGGCACTAAGACTTTCTGGAGCAACCTAGCCGACTATCTTTCTACTTGTAGAAGAGCAAGACAGGAAGCCCTGGACTGCTTAGTGGCACCGTAATTTATTATCCCTTTTTTTTCTTTTCTTCTTGTGACTTCTCATTTGTTAGCTTCTTACCTCCGCCACTGTAAGTGGTTGAGATCTGGGTCCGGCTCTAGGGGGTTTAATACCTACGCCACCAAAACGGTGGTTGGGAGCTTGGTTTGTTCGTCCTCGACACACACCTGATGTAATGGTTTTTTTTGCTTTATGGGTGCTTTTTCTTTTTGTTTAAAGCACAGAGTCTCATACACCCTCGCGGTGTCAAGTAGACTTTAACATGTAATGTAATGTAAAAAGTCAGGGTCTGCAGATTAATGCTAGGGAACTATGGGGCCACAGTGATGTACCAGGAATAGCCTGCATAGGGGATAAGCTGCAGGCTAGATTGCAGAGAAGCTGCCAGGAAGCTGGTTACGAGAAGTGGGACATGATTTGAGATGGGAGAGTAAGTTTAGACAAGATGTCTGTGCTATCCCCCCCATAATTTGGGCTTATCCTAAATTAGAGTATTGCAGACTATCAGCATGAATAGCGGTGCTCTCGCTTGTTTTATGTCTTGGTGACTCCTTATGTACTCCCTTAGAACTATCGGTCCTGACAGTACTATGTCAGCTTCCCGTAGACTGTGTCATTCTTCATGACACTGTGACGACTTCCTGTTGACTGTGTCATCGGTTCTTCTGACACGCGCTGTCTAGCCTGTACCCTGATCAGGTTCCAGGCTACCGCCCCCCTTTCCTCCACTGGTGCCCCTTAATGGGTCTCCTGTGCTTGTAACTTATTCTCGTCTCCGCATTTATAGATTGGCGTGCTGCACACACAAAGTCCACTCTCCGGAGTGTTATCCAAGCTGATAGGTTGTACGGCCCTTCATTTACTACCACTGCTTTGCGATGCAACTTCCGCGAGGACCTCCCGCCATTTTGAGAAACTCCATGACATGGATGGTCTTTCCTGGACGCGCGGGATGCGCAGTATCATTCTCAGCGATGGCTGCGACCAATCCTTCCAACGGAGGAACGGCTCCTCTTGATGATTGGCTAGACGTTTGTGCACCAGCTGCCTCTGCTAGCGGTCATGAGAGTCCTTCCGCCATCGTGGAAGTAACCCCCCCCGGTCATTCATCCATCTTCTCTTCTTTTTCCTCCCCTGCCGTCTGTCGCCTCCTCCCGTCTGTCGTAGATGACTGTGACGTGCAGACTCAAGTCGGCGACTAGCCTGGACATCGGTGGAGATACCCCTTCTTCGTCTGCTCGCGTCCTTGACGTCGCTAACCTTTCTCCGGTGTTTGAGGCTCTGCCTGCATACCGGAGGTTGCCAAGCCGACCAAGCTCCCTGCTGATGTCTACGTCGTCTTTGCCCCCTTTGCTCTGCCCAGCCGACGGTCGGCTCCTGGCATGAGCTTGCGCTCTAGTGGCTCTGTGCTACCTTCTGGAGAAATTTTTCGATCAAACTGGCGGATCGCCGGCACTGCCGTAGGATTCGCCAGAGGAGGACGACCTACGCGTCTGGACCTGGAGATTCTGGAGGTGGTAGGAAGCAGGGGGGTATGGTCAGCACCACTACGGGTGCTGCTCCCTCTACCCCCCAACCGGGTGAGTCGAGCGATAGAGGGGGGGACTTGGGATTGACTGATCATCGACGGCGGGATATTAGGACCTTTACATGCCTCGGCTCTGCTCTTCGCATCCTAGCGATAAATGTTCGAATTCTGCCCTTGCGATTTGCGATTTTCTGCCATTGGTGCGATTTTCTGCACCAGGTGCGACTTGCTGCACTGTCATTCTCGTCTCCTTTTTCCCATACCTCAAATCTCGACTTCCACCTAACGCTTCCCCACCTTCTGTGATCCCAGGTCTCGCAGCGCCGGACTTCGCCCATGCTACAGGCCGAAGTGGATGCCGTCCTGGCCCTAGTCCAGCGGCCGTGGAGGATCCTTGGCATGATATCTTGGTGGATATTTTTCTCTCTTAGGCTCCTTGTGACCCCTGGGTGCGTTCCGTGGTTCGTCAGAGGTTACTACTTTGTCTTCCCGTGCCCCTGGTTCCCCCCTTAGGTGTATGCCTTAGCTACGTGAGTTTGAGTTCAAGTGTTTGAGTTCTGATAGGGCTTAGGAATTTTTAGTTAAGTGGTATAGATGCATGGTTGATCTCGATTAGTTGGGGCATGCATGAGTTGTTGATGATGACACTGCTCAGCATGGTGCTAGTGTGTTATCTTTGCAATCGCGTGTTCATCTAGGGAGACAAGACTCCTTCGGAGCTTTTCTTTGGGGTTGCACCTGATGTGTCGTTGTTGCGTTTGTTTGGTTGCCCTTGCTATGTAATCTTAGTATTGGGCAGTCACGCAACAAGCTAGTTAGAAAGGCATTATTTGGTAGACTGGTTGGGTATTCCCTGGTGAGTAAGGGTTATTATATTTGGGTTTCCAATGTTGCGCCAGTTAGTAGTGAGTAGTGATGTACTCTCTATCTCCAGTTCAGTTCTAAACTGTCTTTCTGGGTTCTCCCATTAGTATGGGTCCCCCTGCCCGCTTGCATCCCTCCTGTCATCAAACGGTGATATGTTATGTGTTACCGGTAATTCCCTACGCCCTTTAACAACCCCAATTGTTGTTGGCTGGCCTGGCTGGGATGTATCATTGTTGCATTCTAGACCAGGGCCTGATCTTGCTGTATTGTGTGTGAAGTTTTAGGGCGGGTGGGAGTTGGATATCCAACTATAATCTTAGCCGAATCTCAGGGGGTCGCCAGGCCCTCCTCTGTGCCACGTTTTAGCGGTGAAGCTTTAGGATTTAGACAGCCTTCGATCATAGTGGTACCTGGATCAGGTCCATTGACTAATAGTCGCCAACCTCCGACCACCTCGGATGGCTCGCGGGTGTCGATAATTCCGACGCCTCCTGTCGTCCCTGGTGGATTACTCGGGTCAAGCCCATGTGATGATGTAGCCGTTGCCGAATGGGTAAGTGATGATCTTGAACACTGGTCTAGCTTGATACTGCGTATGGCTGGGGTGTTACAGTCAACCCAGGATTCATTGTTTTAGGTGCTGCTGGTTCTCATACGTAGGTTAACATGGCCCTATGTGTGAGTGCCTATTCCTCAGCACCTCCTAGACTGACTTATAGGGTAGTCTAGATTGGTGGAGCGTTACGACGCTTTGTTTAGGCAGCTTCCTTTCAGCTGTCTTTCTTGGTTTTGGTGGAAGGTGGTACTTAATTCAGACCACCGTTATAGCGTCTTGATGGTTTCTGACTCTTAGTTCCATAGGCAGATGGTTCGTTCGGTGGAGCTCATCATAGATTAGCTATTTCTTTTTACTCCACACTGTTTTTAGATCACCAGCCCCTCATGTGATTGGAACTTTTTGTGGAGTGTAGTAGTTGTTTCCCTTCGGATTTTACTGTGAATTGGTGGGCTGGGTAATCTTGCAGTTGTACTTGCAGATGTACCGCCGCTCACCTCTTTCTTGTTTTCCGAGTGTATTTCAAGCGCCCTTTCAGTCCATCCTTTGCAGTAAATTCTTTGAAGTCCTTTTTATGCGTTTACTATTTTTCAGGTGGACAATAGGTTTTATGTACTATGGTTGTACATCTACCCTTCTATTGTTCATTGAACTGTGTTTCCTTTGTTGGTTACAAGTTTCTTGAAAATTTTAACTTCGCATCCTTTGGATTTTTTCAGTTACTGCAGGTTTGGTTTGCTTGTGGTTAGGCGCTTGGTGTGTCTTGAGTGCATGAGTTCTTTGCGGTGCGATACCCACCTCTTATAATGTTTTTCGTTAGTGCCGTAGCTGGGGATTTATGATAATTAACTTTCATAAATCTTCTTACTTCCATCTTTGAGTGAGAAACCAGTTCATCATGGTTTTTTCATCCCAACCTAGTCATGAATTCTATGCTAAGAATAGTTTTTAAGGTAGTGGATTTTTCCATCGATTTTTTTTTCTTCCATCGTAGTCTTTAGTGTCCTCTTGTCTGCGTCCTTTAGGCTTTGATTCTCTCGTGTGCTGCTCTCACACGATATTTCAATCCGTCTCTTTGGTTATCATTGATTGGCGTTAGGTTCCTATTCCCGGATCGGGTTTTCTATACCGTTGTTCCCCAACTTTGATATACAATTTTTTCAGTCTTCTCTTTAGGTTAAGTTCTCGGTTCTTTCAGTCACCGTTGTTCCCCTTCCTTTGGTATTAGGATTAATTTCTGTTTGGCCTCCCTGTGATTTTCTGGTTTGGTGCCTCCTATTCTGGATGAATAGTATTTTTGCGCTTACCATGGATGGTTACATTTCCATTTTGGTCTCAGCACAGCTCGGTATGACCCAAGTTTTTTGCTGCTACATTTTCGGAGTACTACAGTGGTTTTTGGTTCATCCTTTCTCATCCTTTTATTTTAGACAAGGCTTTCTTCTGGTTTCCTGTTTTTCCGCCGTTCCTTAATAATTTTTGTTTGCTACCAAGTTATGGTTCTATGTCCCCAGTGCCATAGGTGGAGTACTAGTATTGTATGTCACCTGCGTCATAGGTGGAGTATCAGCATGAATAGCGGTGCTCTCGCTTGTTTTATGTCTTGGTGACTCCTTATGTACTCCCTTAGAACTATCGGTCCTGACAGTACTATGTCAGCTTCCCGTAGACTGTGTCATTCTTCATGACACTGTGACGACTTCCTGTTGACTGTGTCATCGGTTCTTCTGACACGCGCTGTCTAGCCTGTACCCTGATCAGGTTCCAGGCTACCGCCCCCCTTTCCTCCACTGGTGCCCCTTAATGGGTCTCCTGTGCTTGTAACTTATTCTCGTCTCCGCATTTATAGATTGGCGTGCTGCACACACAAAGTCCACTCTCCGGAGTGTTATCCAAGCTGATACAGACATACAGTAGTAACTTGACGAGGGAATCTAAATCAAAAGGGGCACTATTACATTAGGCAGTACAAGATACCAGTACAGGAAGCAGTACACAGATTTATCCTAGAGGGTTCATGGCTAAAACAATATGGAGCAGTAAACTATGGATGCATATTTAGGTGCCAGATAGATGCTGGGTATCCATCAAGGTCCAGCTAATTGTGGATTTTCTGCAGGAGGGTGGAGAAAGATTTCCTAGACATCCTTGGGGTGTCCAGCATGTTGATGAATGTGAAATCCATTGGGTTCCAGTGCATGCTTAGGTTGTTGACACAGATGACTTTGCCTCCAGGATTCACACAGCTGATGGGGTGCATGAGCATCTTGGGCCAGGAGACCAGGACCCTGGCATGTGCCTGAACCATAGCTGCTTGTAGGCAGATGGCCCACTGAATGGTGGGCCTGTCAGCTGTAGAAACAGTGGGGTAGATGTGGACCATGTGCTGCAATCTGTTGACATGCTTGAGAAGGGGTCCACAGACTGAGGAGGGGCTGTTGTGCATCTGTCTGTTGGGGAACTTAGCCTTCTCAGAAGCTAGCAGGGCAGGGAACTTGATGGCTAGCTGGTCAATGAGGGTGGGGACAGGTTGTCTAGGTCTGATGCTAAAGGCTCTAAGGGAAGAAGGAGAGTTGTTGAGGGTGGTCAGCAGGATTCCAAACCTGTTTCTGGAGAGACCAGAGTTGTCAAGGAAATGGACTGGGAAGGTGTTCATGTTGACATGAGTTAGGGGCTGATCAGGGGATGGGGAGGTAGCTGAGGGAATCCACTGGTCAAATCTAAGGGCTTGGGAGAGCTCATGCTGAGTGCAGGACCCCTGTCCATCAACAGGGAATGCACCCTCATATGTAGTTCTGCCCTGATCCAGCAGGAGGACCATTTCTCTTCTGGCTTGTGCTTCTGTCAGGTTACAGAGCTCATCATGGGGAACAGTGGGGAGCTGCTGGATAGGGGCTGTGGAGTAGTCAGGATCTGGGATGAAGTCATGGGAGGATGTGGTGTATAGATCATCTTGGTGTGGTGAGAATTCCCCCCCATTGTCTGACTGGAGCAAGGAAGGTGGGTTTGCTTGGACAAGGTCAGGCATGTCATCATCACCAATGACTGGGATCAGATCTGGTAGACTGCTGGAGCTGCTGGCACTTTCCTGTGGGATGGGGCAGCTGCCAGCAAAGTCATCATTGTAGTGGGCAGCTTGGTTGGTCAGTTCTGGTTGAGTGACCATCATGACTATAAGGGGAAGAGGGTTACTGGGGATAGGGGAAGGGGTGGGGTTCTTAGAGGTGCTAGTGAAGTAAAGGCCATGCCTTTTGGGGCATAAGAGGATAGTCTTTGTACCCTTGGCTGTGGGGAGGGAGAGGGTAGCAGCAGCATTGGACAAATGGACTTGAAGCTTGGGAGAGAGCCTGTGTGCTGCATGCAAGCTGATGATGTTGTCTGTAGTCAGGGGTGGGGCAAGGAGCACATCGTGGAGGATGATCAAGGACCCATGGTGTCCCCTGATATGAGATTTTACTTTCTGGAGGCAGATCAGTGGGGCTGCTCCAAGGTCAGCCAAGTGGAGGCTAATGGGCTGAGGGAGATCCTGAATGTCATGCAAGTTGGAGGGGTTACTTGTGCAGTGGGAGTGGGCTGCACAGTCTAACAGCCATTCTGTCTGGAGGGCTGCTTGGCAGTGATCAAGGGGTGTACTGACAGCATGCTCCACATTTGCATTCCCCTCATCATTATCATCATCATTAGTGCCATCACTTGATACTAGGTCTGGTATGGACTCTTCCTTTTCTATAAGACAGGCATCTGTATCATTCATGGGTCCAAAGAAAGTACTGTCATCCAGGGGGGCATGTGGAAGAGACAGGGGTGTGGACTTGCCTCTTGTTGATTCAGCATACTGGAGAGGCTGGGGTCCATCAGTAGTCAATGCCATGAAGTTGTGCTCATCCTCATTGTCTGTGCTGGACTGGGAGGTAGAGCAGTCATCATCTGCTACATGGGCATGACCACGTCTGTCACGGCGGTTGTAGCTCTTGGGGTCTCTGTTGGAGTTCCTGTGGTCTCTCCTAGGGGACTTGGATTTGCTGGATGACCTCATGGCTACATCCTTGGGGGATGGTGATCCCCTATTTCCAGATGTAGATGAAAACGGTGGAGGCCTGTATTTCAGATCAGTGGGGGCACTGGTGCAAGAGAGGGAGTTGTGCCCAAAACCATTACAGTTCGAGCAGGTCATCTGGGTTGATGGGATACGGTCCTTCCTTGGTCGTCCATGGAAGGCAGCAGCTGCCATGTGCTCATTTTATTCGGGGGAGATGTTGGAGTCAGATATTTGGTTGGAGACCTGGTACCTGATGATCTGTGTCTGGAATGAGGCAAAGTCAGGTCAGACAGAGTTGTGGAATGAAAACCTGAAACCATTGTACTCTGGACGAGGAGTGAGGCCCTGGACAATGATGCTGAGAAAAGCGGGGATGGAGGTGTTACTGACACCATTGACTTACCTTGGGGTAGCAAGGTGTACAGCTCATAGCTGCGGGAGAGGTAAACTTGCAGTGGCTCAGTAGTAGTCATGATGAGGTTATACATGGATCTCACAGCCCCTGTTTCCAGGTCAGAGTTCCGTTCTCCATACGTGAGCTTGAGGAACCTGTAGGCTTTGGCAGCGACGTCAGTGTTTGCAAGTATGGCCTGTTGGATTGGTTCTGAACAGTGCTTGAGGATCTCATTGAAGGCGACAGCATTCTTTAATATGTTGATTGGGTGGGGAACAGCACGAGACGCAATAGTTGCATTAGTGTGGTCCAAATTCGGGTAGTGAGAATCCTCCTATGGGTATCCGTCAGCTGTTCCTGGCTCGGTGGCGGGGGGCACGTTCTTCGCCGCATCAATGGCGACGGAGATGCACCCAGGGTGGGACTTGAGGTGACGTAGGAGGAAGGGTCCAAACTTGTGCCTGGGAATAGTAGGTGTGCCGTCGAAGATGAGTGCAGGGGGCTTGACTGGTGTTGCCATGATGTCTGTCGTGGCGCTGGGGTCTTGGGGTCTTGGTCTTCACACCGGGTTAATAAACCGGCCTGTGGATAATCCGGGTGTGAAGCTTGTTGGGCTTCAGTCTTGGGTGTGCGTTTCGGAGGTAGTGGTGAGGGAGTGTTGACAGCAAATGGGGAACCAAATGGGTCCTGTTGGTCTGAAATTGTGGGTATAGTGGCAGGGAGAGGGGGCAAGGGGTGGCGGAATCAGGGGGTGGGAGGGGAGGGGCGGGTGGGGGGTACGAGGGTGTGCAGGGTTGAATATCCGTGGCACAAGCAATCTCAGAGGATTGCGCAACGCTGTGTGTGATCTGATGGGTGTACAACTCACGTCAAAGATCTACTCAGACTCCTGGACTGCGTCTACTTTTCGTCGTGGACGGATGGTAGAGACAACGGGAGAGTTGTGTGGGCAGTAGGCGAGGCAGCGCAGGTTAGATTCCTCACGTGAACACGTAGGCAATCCAGGGCCAAAAGCAGTACTCAAGCCGTCGAGCTAGTCTGAGGGAAAACTGTCACCTTGTGCAGGGCTGAAGATCCACTTGGCACGGGCGCAGGGGCGCTGTCTGCGGGTAGCGGTCGGGCCGATAACCTTTCAATCGAAAGAGTAGTTACACTGAAGACTGAAGAGCAGATAGCTTAACATCGCAACTCGTGCGGCTATATAGAATGGGAAGTCTCCAGGAAGATTCTGGAGACACGTGCATGCCATAGCTAGCCTATGGCCTGGCGGCAGGCAACCCGGGTCCTGGAGCCCCAGGACCACACGTGCACTATGCCAACTCAGTGTCCGACGTAACGGACAATAACAATTGTTACATACTCAGCACAAATCAATGCCGAGACTGAACAGCGCCGGGGAAACTGGACAGTTTTATAACAGTGAGGGTTTGGGCAACATACGCCTCAGAACCTGGTCCAGGAGGTAACCTCCCAAAAGCGTAAGAAAAAGCAAATTAAAGAAAATAAATATTACAAGGGGCTCATGTCCTAGCAGTGAAACAACACCGCCCTAAAGTCGGACTCGAGAAACCACCCGCCGTCTTCCGGCAGCGGGGCTCTAACTCCTGTCGCCGAAGCCTGAACGACAGGACAATTAAAAAGCAACATTTCAAGCCAGTACAGAAATCAAGAAACAATTTATGATAACAAATTCAGTGACACCGGCTACAAACCCCAGTATCTTGCTATCCGGATAGCTTCGGTGGCCGAGCGGTTCAGGCGGTTGACTAGATATCAATCGGGTTCTCCTGCACAGGTTACGAATCCTATTCGAAGCGTTTTAAAGTATTGTTTTCGTATGATATTTTACTATCGAATAAACATCGTACGATATTTATGTTGTCTATCGTACGGTATATTGTGCTGTGCAGCGAACTGTTATCGTACTATTATTCCATTTTTCGCCAATTGTCAATACCGGTATAGGGTTTACGATGAATGGGTCTTGTATTGGGCCTAGAGGCCTGGACGTCTCTGTCACGGCTGTATGCGTGCTCCTAAGGATAGGTATGTTACCACTGCAATTACTACTTGTTGGTCCTCCCGCCCACTGCTACATCCCTTATCTCCATCCGCTCCTACCCCAGAGATTACAGGAATACTGCTCAACCACCCACGTGGGCGCCTGATGAGACCCCTCGCCGGGTCAACTCCTCAACTGCACTCAACAATGTCATGTAGTACCGCAACATCTTGTCAGCAGCTGTGGAACACATCCTGAACCACCAACCCAACCATCCTGCAGTTGGAGACAACCCTCGGCATGATCCCCACCCTGCCTTCTGCACAGCTTTGCTCATATCAGCAGCGGCATTGGTGACAACTTGGGTGCACCTTCACCCCCCGAGGGTACCATGCACTGTCCCAAGAGAGTACATCAGGAGCTCTCCAACAGGCCACAACTTGGATGGCCGCCGTGAGAATCTCCTGACTACACATCACCTCACGCCCACCGATGACCACAACTTGCTCGCTTCCTCAAGCAGATGGAGGCAAGTCATACAGCCACGGACAGAGCGTTACCTCAAGGACATGGCAGCCTGCTATCCAGTCAACCAGGAGAATTCCCGCTTTGCTTCCCTTGTGGTCAGAGCTGTGCACAACCACACAGTTGTCATGTTCAATCCACTTTCCGAAACAGCCACGCCAATCCAGAACATGGCGTCATACAGAGAACATGTTGCGGCAGGGGATGGACAGGTGCCACCCTTCGAGGGACCACCCACCCACCCGACGGAGTCCATCGTATGGAACAAATCTGGACATACAGCACCCATCGACCTAATGATGGACATCCTCCGCTTCTTCCCCCACCTCCGTCGTCACACGCCATTCCATTCAACATGTCCTCCATCCGCTTTTCCCACCCCAACTGGTCAGCGTTCTACGTGACGCTTCTCATGCATATGGTAACCCCTGCACACAGCATGAAAGCTACAGCTATGAGACCAACAGTGACAACACGCTGTACCTTGGAGACGTTAACCTCCTCCACAGGTGCATCCAAGACTTGCCTGCTCGGGACAACTACTCATCTGTCCTCACCTGGGGAAAGGAACAGGGCCTGCCCATCCGAGTCACTCTCACCCCACGCAGTATGGGGGAAGTGCTCGACCCCAAGGAGCATGGAGCACTCCGGGGCGTCCCTACACCTTTCACACCCATTGGTCACCCCAAGTGATCCAATCAGACCTATGACTGACGCTTCTGTGTGCATCTTCCCCTCAATCCAGGGCACCTACAGTCTGTTCTCAAAGTCCTACCCCTACTTGGATAGTTGCTACACCAGCACCCGCCTCTACCCACCTGTCCAAGGTTTCGGTTTGCCGCTGGACGCGTACGCAGTCGTGCAAGGACAGCAAGCTAAGCCCTGTGCTCGCCCTCTTACACGACCAACAACAGCATACTCTCCTCTTCTCTTTCCCCTCCAGGATACAGAAGAGCTACAGTGCCACCAAACCCGCTGCATCAATTGGTATGACACATCGGCACCCAGCTTGCACTCTACCTCCATCTTCCTTATCCGCAGGCCACCCGTCTACAACAGTGAGGATGACTTCGAATGAGACGCTGCAGCCACCTCTGCTCCTCGCTCTCATCGTTGCCCCACCTCACCCCTACTGATTAATTGCTAACAATGGCCAGCACTTCATCCCCTACCTCATCCACCCCAGTCGGTGACGACTATGAAGAACCCCAGGACTTCTTCACGACGCAGCTGGATGATGTCTACTGGCGACCAGGTCAAGAGTTCCTGGAAGGCCAAGCAGCAGTTTACCAAGCGTCCCCTGCTTGCGCTTTACCAGTGCACCTAGACCCTTCCACTCCAGCTTCCCTCCTACCTGGCCGCCTACAAGGAGGCCTCACTAGCTGCCTCAGTCACATGGACCCCAACTATCTGCAGGAGGGGGGGATTAACAACAGTATGCCAGACGGAGCAGTCACACCCAATGCAGATAGAGGGGCCCTACATCCAGACTGTGACCTCTTCATCGGTCATCATCGGGATGGCACTAAGGCGCAACGCAAAGAGATGGCAGCCATGCTCAACAGAATGACCCCAGCAGTAGCGCGGACTATGGAGGATTTGAGAGAGGGCTACAAAGGGATTGTGCCTCCTACACCAGAAGGACAACGACAAGCAGGCATTCACTAGTCCCTACCGCAAGCCACCTATAGAAAAACTTGCTCGAGACAAAGTCTGCGCTGAATTGCTCCTGCTAGGCTTCATAGAGCCAGCTCCTTCAGCTCAGCATGCAGCAAACCCTGTCGTCGCCTTGAAGAAAGGACCTGATGGCCAGTACACTGCAAACAGAGTGTGCTACAACTACAAGGCCATCAACCTCCTGACCAAGGACATGCACACAGGTTTCCCATTTGCAGAGGAATTGTTCCAAGACCTGGGTGACTCCAAGTGGTTTACACGAGTAGACTTGCGCTCGGGCTTCTACCAAGTCCACATGTCTGCCGGCTGCCAAGATTTCTCGGCCTTTTGGTGGGACAAGCAGCTCTACAGATTCAAGCGTGTGCCCTTTGGACTGAAACAAGCACCAGCTTACTTCCAGAAGGTCATGGAAACTGAGCTGGGCAAACGTGGTCTCCTCAAGTTAAGCAAGGTTTTCATTGACGACATTCTGGTCCACAGCGCCACCTTTGCTGAGCACATCAAGGACGTGGAAGCAGTTCTACAGTGTCTCATCGACATTGGCCTCCGCACACACCCTGACAAATCCTGCTTCGCACTGGACGCAGTTGATTTCTTAGGCTTTGATGTCAGCAACCATGGTCTCACCCCGCAGGCAGCCAAAGTCCAAGCTATCAAGGACCTGCCCTACCCAAACAACCTCAAGGACCTCAAGACCATCCTGGGTAAGCTGCGCTACTACGGTTGTTTTTGCGAAAACTTTTCAGCCATAACCAGACCCCTGCCTCAATGAACTCACCAAGAATGATGTCAAGTGGACTTGGGGACCTGAGCACACAGCAGCCATGGACGCCATTAGGAGGAATATCAGCACACCAGGCAAGGTTTTGCGACGCTTTGACATCAAAGCGCGCACCCTCATCCACTGTGACTGGAGCCAACATGGATTAGGAGCAGTGCTCGGCCAGCTCGACTCGGAAGGTAACGAATACCTCGTCGCCTGTGCCAGCCGCAGCCTTAACAAGCATGAAGCAGGGTACAACAGCTTCAAAGGGGAAATGCTGGATGCCTGCTGGGCTTGCAAGATCTTTCGAGTGTATGTCTTCGGACTACATTTCACACTCGTCACTGATCACCAGCCTCTGCTGTGGATGTTTTCCTCTGCTAACGTCACCGGGGCCATCGCTCGATGGGCATGCATGCTGCAGTCATTTGACTTTGACATCATGCACAGACCAGGTGCACAGCATGGCAACGCTGACGCACTGTCTCGGTTTCCCAGCCCCACAGCAGAGGACAACACTGGCGCTCGCATTGACCTGGACAGCGACCTGTACGCAGCATTTCCAACAGTGCCCACCACCCCTTATGTGCCCCTAGACCTGACACTAGGGCACATCGTGGACTACATCCTTGACGTCAGATCTGTCTTATCCATCTGCACAACACCCCTGCCTGCCGCCGTCACATACATGGCCCAGAATGGCATCACTCTATATATACGAGATGTGCGGGGGAATGTGTGCGGGGGAATGTGCGCAATGGCATCCAAGTTAACAGGTATATCTACAGCGACATTGCGCCCGCTGCTCAGACAGTCGCCCGCTATATGACACAAGCTTTGACCAACCTCTACCCCCATCTGCTCAAGTCATACGCCTGCGACCATGCCTTCACGACGCTGCCCCAGGATGTGACCAAGATCACACCAGAACAGCTCATGACCGCAGCTGTGAACGACCAATCACAGTGGCTCATCATAGCCGGTCCAGAGTGCCAAGACTTCAGCCCAGCAGGAGGCAACAGAGGACTCAAGGGACCCGGGGCCGCCGTCCTACAGGCTTGTACCACCGTCATAGGGTACATCCAGCAGCTACAGCACCCTCGGCAACCCCTCTACATCGTGGAGAATGCAGCAATGCAGCACAACTTCCGATCAAAAAATATTGCCACGCAAGACTTCAACGCAGTCAACAGAACTCTTGGCCTCCCTATCTGCGTGGATGCTGCAACATTCGACTCAGGAGTGCACAGACTACGCAACAAGTGGCAGTCTTGGTTGACCCCCTTGATCTCCAGCTCCAGCTCAACAAGACCCGTCGGACTGCCAACATTTCAGCCAATCAACGCCTTCTTGGATCCAGGACGGAGCACTACAAGAGTCTACATGATCAGACACAGCCCCTTTTTGCTTAGCAAACAAGATCGGACAAGAGCGCAACTGTACTGCCTACTCTAGTAGCGTACCCTCTGTCTCGAGCCTTCAGACCTGACAAGCCAGGCAGCATCTACTCTCTCCAGGGCGGCGCATGGTCTGAACCAAACCCTTCTGAGAGAGAACGCATGCTCGGATACTACACAGGAGCAACAGCAGCACCATACCAGGTCTCACTCAAAACCAGAGGCATATCCTCACAGGCAACAGCATGGACGGATAGATCAGCGAGCCTTGGTAGCAATCATCAGAATGACCTTGGAAATGGCAATCCCTACACGTCTGACATCTATGCTGGAATTTCAGCCACCCCCCAGACCTGAGTTACTACCTTCTCCCAGCCCAGCTCTTCTTCTGACAACATCTTCCAGCTATCCCAGCAATTCTGGCGGTCGCATATCAGACCCCACGCCTCCGACACGCCAGTTCTATGGCACTGAGCTTGCTTGCCTGATGGCAGTCACCAGGAGCAAGGCTGCCAAGCCACACATCTGGCCATCAAAGCCACCTGCACCAGCCAACAGCCAACAGCCAACAGCCACCAGCCACCAGCCCCCAGCCAACAGCCAACAGCCAACAGCCACCGACCCTCAGCCGTTGCAACACTCCCCTCCTTTGCCTCTTCTGCCATCTTCAGCTCCAAGTCCTCCACTCGCCCCAGGCAGACAGTTGGATACTGACCTGCGCCTTGCTGTAATGTCCAAGGAAACTGACGGTCTAGACATCCACTCTGATCAGTTTGTCTTAGAGTTCTTGAGGCGAGGAGTCCTCGGCTCCAACTGGACGACATCTCGTACTAGGCGGGTACTGGCAAGGTCAAGAAAGTACAGGCTCGGCGCATCTCCAACGGGAGAAGAGAGGATCATACGCATCCTAGCCAACGGCATTGAACGCATCGTCCCAGCCCCCAGCCAGAGGTCCATCCTCATTCAGAGGGCCCACGAGACCAGCGGACACTTTGGGGCACGCAGAACAGCTTACTTAGTGGTCAGCTCTTTCTGGTGGCACGGCGTTGTCAAACAAGTCAAAGCTCTGGTCAAGACATGCAAGATCTGTGACCAAGCCATGGCCTACTTCAACCAGCCAACAGCCACATTGCAATCCCACCCGATTCATGGCCTCATATGGCATCTTCGCTTGGGGAATTGATTTGTCTGGTCCCTACAACAAGACAGCCAGGGGCAACACTATGCTCATGCACGCCGTGGAGTATATCAGCGCCGCACTCGTAGTGGTCCCCATCCCAGCCAAGGAGGCCATACATACAGTCTACGCGCATTCTCATGGAGTCTTGGCAAACTTTGGCGCATACGCACTCTGCATCTCTGACAATGGACCAGAGTTCCAAGGCAAATTCAAGGAACATCTGCTTCACAACTTCATTGACCACATGACTATCCACCCTAACCACCCTCAGGGCAACGGTTTTGTGGAGCGAAGCGTCGGTACCATCAAGGCAGCCTTGACCAAGATCTGCTCTGAAAACCTGGCCACTGACACATGGGACATTGACATAGCCAAGGTCGTAACAGAGTACAACTGTAGCCCTCAGGAGACTACTAAGTGCGCCCCCTTCACTCTGCTGTACGCCCGGGCTCCGGTCATGAACAACCCTGAGGCACAGCTTGCCATGACAGCGCCGCTGCCCAACCTGACAGACAGCACACAGGTGCAAGCTCTGACAGACACTCTCCTAGAGCGCGCTCAATGGATCAAGAGAGTCAGCCCAACTATTGCCAATCACATAGAAATCGCCCACCACAGGGACACCCTGCGCTACGCAAAGATCAGGGGGGGGGCCTATCACCCTCGCCTACGCAAATTCCAGGTGGGAGACTTTGTGTACATCCGCCGTCCCAACGTGCGCAACTCCTTGCAGATGGCTGCCCAAGGCATGATCATGCGCATCATCGACCTCAAACCAACTGAAGTCGTCTTCTTGCAAGGACGTTGCGGTTGCACCATCACCAACCATGCCTGCAATTTGTCTCCTTGCCACCTCCCTAACTTGGATGGCACAATCAGGCCATTACCACACTCACTGCCTTGACCCACCTCTCTCTGTAGTGCCCGTCGAGGATTGGTTCTGCCCCAACTGCAAAGCCAGCGGCATCACTGCAATCCCCGCAGGACGCATCCCAGAGGCACCACAGAAGGAACCTAACCTTTTCCCCACCCCGCAGACTCGCTCCAGAGACTTCTGCAATTGCTGGTGCCGCACCCAAAGCTAATACTTGGATCGATACCGATAATCCCGGTGTTAATCACTTTGGTGCTGCTGTTGGTGGTTATATTCTTAATACAGCCGGCACACCTTCATTCAATCCTTATCAGTATACTGTTCAATGTGAATTTACTATGGAGTTTAAGAACCCCAAGTAAATAAAAAAACAAAAGGTATTTTAAATACCACCTACTCTCCCCGCGGTTAGCCCAGGTTCAACTCCTGGGAGAGTAATTAAGGCCATGCGCTTAGCATAGATAAATAATAACAATCTTCCATCTAAAATGAAAGGAGGGAAAGCGTGCCCCTTAAGGGTGCGCGGCCGAACTGATAGCCCCACCGGCAGGTAGGTTCTTTGCGCGTTCGCTCGTCGTCGATTCGGCGAGGCCCCCCCGGGCCGAAGCCGACTCAGGCAAATTCTCTAGGTAAAGGCAGACTCACTCAAATCTGCCGACAGTATTACCCTAGAGAATTGCCTGAGGCGAGTCTGATCCTATTTAAGCACGCGCCTTTGTTGCCACGTCAGCATATCCCATTACCAATGAAGCGCTCTTACGGAATGATGCGGCGTAGGCCCAAGCCATACGGGTCCTATCGTCGAGGGCCGCCCTCGCCTGCGACAAGATGCTTGTCATCAAACATGTCAGAGTCCAAGGCGGCCTCGACAAAGCTGTCTGGGGCACTGCCTCCTTCCAAGGACCACTTTCTAGGCCATGGTACTTCAAGCTAACCTACGATGACGGCCAAGTCATTAAGCTCACCATGGCTGGACTCAAAAAACTTAACCCACTCCCCACAGGCACACAGAAGCCCCTACCACTCACACTTGTGCTCCCCTGCCTCAACCGTGCATGCAAGCATCCAACGCACACCATCCTGGCGTCTGAGGACAACCCATCCTGTGAAGTGTACCACACATGAGCACACTATTGCTCACCTCAACTCCTTACATTCCCTCCTACCTCAGGTGATGGTTAACACTGCGGAATATCGTGACAGCACCCATGCACTCACATGGGACTGCTTGCCCCGTTACGCACCAAATTTCACATCCCATTGGGCACAGCGATACAATGGCCAACCACCCCTCGCAGATGATTTACTCTGACAGAGTAAGTAAGACAGTGTCTTGGCCCATGGTACTATGGTGACCTCGATAACCCCCAAGGCCATGTCCTTCAACTCCCCACTGAATCTGTCCAACAGTACACTACACGCATTCACTTCCTCCAAGCTGCCTGGCACCACCAGCAAGCTGACCTGATCACAATTTTCAACAGGGTAGAGGAAACCAGGCGCATTAATGGAGCATACCCATACCCAGTGCATGTACCATATTTCACTCGTCGCCTACCTGACGTTGAACGCTGGACCCACCTGACTCACATGGTCTACATGCCACCACACATGGACCAAGGGTCAGGTTTAACAACCTATGGCGCCCACCCCTCCTCAGCCTTCCTGGACTTTGCTTCCACCCCCCCTCCCATCTACTACATGGCAAAGCGTCCTCGATTCATGGAATACATCACCCCACACAACACTCATGTTCCAGTGGTCTAGACACACTCTTACACAACCCACCATACCCACCGTCTGGTTTGGTTATGCAGGCTGTGTAGCAGACAGACAGCTTGCATAACCCAGACATGCCTTGTGCCTGTGATAGATGGACTAGTTACGACTAGCCAACAGGTTGTCATGTTTGTTTGTTAATCCATGCGGGAGGGGGGGAGGTACAAGAGGACATACGTCTTCATTCCTGGGACAATACACGTCCCAGTGATCACAACAGTTCTAGGGTTCTTTTTGTTTTCTTGCTTCATGTTCCGAGTTGCGTTACATATACGCAACACGATCCCAAACTTACTTCAAAACAAGTTTGCAGCCACCACTGGGTTGCTGACTGGAAGCCTCTAGGAGGGACAGTCAGCACTTGCAATATGACCAGATGAGGATTTTCGCCCAGTTACATCAACTTCTTTCAACTTGGACACCACGACTTTTTCTACTGGCCACTGTATTACATGCCTCCAGATTTATTCGGCCGGTCCCATACTTGATCTTTGTTGACTATCAAGGTTTTACCTCTTTAAGTAATAGACATGGCTTTAGTTCCTTTCCGTTCCGACATACCCACCACCTACCTTTTATTCTTCACTCCGTGCAGAGGGGGGGGGGAAACTAGGTGGTGAGTCCTGCTTTACCATACTACAACACCAGAATGGATACAACTTCTGTACATACCTATTTGTGTATCCAGCAACATCAACCTCATCTGCTCGATACCAGCAGCAGGGGGGGGAAGGAGAGATTTCCAGATTTTTTTTTCTCTAACAGAATCACAATCAACTCTCCCCGTTACCACTTCTCTTTTTTCACTACACTCACTCCCATTCCGTAGTGAAGGGGGGGAATTGCAGTGGTAACATACCTATCCTTAGGAGCACGCATACAGCCGTGACAGCTGTCACACGCGATTGCGTGTTTACCTACGTAACACTAAAAGCAGGGGAAATACCTTGTACACGCACACACACACCAAGAGCAGACTCCGACCAGACCTGTGCCCAGGTAGCCCAGATCTGGCTGAGTCAACCCGCCATACATTTCCGCCTAGTGGCCAGCTACCCACAGCTACCTAGGATTACTCGGTTACACATACGCGCCCAGGCCGCGTCACAAGCGCAGCTTGCGTGACACGCTGGCGCTTGTCTTAACACGAGACTGTTATCGGGCGCTTATCATAAACACGAGACAAAATAATGCAGTGCCGGGAAAGACATTGAGCATAACTCCTTTCGCCAGCACATGCAAAGCCATAGTTACGATCGTACCCTAAAGGACAGAAGAGTTGATAGTCGATTGAGACGACCGATTCTCTCTTATTCTACTATCAAACTCTTGTCCAGGTGCGTCAATGCTGTCGTCGGGATAGGTCACTGCTAGGCGCTACTTGCGCACCTGCCCCTTGCAGTGTTGGCCTTGTCGTGACACCAACCCGTCACGACAATCCAATACGACTGTCACGCATCATGAATAATTATCTTAGGCTCTTGCACCGCTTGACCCCTGTCGTGCATTGCAATCCCACCTTGCCGACCCTTTCCGGCAAGCTATGTAGACACTTGCGCGTTCACTTAGAAACCGCAGTTTTATCTTCTATTGTTCCTAGAACAAATTGTAACTCATTCTACTATCAAACTCTTGTCCAGAACCTCCACGGATTCAAAGTCTGCGTCTCCAAGCCCTTGTCGTTACCGACTCCCGGAAAACCTGTCTACCTATGGTCGCCTCCAGTACCCTCCCCGAGCATTGACAACCCCCGTCTGCCGGACTTCAGAAGGAGACTCCGGTCAACCCCTCTCCTTTCGCCTCGACTCCACAACTGCCGGCCGAAAGTCCAACCCCTCGGAACGGTGAGACGTCCCCGTCAGTACTAACGACGGTGCTTCCAACCCCTCGGTAACGCGGCTACCGGAGTACAGAACACCCCATCACTCGTGAGGAACTTCGTTCGCAACCCTCCAGCGGACGACATGCCTCACACCCCCATGATCAACACAGCCGTAGCAACCAGCCACTACAACTAGAGGCTCCACAAGCTGCGCAATCTGATCTACCAGAACCTGACTGGTACAATGCAGCCCTAGTAGTCAGCTTCCGACAAACTCCAGAAGCAGAGACACAAGCTAGCTCGCAGGCAATTTACAAACCCACATTTGATCCTTCCACTGACGGAACTGGGACAACAGCTGCCATCCCCCTACCCAGCGCTCGAGTATCACGGCATGTTACCCAAGCCCAGCATCAGGCATCACAAGACCTCCTCATGGATGAGATCAGCGATTTTCCTAAGCACGATTAATCGTGGAGGCACGATTATTAATGTTTCTTACGAAATGGTCCATCGTTTTCTCAGGTCTGGATGGGTAATGTTTTCGAGCTCGCGAAACCTTGGCCTGGGCATCGTTCATGCACGATTATTAATGTTTCCGGTCGACCCAAACGCTTGCTGCAGCATCGTGCAGAACGATTATTAATGTTTAGCATCGCCGTACTGTTGGCTCAGGCATCGCGCATCCCAAATCCCCCATCATGGCATGGGAGCATGCCTTGACCAGAACGCTGGTTGACACGCTGGATAGATTCCAGCCAGGTCATCCTGGGGGAGGCGAAAGGGGCTGGGGGAAGTTGAGGCCACGTACCCCAAGAAATAACCTCGTCAAATGGCTTCGTGAAACCTCGAGCTCGCTAGCTGTTACGCCCTCACGCACCACTAACTTCGCTGCTAGCTCTTGCTGAAACACCTAACCTTGCAGCTTCCCCGTCACAGCACTCGTTTCTCCTCCTCCTCCTGCGCTGCCACTCTTCCTCTCTCGCTGTCTGCTTTTCCATCGCTTGCTCCCCGGCATCATGCTCCTCGCTAAATCTTTCAATCTACACAAGCATGGACCAGCACTCGGAGCTTCGAATCAGCGACAGGCACATGTTAAATACCAGTATTGACCAAACGTCAGTCGCTTATAAGCGCTCACTCTGAAGCCATTCCTCCACAAGGATGACAACTGCTGCTGTTGAATTGAATGCTTGACGTCCTTCTACTCGCTTCCGGCATCAATGCCTACAAATTTTGCGCTGTATGCGGATTTTCCCCGGAGCTCTAGATCTGACTGACAGCTGATCCCTGCTTTTTCCGCCTACCCTTTAATTCCAGCGCGGGCATAGCTGATAGCTAATGGGCATCGCATTTATTCCGACAGCAATCTGTCTGCTTCTTAGGAACCGAGCGAGTATTGGGTTAATGAGTCGGTGGGGCGGGAAGGGTCCGCTCGCGAGATACTGCGCCCAGCATGCTCCCTGGATGCTATTTCCCCTTGCCCTCTCACTTCGGGCAAACCTGAAAGGCATCGCATTGATTCCTACATCGCTGTGTCCGTTTTGCACGAATCAAGCTGCTCTCGGGTGGGCTGCCGTCGGCACGACGGGCGCACTGCCCTAGTCACTCGGGGAAGTCGACAGATCGCTAAATGCGTACGAGCGCAGCGGAATGCACGCGGAACGCACGCGGGTCCGCGATTAGTCATAGTCCTTTAATGACCTGGCACTTCTGACTCTAGCGGTAAGCCCTATACCCGCGTTGCGTGTAGCTCAGAATCCTGAGACATTTCGCCTACATTTCGCCTAGGCGGATTGTCGTCGAAATGTCTCAGACTTCTGAGATATTTCGACAGCATCTCGCCACGCACGGCGGCTTGTGCACGGTAATGAGGCGAAATGTTCGGTCTTCTGAGACTTTTCGCCTGTACTTCGCTTGCAGGGCGGTTTGGGCACGGTGGTCAGATAGGTCACATTTCCAGGAATATTTTCCAGGAGCATTTCTCAATTACATCAGGATTCGAGAAGATAGATTACATACATAATAAACTAACGTATGCATCCATTAACTTATTGATCTACCTATATATCTATGTAAGCATCCTTACACATGTACATCCGCTACATCCCATATATTTCCTCTATATCCATTAACCATAGATAGACAGCGAGCAAAAGACGACGAGCAGCCAAATTGCTGGCTGGAGCCATGTAGCTAATTAAGTTCAAGTACAAGTATATAGGCAGCCTGCAGGCAGCTATCCATTTGTCTACTCATGAAGACATACGCCCATATATCCACTAAGTACAAACGTCCAAGCAAAGCTATACATCTATATATATTCGCTGCTTCTAGTATATATTTCCATCTTCGGCATTTATAGTTCCTTCGTGGCAGCAATCTTCATCCTAGAGAATTGCCTGAGGCGAGTCTGATCCTATTTAAGCACGCGCCTTTGTTGCCACGTCAGCATATCCCATTACTAATGAAGCGCTCTTACGGAATGATGCGGCGTAGGCCCAAGCCATACGGGTCCTATCGTCGAGGGCCGCCCTCGCCTGCGACAAGATGCTTGTCATCAAACATGTCAGAGTCCAAGGCGGCCTCGACAAAGCTGTCTGGGGCACTGCCTCCTTCCAAGGACCACTTTCTAGGCCATGGTACTTCAAGCTAACCTACGATGACGGCCAAGTCATTAAGCTCACCATGGCTGGACTCAAAAAACTTAACCCACTCCCCACAGGCACACAGAAGCCCCTACCACTCACACTTGTGCTCCCCTGCCTCAACCGTGCATGCAAGCATCCAACGCACACCATCCTGGCGTCTGAGGACAACCCATCCTGTGAAGTGTACCACACATGAGCACACTATTGCTCACCTCAACTCCTTACATTCCCTCCTACCTCAGGTGATGGTTAACACTGCGGAATATCGTGACAGCACCCATGCACTCACATGGGACTGCTTGCCCCGTTACGCACCAAATTTCACATCCCATTGGGCACAGCGATACAATGGCCAACCACCCCTCGCAGATGATTTACTCTGACAGAGTAAGTAAGACAGTGTCTTGGCCCATGGTACTATGGTGACCTCGATAACCCCCAAGGCCATGTCCTTCAACTCCCCACTGAATCTGTCCAACAGTACACTACACGCATTCACTTCCTCCAAGCTGCCTGGCACCACCAGCAAGCTGACCTGATCACAATTTTCAACAGGGTAGAGGAAACCAGGCGCATTAATGGAGCATACCCATACCCAGTGCATGTACCATATTTCACTCGTCGCCTACCTGACGTTGAACGCTGGACCCACCTGACTCACATGGTCTACATGCCACCACACATGGACCAAGGGTCAGGTTTAACAACCTATGGCGCCCACCCCTCCTCAGCCTTCCTGGACTTTGCTTCCAACCCCCCTCCCATCTACTACATGGCAAAGCGTCCTCGATTCATGGAATACATCACCCCACACAACACTCATGTTCCAGTGGTCTAGACACACTCTTACACAACCCACCATACCCACCGTCTGGTTTGGTTATGCAGGCTGTGTAGCAGACAGACAGCTTGCATAACCCAGACATGCCTTGTGCCTGTGATAGATGGACTAGTTACGACTAGCCAACAGGTTGTCATGTTTGTTTGTTAATCCATGCGGGAGGGGGGGAGGTACAAGAGGACATACGTCTTCATTCCTGGGACAATACACGTCCCAGTGATCACAACAGTTCTAGGGTTCTTTTTGTTTTCTTGCTTCATGTTCCGAGTTGCGTTACATATACGCAACACGATCCCAAACTTACTTCAAAACAAGTTTGCAGCCACCACTGGGTTGCTGACTGGAAGCCTCTAGGAGGGACAGTCAGCACTTGCAATATGACCAGATGAGGATTTTCGCCCAGTTACATCAACTTCTTTCAACTTGGACACCACGACTTTTTCTACTGGCCACTGTATTACATGCCTCCAGATTTATTCGGCCGGTCCCATACTTGATCTTTGTTGACTATCAAGGTTTTACCTCTTTAAGTAATAGACATGGCTTTAGTTCCTTTCCGTTCCGACATACCCACCACCTACCTTTTATTCTTCACTCCGTGCAGAGGGGGGGGGGAAACTAGGTGGTGAGTCCTGCTTTACCATACTACAACACCAGAATGGATACAACTTCTGTACATACCTATTTGTGTATCCAGCAACATCAACCTCATCTGCTCGATACCAGCAGCAGGGGGGGGAAGGAGAGATTTCCAGATTTTTTTTTCTCTAACAGAATCACAATCAACTCTCCCCGTTACCACTTCTCTTTTTTCACTACACTCACTCCCATTCCGTAGTGAAGGGGGGGAATTGCAGTGGTAACATACCTATCCTTAGGAGCACGCATACAGCCGTGACAGCTGTCACACGCGATTGCGTGTTTACCTACGTAACACTAAAAGCAGGGGAAATACCTTGTACACGCACACACACACCAAGAGCAGACTCCGACCAGACCTGTGCCCAGGTAGCCCAGATCTGGCTGAGTCAACCCGCCATACATTTCCGCCTAGTGGCCAGCTACCCACAGCTACCTAGGATTACTCGGTTACACATACGCGCCCAGGCCGCGTCACAAGCGCAGCTTGCGTGACACGCTGGCGCTTGTCTTAACACGAGACTGTTATCGGGCGCTTATCATAAACACGAGACAAAATAATGCAGTGCCGGGAAAGACATTGAGCATAACTCCTTTCGCCAGCACATGCAAAGCCATAGTTACGATCGTACCCTAAAGGACAGAAGAGTTGATAGTCGATTGAGACGACCGATTCTCTCTTATTCTACTATCAAACTCTTGTCCAGGTGCGTCAATGCTGTCGTCGGGATAGGTCACTGCTAGGCGCTACTTGCGCACCTGCCCCTTGCAGTGTTGGCCTTGTCGTGACACCAACCCGTCACGACAATCCAATACGACTGTCACGCATCATGAATAATTATCTTAGGCTCTTGCACCGCTTGACCCCTGTCGTGCATTGCAATCCCACCTTGCCGACCCTTTCCGGCAAGCTATGTAGACACTTGCGCGTTCACTTAGAAACCGCAGTTTTATCTTCTATTGTTCCTAGAACAAATTGTAACTCATTCTACTATCAAACTCTTGTCCAGAACCTCCACGGATTCAAAGTCTGCGTCTCCAAGCCCTTGTCGTTACCGACTCCCGGAAAACCTGTCTACCTATGGTCGCCTCCAGTACCCTCCCCGAGCATTGACAACCCCCGTCTGCCGGACTTCAGAAGGAGACTCCGGTCAACCCCTCTCCTTTCGCCTCGACTCCACAACTGCCGGCCGAAAGTCCAACCCCTCGGAACGGTGAGACGTCCCCGTCAGTACTAACGACGGTGCTTCCAACCCCTCGGTAACGCGGCTACCGGAGTACAGAACACCCCATCACTCGTGAGGAACTTCGTTCGCAACCCTCCAGCGGACGACATGCCTCACACCCCCATGATCAACACAGCCGTAGCAACCAGCCACTACAACTAGAGGCTCCACAAGCTGCGCAATCTGATCTACCAGAACCTGACTGGTACAATGCAGCCCTAGTAGTCAGCTTCCGACAAACTCCAGAAGCAGAGACACAAGCTAGCTCGCAGGCAATTTACAAACCCACATTTGATCCTTCCACTGACGGAACTGGGACAACAGCTGCCATCCCCCTACCCAGCGCTCGAGTATCACGGCATGTTACCCAAGCCCAGCATCAGGCATCACAAGACCTCCTCATGGATGAGATCAGCGATTTTCCTAAGCACGATTAATCGTGGAGGCACGATTATTAATGTTTCTTACGAAATGGTCCATCGTTTTCTCAGGTCTGGATGGGTAATGTTTTCGAGCTCGCGAAACCTTGGCCTGGGCATCGTTCATGCACGATTATTAATGTTTCCGGTCGACCCAAACGCTTGCTGCAGCATCGTGCAGAACGATTATTAATGTTTAGCATCGCCGTACTGTTGGCTCAGGCATCGCGCATCCCAAATCCCCCATCATGGCATGGGAGCATGCCTTGACCAGAACGCTGGTTGACACGCTGGATAGATTCCAGCCAGGTCATCCTGGGGGAGGCGAAAGGGGCTGGGGGAAGTTGAGGCCACGTACCCCAAGAAATAACCTCGTCAAATGGCTTCGTGAAACCTCGAGCTCGCTAGCTGTTACGCCCTCACGCACCACTAACTTCGCTGCTAGCTCTTGCTGAAACACCTAACCTTGCAGCTTCCCCGTCACAGCACTCGTTTCTCCTCCTCCTGCGCTGCCACTCTTCCTCTCTCGCTGTCTGCTTTTCCATCGCTTGCTCCCCGGCATCATGCTCCTCGCTAAATCTTTCAATCTACACAAGCATGGACCAGCACTCGGAGCTTCGAATCAGCGACAGGCACATGTTAAATACCAGTATTGACCAAACGTCAGTCGCTTATAAGCGCTCACTCTGAAGCCATTCCTCCACAAGGATGACAACTGCTGCTGTTGAATTGAATGCTTGACGTCCTTCTACTCGCTTCCGGCATCAATGCCTACAAATTTTGCGCTGTATGCGGATTTTCCCCGGAGCTCTAGATCTGACTGACAGCTGATCCCTGCTTTTTCCGCCTACCCTTTAATTCCAGCGCGGGCATAGCTGATAGCTAATGGGCATCGCATTTATTCCGACAGCAATCTGTCTGCTTCTTAGGAACCGAGCGAGTATTGGGTTAATGAGTCGGTGGGGCGGGAAGGGTCCGCTCGCGAGATACTGCGCCCAGCATGCTCCCTGGATGCTATTTCCCCTTGCCCTCTCACTTCGGGCAAACCTGAAAGGCATCGCATTGATTCCTACATCGCTGTGTCCGTTTTGCACGAATCAAGCTGCTCTCGGGTGGGCTGCCGTCGGTACGACGGGCGCACTGCCCTAGTCACTCGGGGAAGTCGACAGATCGCTAAATGCGTACGAGCGCAGCGGAATGCACGCGGAACGCACGCTGGTCCGCGATTAGTCATAGTCCTTTAATGACCTGGCACTTCTGACTCTAGCGGTAAGCCCTATACCCGCGTCGCGTGTAGCTCAGAATCCTGAGACATTTCGCCTACATTTCGCCTAGGCGGATTGTCGTCGAAATGTCTCAGACTTCTGAGATATTTCGACAGCATCTCGCCACGCACGGCGGCTTGTGCACGGTAATGAGGCGAAATGTTCGGTCTTCTGAGACTTTTCGCCTGTACTTCGCTTGCAGGGCGGTTTGGGCACGGTGGTCAGATAGGTCACATTTCCAGGAATATTTTCCAGGAGCATTTCTCAATTACATCAGGATTCGAGAAGATAGATTACATACATAATAAACTAACGTATGCATCCATTAACTTATTGATCTACCTATATATCTATGTAAGCATCCTTACACATGTACATCCGCTACATCCCATATATTTCCTCTATATCCATTAACCATAGATAGACAGCGAGCAAAAGACGACGAGCAGCCAAATTGCTGGCTGGAGCCATGTAGCTAATTAAGTTCAAGTACAAGTATATAGGCAGCCTGCAGGCAGCTATCCATTTGTCTACTCATGAAGACATACGCCCATATATCCACTAAGTACAAACGTCCAAGCAAAGCTATACATCTATATATATTCGCTGCTTCTAGTATATATTTCCATCTTCGGCATTTATAGTTCCTTCGTGGCAGCAATCTTCATCCTAGAGAATTGCCTGAGGCGAGTCTGATCCTATTTAAGCACGCGCCTTTGTTGCCACGTCAGCATATCCCATTACTAATGAAGCGCTCTTACGGAATGATGCGGCGTAGGCCCAAGCCATACGGGTCCTATCGTCGAGGGCCGCCCTCGCCTGCGACAAGATGCTTGTCATCAAACATGTCAGAGTCCAAGGCGGCCTCGACAAAGCTGTCTGGGGCACTGCCTCCTTCCAAGGACCACTTTCTAGGCCATGGTACTTCAAGCTAACCTACGATGACGGCCAAGTCATTAAGCTCACCATGGCTGGACTCAAAAAACTTAACCCACTCCCCACAGGCACACAGAAGCCCCTACCACTCACACTTGTGCTCCCCTGCCTCAACCGTGCATGCAAGCATCCAACGCACACCATCCTGGCGTCTGAGGACAACCCATCCTGTGAAGTGTACCACACATGAGCACACTATTGCTCACCTCAACTCCTTACATTCCCTCCTACCTCAGGTGATGGTTAACACTGCGGAATATCGTGACAGCACCCATGCACTCACATGGGACTGCTTGCCCCGTTACGCACCAAATTTCACATCCCATTGGGCACAGCGATACAATGGCCAACCACCCCTCGCAGATGATTTACTCTGACAGAGTAAGTAAGACAGTGTCTTGGCCCATGGTACTATGGTGACCTCGATAACCCCCAAGGCCATGTCCTTCAACTCCCCACTGAATCTGTCCAACAGTACACTACACGCATTCACTTCCTCCAAGCTGCCTGGCACCACCAGCAAGCTGACCTGATCACAATTTTCAACAGGGTAGAGGAAACCAGGCGCATTAATGGAGCATACCCATACCCAGTGCATGTACCATATTTCACTCGTCGCCTACCTGACGTTGAACGCTGGACCCACCTGACTCACATGGTCTACATGCCACCACACATGGACCAAGGGTCAGGTTTAACAACCTATGGCGCCCACCCCTCCTCAGCCTTCCTGGACTTTGCTTCCAACCCCCCTCCCATCTACTACATGGCAAAGCGTCCTCGATTCATGGAATACATCACCCCACACAACACTCATGTTCCAGTGGTCTAGACACACTCTTACACAACCCACCATACCCACCGTCTGGTTTGGTTATGCAGGCTGTGTAGCAGACAGACAGCTTGCATAACCCAGACATGCCTTGTGCCTGTGATAGATGGACTAGTTACGACTAGCCAACAGGTTGTCATGTTTGTTTGTTAATCCATGCGGGAGGGGGGGAGGTACAAGAGGACATACGTCTTCATTCCTGGGACAATACACGTCCCAGTGATCACAACAGTTCTAGGGTTCTTTTTGTTTTCTTGCTTCATGTTCCGAGTTGCGTTACATATACGCAACACGATCCCAAACTTGACTTCAAAACAAGTTTGCAGCCACCACTGGGTTGCTGACTGGAAGCCTCTAGGAGGGACAGTCAGCACTTGCAATATGACCAGATGAGGATTTTCGCCCAGTTACATCAACTTCTTTCAACTTGGACACCACGACTTTTTCTACTGGCCACTGTATTACATGCCTCCAGATTTATTCGGCCGGTCCCATACTTGATCTTTGTTGACTATCAAGGTTTTACCTCTTTAAGTAATAGACATGGCTTTAGTTCCTTTCCGTTCCGACATACCCACCACCTACCTTTTATTCTTCACTCCGTGCAGAGGGGGGGGGGAAACTAGGTGGTGAGTCCTGCTTTACCATACTACAACACCAGAATGGATACAACTTCTGTACATACCTATTTGTGTATCCAGCAACATCAACCTCATCTGCTCGATACCAGCAGCAGGGGGGGGAAGGAGAGATTTCCAGATTTTTTTTTCTCTAACAGAATCACAATCAACTCTCCCCGTTACCACTTCTCTTTTTTCACTACACTCACTCCCATTCCGTAGTGAAGGGGGGGAATTGCAGTGGTAACATACCTATCCTTAGGAGCACGCATACAGCCGTGACAGCTGTCACACGCGATTGCGTGTTTACCTACGTAACACTAAAAGCAGGGGAAATACCTTGTACACGCACACACACACCAAGAGCAGACTCCGACCAGACCTGTGCCCAGGTAGCCCAGATCTGGCTGAGTCAACCCGCCATACATTTCCGCCTAGTGGCCAGCTACCCACAGCTACCTAGGATTACTCGGTTACACATACGCGCCCAGGCCGCGTCACAAGCGCAGCTTGCGTGACACGCTGGCGCTTGTCTTAACACGAGACTGTTATCGGGCGCTTATCATAAACACGAGACAAAATAATGCAGTGCCGGGAAAGACATTGAGCATAACTCCTTTCGCCAGCACATGCAAAGCCATAGTTACGATCGTACCCTAAAGGACAGAAGAGTTGATAGTCGATTGAGACGACCGATTCTCTCTTATTCTACTATCAAACTCTTGTCCAGGTGCGTCAATGCTGTCGTCGGGATAGGTCACTGCTAGGCGCTACTTGCGCACCTGCCCCTTGCAGTGTTGGCCTTGTCGTGACACCAACCCGTCACGACAATCCAATACGACTGTCACGCATCATGAATAATTATCTTAGGCTCTTGCACCGCTTGACCCCTGTCGTGCATTGCAATCCCACCTTGCCGACCCTTTCCGGCAAGCTATGTAGACACTTGCGCGTTCACTTAGAAACCGCAGTTTTATCTTCTATTGTTCCTAGAACAAATTGTAACTCATTCTACTATCAAACTCTTGTCCAGAACCTCCACGGATTCAAAGTCTGCGTCTCCAAGCCCTTGTCGTTACCGACTCCCGGAAAACCTGTCTACCTATGGTCGCCTCCAGTACCCTCCCCGAGCATTGACAACCCCCGTCTGCCGGACTTCAGAAGGAGACTCCGGTCAACCCCTCTCCTTTCGCCTCGACTCCACAACTGCCGGCCGAAAGTCCAACCCCTCGGAACGGTGAGACGTCCCCGTCAGTACTAACGACGGTGCTTCCAACCCCTCGGTAACGCGGCTACCGGAGTACAGAACACCCCATCACTCGTGAGGAACTTCGTTCGCAACCCTCCAGCGGACGACATGCCTCACACCCCCATGATCAACACAGCCGTAGCAACCAGCCACTACAACTAGAGGCTCCACAAGCTGCGCAATCTGATCTACCAGAACCTGACTGGTACAATGCAGCCCTAGTAGTCAGCTTCCGACAAACTCCAGAAGCAGAGACACAAGCTAGCTCGCAGGCAATTTACAAACCCACATTTGATCCTTCCACTGACGGAACTGGGACAACAGCTGCCATCCCCCTACCCAGCGCTCGAGTATCACGGCATGTTACCCAAGCCCAGCATCAGGCATCACAAGACCTCCTCATGGATGAGATCAGCGATTTTCCTAAGCACGATTAATCGTGGAGGCACGATTATTAATGTTTCTTACGAAATGGTCCATCGTTTTCTCAGGTCTGGATGGGTAATGTTTTCGAGCTCGCGAAACCTTGGCCTGGGCATCGTTCATGCACGATTATTAATGTTTCCGGTCGACCCAAACGCTTGCTGCAGCATCGTGCAGAACGATTATTAATGTTTAGCATCGCCGTACTGTTGGCTCAGGCATCGCGCATCCCAAATCCCCCATCATGGCATGGGAGCATGCCTTGACCAGAACGCTGGTTGACACGCTGGATAGATTCCAGCCAGGTCATCCTGGGGGAGGCGAAAGGGGCTGGGGGAAGTTGAGGCCACGTACCCCAAGAAATAACCTCGTCAAATGGCTTCGTGAAACCTCGAGCTCGCTAGCTGTTACGCCCTCACGCACCACTAACTTCGCTGCTAGCTCTTGCTGAAACACCTAACCTTGCAGCTTCCCCGTCACAGCACTCGTTTCTCCTCCTCCTGCGCTGCCACTCTTCCTCTCTCGCTGTCTGCTTTTCCATCGCTTGCTCCCCGGCATCATGCTCCTCGCTAAATCTTTCAATCTACACAAGCATGGACCAGCACTCGGAGCTTCGAATCAGCGACAGGCACATGTTAAATACCAGTATTGACCAAACGTCAGTCGCTTATAAGCGCTCACTCTGAAGCCATTCCTCCACAAGGATGACAACTGCTGCTGTTGAATTGAATGCTTGACGTCCTTCTACTCGCTTCCGGCATCAATGCCTACAAATTTTGCGCTGTATGCGGATTTTCCCCGGAGCTCTAGATCTGACTGACAGCTGATCCCTGCTTTTTCCGCCTACCCTTTAATTCCAGCGCGGGCATAGCTGATAGCTAATGGGCATCGCATTTATTCCGACAGCAATCTGTCTGCTTCTTAGGAACCGAGCGAGTATTGGGTTAATGAGTCGGTGGGGCGGGAAGGGTCCGCTCGCGAGATACTGCGCCCAGCATGCTCCCTGGATGCTATTTCCCCTTGCCCTCTCACTTCGGGCAAACCTGAAAGGCATCGCATTGATTCCTACATCGCTGTGTCCGTTTTGCACGAATCAAGCTGCTCTCGGGTGCCACTGGGCTGCCGTCGGCACGACGGGCGCACTGCCCTAGTCACTCGGGGAAGTCGACAGATCGCTAAATGCGTACGAGCGCAGCGGAATGCACGCGGAACGCACGCGGGTCCGCGATTAGTCATAGTCCTTTAATGACCTGGCACTTCTGACTCTAGCGGTAAGCCCTATACCCGCGTCGCGTGTAGCTCAGAATCCTGAGACATTTCGCCTACATTTCGCCTAGGCGGATTGTCGTCGAAATGTCTCAGACTTCTGAGATATTTCGACAGCATCTCGCCACGCACGGCGGCTTGTGCACGGTAATGAGGCGAAATGTTCGGTCTTCTGAGACTTTTCGCCTGTACTTCGCTTGCAGGGCGGTTTGGGCACGGTGGTCAGATAGGTCACATTTCCAGGAATATTTTCTAGGAGCATTTCTCAATTACATCAGGATTCGAGAAGATAGATTACATACATAATAAACTAACGTATGCATCCATTAACTTATTGATCTACCTATATATCTATGTAAGCATCCTTACACATGTACATCCGCTACATCCCATATATTTCCTCTATATCCATTAACCATAGATAGACAGCGAGCAAAAGACGACGAGCAGCCAAATTGCTGGCTGGAGCCATGTAGCTAATTAAGTTCAAGTACAAGTATATAGGCAGCCTGCAGGCAGCTATCCATTTGTCTACTCATGAAGACATACGCCCATATATCCACTAAGTACAAACGTCCAAGCAAAGCTATACATCTATATATATTCGCTGCTTCTAGTATATATTTCCATCTTCGGCATTTATAGTTCCTTCGTGGCAGCAATCTTCATCGCAGCTGTAGCATTTCCATCCATCCTCTTGCCCTGCAAGACATGCAGAGCAAGGCAGGCGTTAAAGAGCAAAGAGGGGCAGGGATAATGGCAAGGGGCAGGACAACAGTGATGAGCAGAGCAGGGCAAGCGATAGAGAGCACAGAGGGGCAGGGATAATGGCAAGGGGCAAGACGACAGTGATGAACAAGGGAGGGCAGGGTAGGTGTTAGGGAGTAAGGAGGGACATGGATAATGGCAAGAGGAAGGACGACGGTGATGAACAAGGGAGCGCAGGCGTTAGAGAGCGAAGATGGGCAGGGATAATGGCAAGAGGCAGGAGGACAGTGATGAGAAGAGCAGGGCATGCAATAGAGAGCGAAGAGGGGCAGGGACAATGGCAAGGGGCAAGACGACAGTGATGATCAGAGCAGGGTAGGTGTTAGGGAGTAAGGAGGGGCTGGGATAATGGCAAGGGGCAAGACGACAGTGATGAGCATAGCAGGTAGGTGTTAAGGAGTAAGGAGAGACAAGGATAATGGCAAGAGGCAAGACGGCAGTGATGAACAAGGCAGGGCATGCAATAGAGAGCAAAGAGAGGCAGGGATAATGGCAAGGGGCAGGAGGACAGTGATGAGAAGAGCAGGGCAGGCGTTAGAGAGCAAAGAGGGGCAGGGATAATGGCAAGGGGCAAAAGACGACAGTGATGAGCAGAGCAGGGAAGGTGTTAGGGAGTAAGGAGGGGCAGGGATAATGGCAAGGGCAGGACGATGTTGATGAACAAGGCAGGGCAGGCGTTAGAAAGCGAAGAGGGGCAGGGATAATGGCAAAGGGCAGGAGGACAGTGATGAGCAGAGCAGGGCAGGCGTTAGAGAGCACAGAGGGGCAGGGACAATGGCATGGGGCAAGACGACAGTGATGAGCAGAGCAGGGTAGGCGTTAGGGAGTAAGGAGGGACAGGGATAATGGCAAGAGGCAAGACGGCAGTGATGAACAAGGCAGGGCATGCAATAGAGATCAAAGAGAGGCAGGGATAATGGCAAGGACCAGGCAACATTGATGAACAAGGGAGGGCAGGTGTTAGAGAGCAAAGAGGGGCAGGGATAATGGCAAGGGGCAAAAGACGACAGTGATGAGCAGAGCAGGGTAAGTGTTAGGGAGTAAGGAGGGGCAGGGATAATGGCAAGGGCAGGATGATGGTGATGAACAAGGGAGCGCAGGCGTTAGAGAGCGAAGAGGGGCAGGGATAATGGCAAGGGGCAGGAGGACAGTGATAAGCAGAGCAGGGCAGGCGTTAGAGAGCACAGAGGGGCAGGGACAATGGCAAGGGGAAAGACGACAGTGATGAGCAGAGCACGGTAGGCGTTAGGGAGTAAGGAGGGGCAGGGATAATGGCAAGAGGCAAGACATCAGTGATCAACAAGGCATGGAATGCGATAGAGAGCAAAGAGGGGCAGGGATTATGGCAAGGGGCAAGACGACAGTGATGAACAAGGGAGGGCAGGCGTTACAGAGCAAAGAGGGGCAGGAATAATGGCAAGGGGCAAGACGACATTGATGAGCAGAGCAGGGTAGGTGTTAGGGAGTAAGGAGGGGCAGGGATAATGGCAAGGGCAGGTTGATGGTGATGAACAAGGCAGGGCAGGCGTTAGAGAGCGAAGAGGGGCAGGGATAATGGCAAGGGGCAGGAGGACAGTGATAAGCAGAGCAGGGCAGGCGTTAGAGAGCACAGAGGGGCAGGGACAATGGCAAGGGGAAAGACGACAGTGATGAGCAGAGCACGGTAGGCGTTAGGGAGTAAGGAGGGGCAGGGATAATGGCAAGAGGCAAGACATCAGTGATCACAAGGCAGGGAATGCGATAGAGAGCAAAGAGGGGCAGGGATTATGGCAAGGGGCAAGACGACAGTGATGAACAAGGGAGGGCAGGCGTTGCAGAGCAAAGAGGGGCAGGAATAATGGCAAGGGGCAAGACGACAGTGATGAGCAGAGCAGGGTAGGTGTTAGGGAGTAAGGAGGGGCAGGGATAATGGCAAGGGGAAGGACGACAGTGATGAATAAGGGAGGGCAGGCGTTAGAGAGCAAAGAGAGGAAGGGACAATGGCAAGGGGCAAGATTACAGTGTTGAGCACAGCAGGGTAGGTGTTAGGGAGTAAGGAGGGGCAGGGATAATGGCAAGAGGCAAGACGGCAGTGATGAACAAGGCAGGGCATGCGATAGAGATTAAAGAGGGGCAGGGATAATGGCAAGGGCAGGATGACAGTGATGAACAAGGCAGGGCATGCGATAGAGAGCAAAGAGGGGCAGGGATAATGGCAAGGGGCAGGATGACAGTGATGAGCAGAGCAGGGAAGGTGTTTGAGAGCAAAGGGGGGCAGGGATAATGGGAAAGGACAGGACGACAGTAATGGGCAGAGCAGGGCAGGCGTTAGAGAGCAATGAAGGGCAGGGGGCACGGATAGGGGCAGGATGGTGATTAGCAGAGCATGGCCTGCGTTACAGAGCAATGAAGGGCAGGGAGGACGGCAAGGAGCAGGACAGTGACGTGCAGAGCAGGGTATGCGCTAGAGATCAATGGAGGGCAGGACATAGACAGAAGCATATTACAGATGCAGTTACAGAGACGATGACAGAGACAATGACACAAACATAGACAGATGCACGTGGGCATTACCTATGCATGAATCAAGACACAATTCCCTATGCCACACTACTGTTGCAAAACCGCACCTACAAGCAAGCTTCAGTTATCACTTACGTTGTTGTCTAGCAGCCTCATGTGACAATGGAACATCAGAACTGGGAGGGAAGACAGAGCAATGGTCCCTGCAAATACAGAATGCAGGCATAGTTAAATTATGTAGCACCCTTTACTTCATTTTTGATGATAGGTTAAACCCTCTTCTCCTGTGTCAACAATGGCCAAGCGCTCAAGCAGACAGACAAGCAAGTAAACATGCGTGCAACAGACAGGCACGCAGGCAGGCAACCAAGCCACTTTTCCATGGGCTGAACACTCTATGCCTAGCACCTCCAAGCAGAAGTCACCATCCAGATAGTCAGCCAATCAGTCACTAGGGAGGAAGGGTTTTAGGGTTTGTAAGTCAGCAAGTAGTTGGGGTAGTCTGAAGGAACGGTTGAAGTTCCCAGGACAGGGCTACGTGAGGGTCCGTGGGGCCAAGTGAAGCACTGGATCGTACCACGAAGTGGTGTGTCAAGGCGGAGGGTACGGTGCACCTCCGAAGTCGTCAAAGCTGTCAGGTAAGGTTGGAGGACTTTTGCTACAGTCCAGTCGCGGCTGTGAATAGCGGCGAAGGGGATGTGCAGTGAGTCCATGAGGGCTTGCTGGACGTCGGAGAAGAGGAGGAAGAAGCGGGCTGCCAATGTGTTGTTGACAGGCTCATCTTGGAAGTAGTAGGCTGGTATGTTGCGGGACTGCATGTGCAACTTGTACGTGCCATAGTAGTGCACATGCAGTGGGTTCCGGTACACACCCAGGTCTCAATAGTTCCTCATCCTGTACTGTGGGGCCGGCTGAGAGCATCGAGCATTGATGCTGATGGGAGGTCAAGAAGCGTAGTGCGCTGAGAGAACCAATCCAGGTGGCTTCCTCTTTCTCTGATGTGCTTGACGTGGTTGATGATGTCGCTGCTGCTGGATGTGTCAATGTACGCTCCAGAACTATGACGTTCAGTTGAGACGTGCAAGGACAAGTGAGCTGCAAGGCTCTTGCGGGAGGGGGCAAAAGAGCCGGTGAGCTCCCTCCTAGATGCCAATGAAGTCCAGGATCCAAGGGATTGGGTGCTCCTCTTGCTCCATATAGTCGTTGGTCCGTCTTCGCTATGGTTGACCTCCCAACTGGAAGGTTGGACATCCCCTAGCTCTCGGCGGCGGCCAAGCATGGAGGGAGCTGCCTGGTTCGAGATACTGGCCTGAATGGCAAGTCCACGGTCAAAGCGCGACCTGTGGCAGTATGCTCTGCGCTGGACAAGTGGAGGAAAGGGTGCAATGTGAGTTTCTCTTGTGAAATGTCAGGTAGGGCAAAAATACCTGGCATGGCCATTAGTGGGGTCCCGATGAGGGCATCGAAGATGGTGTTGTTAGGGGCAATGAAAAAAGTTGCCCTGACGCTGATCTCGTTGGGGGTGTCGCTGCAAAAAATGACTGGCATTTGAATCTCCTTGGTGAGGGAGCTTTTGACGTCATTGAACGCAATCGTCTCGTGGTGGCATGGGAGAGGATCGTATCCCAATGAGTCCGCCATAGATTGCGAGATGAAGTTGAGACCACTGCCGGAGTCGACGAGGACCATGAGGTTGACGCACTGCAGGAGGCCAGTTGCGGACTTGAGCGAGAGGCCTGTCTGGTGGGACATGTTGGCCAGGTACGGTACACCGTAGCTGGGCTCTGTTCCTCGCAGCAAGGTTGCTATAGAAGGGCTCAGCTGGCCAGAAGCAGTGTAGTCGCGTACAAATGTGTCCACTGGGTTGTGCGTGACACAAGCTGCGCGCTGGGCTGTCTCAACTGCTGTGCCTCTGACCTGCAAGGCCTTGTTGAACTCGTGCAGGTTCTGCACTTCTCTGAACATCAAATCAAGATCCCGCCGCAAGACTGTCATCTCATCCATGAGGAGGTCTTGTGATGCCTGATGCTGGGCTTGGGTAACGTGCCGTGATACTCGAGCGCTGGGTAGGGGGATGGCAGCTGTTGTCCCAGTTCCGTCAGTGGAAGGATCAAATGTGGGTTTGTAAATTGCCTGCGAGCTAGCTTGTGTCTCTGCTTCTGGAGTTTGTCGGAAGCTGACTACTAGGGCTGCATTGTACCAGTCAGGTTCTGGTAGATCAGATTGCGCAGCTTGTGGAGCCTCTAGTTGTAGTGGCTGGTTGCTACGACTGTGTTGATCATGGGGGTGTGAGGCATGTCGTCCGCTGGAGGGTTGCGAACGAAGTTCCTCACGAATGGCGAAGACGGTGTCATGCAACTGCTGGTTATGCTGTTGCTGCTGCAACTGCATCTGCCGATTGTGTTATTATTGTTGCAATTGCATAACGATGTCTGGCCGTTGGTGCTGCTGCATACTGTTGTTGTTAGTGCCTCTTGTCTGCCCTTGGTAGTTGCCTTGAGTGCCCTGGTTGTTGCCCTAGTAACCTGCTTGATATCCACCCTGGGTGCCTTGGTTGTTGCCTTGGTAGCCACCTTGATACCCGCCACCAGTTCCTGCCATGCTTCCCTGGTTGTTGTTCCCTGGGTTGCCTGCTGGAAAGGGTCGTGGATTCTTCCCCTTGTACCTGGGGTTCTGAGGGGGTAGGAAGGATTGCTCTTGCACTGGAGTCTGTGGCTGTCTGGACTGCTGTGCTGGGGGGTTACGCATTTGTGTGTGCGGGCTGTGTTGTACAGCTCCCTGCAGTGAGCGGTAGTAAGGCACTCCAGATCTGAGCTGGTCCAAGGGTGGTGGTGGAGCGAAGCCTTGCTGGATTGTTGAGGTGCGCCAGATGGCGTACCGTGCTGGGTTCTTCGGGCTCAGGATGGGTTGGGGGTCCCAGGGTTGTCCAGGGTAGCAAGTGTCGGAAAACTGTGTCCAGTGATGTTGCATGTAGTGCAAACTGTGGAAGACTTGGGTTCACCGTTCTTGCCCTTGAGTGCACTTGGGTCATTGGGTGACGGGAAAAGCAGGCGTCTGGCGTGGCATGACAGTTGGCCTCTGTGTCGGTGGTTTAGAGACACAGAGCAGCATGCCTTGTGCTGTCATATCGTCCCCTCTTGGATGCCTCAGTTTGGGCAATGCCAGATAGCCTTTCCAGGGTGTGCTGGTCTTGGTCAAGCTTGTAGAGCTTGGCGATAATCGCCCAATCATTGCCCAGCAACCGAGGGGGGGTGACATCCTTGTAGCTGCCAAAGTTCTCCTTCAGGGTGGGGGCCATGCGATCAAGTAGTTTGGCCACCTTGGCCATGGCCTTCCGGTAATGGGGCTGTCCAGCCCGGATATCAACTCCTCGTACTTCTTTGTGAATTCTGACATCAAGCAAGATGCGAGGCATGGGGTATAGAGGCATGCATTGTCGTAGCAGTCAAACTTCTCATACTCCTCCTTGGCGTCGAGGGGGGTTACCCTGAGTGCGGAGTGCTAGTCCAGTTTTGACCAGCTCGTAGAAATGAAGAGCTTCAGCTTCCAAGTGGCTGGGTTCATGATCGGTTTGACCATGCTCGTTGACTTGGAGGGCTCCATTCAAGAGTTGTGTTCTGGATACATTGCACTCCGGATCCCGCGGCTCTGTTGGCTGTAAACAAGACGCTGGTTGAGAGTTCTCATAGACTTTTGACCCATCATCTGTTCCACAATCCTCACTGTCATCCCTCTTGAGGTTATAATGTAGCATCTTCATCAGCAAAGCCAGTGGCTTTGGTGTGTGACACGCTGCCGCCGTGTAGCTTGATCCTTGTGTGGAAGTTGCCATGATAGGACGGAACCGCACCGTCAATGATGCGCCCGTGAACGTTCGCTCACAATATGCTATCAGCGTCGCTCACAGAGTCCATCTCACATCCCTTGAAAGTCTGTGAGGTGGTCCCTGATCCTCTTCAGGAGGTGGGGTGGTCCATTGTCAGAGTCCGGTGGGCTAGGGGGTTTGGCCCCCGGTTGATCGGTGGTCCCTCCATGTATCTCCTGCTTCATCATCGGGGACAACCTTCACTGTCAGAAGAATTGGGCAGGATCACCCCCAATGATTACCTCCGGGTCCCATGCGTTGAAACTGACTTTGGTGGGGATTCACTGTTGTCGGAGGAGCTGCTTGACCCGTTGCCGGGGGAGGAAGGGTTGCTGCAGGAAGCTGGTTTTGGCTAGGTGGGATCGGAAGACTGTCCGGGAGTTGCGGGCAAGCCCTTTTGCTGGGGCTTTCTACTTTTTCCTCTTTTGAGCTGAACCGTTTTTGGTGGTCAATTGTGGAGACCTGCGGCTGATCCATTGCCGGCCAGTGAGGCCTCCTGAGGGGGAGGACGAAAGGCCGGCCAGGGACTGGACGGGCGGCTGGAGGCGGGCGGGGGGGGGGGC
>JACBWV010000804.1:291764-360909 GCA_013435795.1 Chlamydomonas sp. ICE-L | reverse complement strand
GCAATGGTATCCTCGGTCGACAATCCAGAGTGCTGGTCCTATCATGTCTTCCTGTTTCGAACCCCAACGTGGTCACCTGGGCCCACCCGGAGGGTCGTCTACCGGAATGGTAACTGGACTCTAGGTGTGATGTAAGCCCGTCCATCGCATACTTACGAGGCGGTTCCCTTAATACCCACTGGGCACGTCCTTAGAGGTCATTGTGTGACAATTCTTGGATGTTTAAATGTTAAATTTTTCATTTTTTAGGGCATGGCACTAGGGGGCTGAGGCAGGGGATTGAGGAGAGGAAGCCGTAGGGGGTAGGTGCAATACTGGTGTATTATGGGTTTTGCAGCAGGAGGGGCAGAAGGAGCAGGACGGGCAGCAGGAGCAGCAGGAGCAGGGGCGTGCCTAATGAAGGCTGTACATTACGGAAGCCTTTGAGCAGCCCACTGGCCCAGAGTTGGCTGGAAAACTGATTGAAATCCGACCCACTGCACGTCAGGATAGCCCAGAGGGTGCATGCGCCGCTAGGAGGTTCCCAGAGCCAGAAGCAGAATTGGAACAGCCGCGAGAAGAGGAAAGAAAGACACGAGAGGGGTGAAACGCATAGCGTGTTGTCTAACTGTCGGTCCTAGAAAAATAAAACCAACCAACAAGCCGCGTGGCTGAAGGAACGGTATGCGAGGGTGCCGCACCAGCTAAACATATTCAACCTACCTTCGCCAATAACGATTTTCCATCCTTTGACGCCTCTTTTGAAAGACGCTCAGAGGTACTTTTGGAGTCGAGCTCTAATTCTGGTAAGGCCAGACCCAAGGTCCTGGCCTTGTCGAGCTCTTCTCCTTTCGAAGAGCTGGCCAAGCTTGATCCTGGTGCTGGTGCCACTTTTGCAGGTGCTAAGGCCACTGTTGGTATCGAATTCTTCATGGTGGCTATCAAGATAGACGATGAACGAAGGCAGCAACGGTAATGAAAGAAAGCAATATGCCAAGTTGGCGTGACAAATCGTCGATGGTCTGCCTGCCGCTGCCACTCTGTTGTAGCCAGGTTGTAGCCTCGTGCATTGGATTGGCAAATTATTCGTTGATACAGTTCACTTGATACACGTAATAGGAGTAATCGTATAGCAGTTATAGATAAGGATATTATATTTTAGTAATAACAGGGAAATAACACCTCCGAGAATCTACCGAGGTCCTTTTTGCGTCCTCGGTAGATTCTCGGGATTGCGGGTCGGGATTGGATGGGTATTTTCCAGGGGCACCTGGGATTTTCGGTTGGGCCCTTTTGTTTGGATGGGTCGCGGGCGCGGGTCGTTGGGCCTTTCGGACGATTCGTAGTTTCGGGCGCGGGCGACCATCCAAAACGCATTTCCTTTACGGGCCGCAATACACGCAGGTACCACCGAGAAGTAGGAGCGAAGCATTAGCGCCCGTCTCTCTCTGACCCAGCAATCCGAATCGTGGTGTAAAACAGCACTAGGCTCGAAATTAGTTAGCTCATAGAGTTACGTCACTACTCGATCTGAATAGCAGTCGATGCTTTAGTCTCGTGGTCAAGTGCATGCATGCATTAGTCTTATATAGTTACCGGTATATGCATGCCTATCTACATAGATAGGCCTGCAAGTCTCTCATAGTCGTGTTACAATATACGCCTTAAAACGACACCTTAACATCCAAAGTCACAACTGGACCCGAATTTCCTATGAATCCGGGTCAAGTCAGAAATGACCCCGGAAATCAGGGATTTTCCAAATATCAAATGCATTGTCCTGAAAATGTCTAAAAAGCGCACTGAAAAATCAAGGACGCTGAAAAGTGAAAAACTTAAAGTGGCAAAATCAGGCATGTTTCAGGTGTCAAAAGCATCATTCTGAAAAAATCCAGAAATCGTATTGAATTCCAGAAATCGCACTGAAATCAGAGATTTCTCAAATACCAAACGCATTCTCCTGAAAAATTCCAGAAAGCGCAGTTAAAATTGCAGAATGCTGAAAAACAAATGAAATCGAGACAGCAGGGATATCAAAAGCATCATCCTTAAAAATCCAGAAATCACACTGAAAATTGTCAGGACGCTGTAAGCAAGAAATATTGGAAGTCCAAGTTATGAAGGAAGTTATGTCAAACAACGAATATTTATAGGACATCATCATGATGGTCAGATTCCTCGAATTTTCCAGAAGCCGGGAGATCATCCTCAAAATGTCAGAAAATCAGGAATTCACCTAAATCAACCCGACAAAATCTGGAGATCCCCCAAAGCAAGTTGTAAAAATTGTGATCTACACCTACTCAGAAAGGAAAGGTGTCCCATCCAAATGAATGCAGTAGAGAATTCTTCAGGCGGTCCTTTAGACTCGCTGATCTCAAACACGTACCAGTCTTGCTATTTTCAAGACCTGGGACTGCCTAGGACTATATTTATGGTCATTGTAAACTGCGGACCAGTGGACCACGCCCTAGACATCCTAAAATCAGGGAATGCTGACATGTTTCTCCTTTTTCATTATAAACCAGCCATCCAATGATCCAACTTGACAGTGATCCTTCAATTGTAGACACTTACAACATCTCCTCCTAGCACTTTTGTCAAGCGACGACATGCAGACACAAGCACTGTCTCATGTATTCCACCTGCATAGCAATAAAGCGAGTTCTTAAGAAATAAATTGTGCTGTCAGGGAAAAAGAGGTTCAAAATGGATCCCATTATGTGGTTCATGCACGGCCATCAGAGTTGTTCTCTTGTAGACAGCTCGCCGGTCTGGCTATTCAGTTTGAACTTGAGTTTGGCTACGCCCAGCAGTTTGGCTACTCGCCACCTTCGACAACCAGGAAATTACTAGTTATTCAGCCAAACCTACCGCAACGTAGGACAACTTGAAGCTAATAATCAATTATATAATTATTTCGAGGAAAGAAAAGAAGACAAGCGAGGGTATAGTGCAGAGCTGCTTAAACATCTGGGTGTAGCATAGTCCTAAAAGAGAAGTCCTATGCAGCGTCACAAATGACGCGGGAAATTGGCGGCGTGTGTTGGCAACGGAACGACAGGTGGCAGCCACTCGGGGAAGAGCGAAAACCGCGGAATGTAGGAGAAAGGCCCGTTTTGCAGCGGAACAGCAGTGAAATATAGGAGAAGGGTGGGCGAACGATCTCGGCTTAGCGCAGATCATCGATTCCGCTAGTCACCCAGAACTTTTCGAATACTGAAGCGTGGCCAATGATTTCTCGATTGCTCGTGAACTCCTGAGTTTTAATACGCGGCGAGCTATACAACCTTCTGTCTCTCGTGGGTTTCGTAGCAACCTTTAGGGGGGGGGTCATTCTTGCGAACCTGCGAAGGTTAGCCATCGATTCCGAGATAGGATGAACAATTCGGCTACGGAGTATTAGCTCGAACAGCTTTCCAAAAGAATAGCTTTCATCGAGGAAATGTGCGCTCGAAGGCACCGATGTGCTTTCTCTGCAGGCGACGAAAGAGGCGCTAATGTAGGGCGAAACAAGGGTGATATGTGATGAAAGCTGACGTCACACGGAAGTATTAGTGTAACCGAGTGTAAACTGCGGAAAGATTCGATGACCTGTCAGTGCTCGTGATTATTTTGGTAGATGTTTTCGCTGAGTTTCTTTTTTGGTTGAAGGGTGGTTGCAGGCAGGTTGTTCAATGTGGTTGAAGGATGGTTGAAGGGTGGTTGAAGGGTGGTTAAAGGATGGTCAGGTTGAAGAGTGGTTGAAGGGTGGTTGCAGGTTGGTTAAAGGATGGTCAGGTTGAAGAGTGGCTGAAGGGTGGTTGAAGGGTGGTTGAAGGGTGGTTGTAGTGTGGTTGCAGTGTGATTAAAGGATGGTCAGGTTGAAGAGTGGTTGAAGGGTGGTTGGCGGGTGGTTGGCGGGTGGTTGAAGGGTGGTTGAAGGGTGGTTGCAGTGTGATTAAAGGATGGTCAGGTTGAAGAGTGGTTGAGGGTGGTTAAAGGGTGGTTGCAGGGTGGTCAGGTTGAAGAGTGGTTGAAGGGTGGTTAAAGAATGGTCAGGTTGAAGAGTGGTTGAAGGGTGGTTGAAGGGTGGTTGAAGGATGGTCAGGTTGAAGAGTGGTTGAAGGGTGGTTGAAGGGTGATTGAAGGATGGTCAAGTTGAAGAGTGGTTGAAGGGTGGTTGAAGGGTGGTTGAAGGGTGGTTGCAGTGTGGTTGAAGGGTGGTTGCAGGGTGGTTAAAGGATGGTCAGGTTGAAGAGTGGTTGAAGGGTGGTTGAAGGGTGGTTGAAGGGTGGTTGAAGGGTGGTTGCAGGGTGATTAGAGGATGGTCAGGTTGAAGAGTGGTTGTAGGGTGGTTGAAGAGTGGTTGAAGGGTGGTTGAAGAGTGGTTGAAGGGTGGTTGCAGGCAGGTTTTCGCTGCCACCAACAAATTAGGGAAGACAATATAAGGATTAGTTGTCGTTTCTTGTGGGTGGGTGGGTGATAGTACGGGGGGGCGGGTGTGGTAGGGTGGTTGTGGTGGTGGGTGCGGTGGGGGTGGTGTGGTGGGGGTGGTGGGTGTGGGGTGGGGGGATGGTGAGTCTGGGGTAGTTGGGTGGCCTTGGTGTGGGGAGTGGTGAAGGTTTTTTGATCGAATCGATAGTTATCGTGTTCTTGTGGGTTGGGGGGTGGGTGCGTGTGTGGTGTGGGTGTGTGGGGGGGGAGGGGTTATGGAGGGGGGGGGAGGTGAGATGTGAGGATGGTATAGGATGTCGTAGAATGGATGTGTTACTTCGTGGTGGTGTTGTTGTCCGGTCTCGTTCCCTCCGTTGCGTTTCTTTCTCTTTTTCTTCGGTGTTTTTGTTATTGTTTTTGAAGGGTTTGGGTTCGTTTGTTCTTTTGTGCGTGCATGGGGGGGCGGAATGACGTGAAGCAAGGGAGGTGATGGAAATGGGAGACAAAGGCGGGGGGTGATTTTTGAATGTTGTTTTTTTGCGGGGTGGGAAGAGTTGTGTTTTATAAAGTGTACCTCCCGTACGTTTCTTGTCAAGTATGAAGTACTTGTGTAACCCAGTACGTTTCTTGTCGATTTTGAAGTACATGGTTTTAACACCCTGGTCGTTTCTTGTTCGAGTTTGAAGTCTTGTTTTAACCCGGTACGTTTCTTGGGCGATTTTAAGTACTAGTTACCCCGGTACCTTGTCTTGTCGATTTTGAAGTCGAATGTTTAACCCGTCTTTCTTGTCGATTTTGATGTACAATGTTTTAACCCAGTAGCGTGTCTTCTTGTCGATTTTGAAGTACATGTTTAAGCCGGTACGGTTTCTTGTCGATTTGCAAGTACGTTGATTAACCGTGCGTTTCTTTCATTTTGAAGCACACTCTTTTAATATTAACCCCGTACGTTTCTTGTCGAGTTTGAAGTACTGTTTACTCATTCGTTTTTCTGTCCAATTTTTGAAGTACATGTTTAACCCGGTACGTTTCTTGTCGATTTTGAAGTACATGTTTAACCCGGTACGTTTCTTGTCGATTTTGAAGTACATGTTTACCCCGGTACGTTTCTTTTCAAGTGCAAATGACATGTTTATCCTAGTACGTTTCTTGTCAAGTTTCTTGTCAAGTGCAAATGACATGTTTATCCCAGTACGTTCTTGTCAGAGTGGCAAATGACCATTTTATCCCGTACGTTTCTTGTAAATTGCTAATGAGTGTTTATCCCAGTTTCGTTTCTGTCCAGTGCACATGACCATGTTTTATCCTGAGTACGTTTCTTGGCAGTTTCTTGTCAGGCAATGACATCTATCCCGTAACGTTCTTGTGTCAATTGCAAATGACATGTTTATCCCGTACGTTTCTTGTCAATTGTCAGATAACATGTGTAATCCAGTAACTTTTCTTGTCAAGTTCTTGTCAGGGGCAATAACATGTTATCCCATACGTTTCTTGTCAAGTGCAAAATGACATGTGATCTCAGTAAGGTTTTCTTGTCAAGTGCAAATGACATGTTTATCCCCAAAAGGTTTTTTTCAAGGCAAATGACTGTTTAATCCTATAACGGTCTTGTCAAGTTTCTTGTCAAGTGCAAATGACATTTTTATCCTACGTTTCGTGTCTATGCGCAATGACATTGTTTATTTCTAGTAGTTTCTTGTCAAGCTTTTCTGTCCAATCAAATGACAATGTTTATTTATCCCAGTACTTTTCTTGTCATGCATCGGACTGTATTATCCCAGTAGTACGTTCTTGTCAAGTGCAATGACATGTTTATCCCAAAAGTTTCTTGTCAGTGCAAATGACCTGTTTTATCCCGTACTTTTCTTGTCAAGTGCAAATTACATTGTTATCCTAGTACTGTTCTTGTCAAGTTCCTTGTTGAGTTGCAAAGGACTTGCCTGCTAGTAGGTTTCTGTCAAGTGCAAATGACTTGTTGTCCCTATACGTTTCTTGTCTATTTCTTGTCAAGTGCAAATGACATGTCTGTCCGAGTACGTTTCTTGTCAAGTGCAAATGACATGTTTATCCTAGTACGTTTCTTGTCAAGTTTCTTGTCAAGTGCAAATGACATGTTTATCCCAGTACGTTTCTTGTAAAGTGCAAATGACATGTTTATCCCATTTACTTTCGTGTCAATTTTCTGTCAGTGCAAAGACTGTTTATCCTTGTACGTTTCTTGTCAAGTTTATTATCAAGTGCAAATGACATGTTTATCCCTGTACGTTTCTTGTCAAATTTCTTGTCAAGTGCAAATGACATGTTTATCCCCATTAGTTTCATGGTCAATGTAAATGACATTTTTATGCTAGTAGTTTTCTTGTCAAAGTGGCAAATGACATTTTTTCTCCTAGTACGGTTCTTTCAAGTGCAAATGACATGTTTATCCTATCCGTTTCTTGGCAGTTTCTTGTCAAAGTGCAAAATGACAATTTATTCCAGTACGTTCTGTCAGTTTATTGCATTGCAAATGACATGTTATCCCCTGTAAGTTTTCTGGTCAAATTTTCTTGTTCAAGTGCAATGACATGTTTTTCAGTACGTTTCTTGTCATTCTTTTCAGGCAAAGGTACTTGTCTGTCCGAGTACTTTCTTGTCAAGTGACAAATGACAGGTGTATCCCATAGCGTTTCTTGTCAATTTCTTGTCAAGTGCAAAGACATTTTAATCCCAGTACGTTTCTTGTCAAAGTGCAAATTCCATATTTATATCATCCCCAGTCTGTTCTTCGCCTTGTCAAGTGCAAATGACATTTTTTAATAAATCCCAGTTTCGTTTCTTTCCAAGTGCAAATGACATTTTTATCCTTAGTACTTCTTTGTCCAAGTGCAAATGACTGTTTATGCCTAGTACGTTTTCTTGTCAATTTCTTTTCAGAATGGCAAGGACATGTTTTTTCTGCCGAGTACGTTTCTTGCATGTGCAAATGACATTTTCCAGTACGTTTCTGGTCAAGTTTCTTGTCAGGCAAAGAACATGGTCTGTCCGAGAACGTTTCTTGTCAGTGCACATACATGTTTATCCTAGATTCGGTGCTTGTCAAGTTTTCCTTGTCAAGGCAAATGACCATGTTTATCCAGTGATGTGTCTTGTCAAGTGCAAATGACATGTTTTATCCAGTACGTTTCTTGTCCAAATTCCTTGGCAAGTGGCAATGCAATGTTTATCCCAGTACGTTTTTCTTGTCAATTGCAATGACATTTATCCCAGTAACGTTTCTGTTCAAGTGCAATGAACATGTTTTCCTAGTACGTTTCGGGTCAAGTTCTTGTCAAGAGTGCAAATGACATGTTTATCCCCAGTAACGTTTCTTGGCCAAGGCAATACTGGTTTCTATCCCAGTACTGTTCTGTCAGTGCAATGACTGTTTATCCAGTGATGTTTCTTTTCTTGTCCAGGTGCAAATGACATGTTTATCCAATTCACACGTTTCGTGTCAAGTTCAAATGACATTTTATCCCAGTATGGAGAAGAGGGAAAGAGAGAAAGTGGAGGTTTCTTGTCAAGTGAAATGACATGTTATCCCAGTACGTTTCTTGTCAGTCAAATGACATGTTTATATCCCCAGTATGGTCTCTTGTCAAGTGCAAATTACATGTTTTATCCCAGTACTTTCTGTCACGTGCAAATGACCTGTTTATCCTAGTCCTTTTTCTTGTCAAGTTGTCTTGTCTAGTGCAAAGACATGTCCCCTGTCGAGTACTTTCTTGTCAAGTTCAAATGACATTTTTATCCTTCGTTTCTTGTCAATTTCTTGTCAAGTGCCAGACATGTCTGTCCGAGAAACGTTTCTGTCAAGTGCAAATGACATGTTTATCCTAGAACGTCTTGGTCAGTATCTTTCTTGTCAAGTGCAAATGACATGTTTATCCCTTACGTTTCTTGTCAAGTGCAAATGACATGTTTATCCTAGTACGTTTCTTGTCAAATTCTTGTCAAGTGCAAATGACATGTTTATCCCAGTACGTTTCTTGTCAAGTGCAAATGACATGTTTATCCCAGTACGTTTCTTTCAAGTCAATGACATGTTTTATCCCAGTATTTTCTGGTCAATGTGCAAATGACATGTTTATCCCATTACGTTCCCTTGTCAAGTGCAAATGACATGTTTACCTAGTACGTTTCTTGCAAGTTTTCCTTGTTCAATTGCAAAGGGACTGGTCTGTCCGATTACGTTCTTGTCAAGTGCAAATGACCTGTTTAACCTAGTACGTTCTTGTCAAGTTTTCTTGTCAAGTTGCAAATGACCTGTCCCTGTCCAGTACGTTTCTTGTCAATCCAATGACATGTTCTATCCTAGTACGTTTCTTGTCCAGCTTTCTTGAAAGTGCAAAGGACAAATGTCTGTTCCGAGTACGTTTCTTGTCAAGTGCAAATGACTGTTTATCCTAGACGTTTCTTGTCACGTGCAAATGACATGTTTATCCTGCACGTTTCTTGTCAAGTTTCTGCAGGCAATGACATGTTTAACCCCAGTACGTTTCTTGTCAGTGCAACGAATGTATCCCAGTATGATTCTTGTCAAAGTCTTGTCAAGTGCAAATGACATGTTTATCCCAGTACGTTTTCTTTCAAGTTCAAATGAACATGTTATTCCCAGTACGTTTCCTTGTCAAGTGCAAATGAATGTTTATCCTCGTACGTTTCTTGTCAAGGTTTCTTTCAAGTGCAAATGACCTGTTTATCCCGGTACGTTCTTGTCCAAGTGCCAAATGGACTTCTACTCCCAGTACGTTTCTTGTCAAGTGCATATGACATGTTTATCCCAGTATGTTTCTTGTCAAGTGCAAATGACATGTTTATCCCAGTACGTTTCTTGTCAAGTGCAAATGACATGTTTATCCTAGTCTTTCTTCAAGTTTCTTGTCAATTCAAAGGACATGTCTGTCCGATTACGTTTGCTTGTCAAGTCCCAATGGACATTTTTATCCTATACGTTTTCTTGTCAAGTTTCTGTCAAGTTGCAAATTACATTTTCCCGGTCCGAGTACGTTTCTTGTCAATGCAAAGGACATGTTTAGCCTAGTACTTTTCTTGTCAATTTTTTCTGGAAAGTGCAAAGAACAATGTCTGTCCGAGTACGTTTTGCTTGTCAAGTGCAAATGACATGTTTATCCCAGTACGTTTCTTGTCAAGTGCAAATGACATGTTTATCCTAGTACGTTTCTTGTCAAGTTTCTTGTCAAGTGCAAATGACATGTTTATCCCAGTACGTTTCTTGTCAAGTGCAAATGACATGTTTATCCCAGTACGTTTCTTGTCAAGTGCAAATGACATGTTTATCCCAGTATGTTTCTTGTCAAGTGCAAATGACATGTTTATCCCAGTACGTTTCTTGTCAAGTGCAAATGACATGTTTATCCTAGTACGTTTCTTGTCAAGTTTCTTGTCAAGTGCAATGGACATGTCTGTCCGAGTACGTTTCTTGTCAAGTGCAAATGACATGTTTATCCTAGTACGTTCTGTCAGTTTTCTTGCTATGCAAATGACCATGTCTGTCCGCGTAAAAACGGTTTTCTTGTCAAGTGGCAAATGACATGTTATCCCCCTGTACGTTCTTTTTCTGTCAAGTTTCTGTCAGTGCAAATGAACATGTCCTGTTCCGATTACGTTTCTTGTCAAGGCAAAATGAACCTGGTTATCCTAGTACGTTTCTTGTCAAGTTTCTTGTCAAGTGCAAATGACATGTTTATCCCTTACTGGTTTCTTGTCAAGTTGCAATGACGGTGTTATCCTAGTACTTTTCTTGTCAATTCTTGTGTCAAGTGCAAATGACATGTTTATCAGTATGTTTCTTGTCAATTGCAAATGACTGTTTATTATCCCAGTACGTTTCCTTGTCAAGTTTCTTGTCATGGCAAATGAATGTTATAATAATCCCAGTATGTTTCTTGTCAGTGCAAATGACATGTTTATCCCAGTATGTTTCTTGTCAAGGTTTCTTTCAAGTGCAAATGACATGTTTATCCCAGTACGTTTCTTGTCAAGTGCAAATACATGTTTTATCCCGGTCTGTTTTCTTGTCACTGCAAATACATGTTTATCCCATACGTTTCGTGTCAAGTGCAAATTACATGTTTATCTAGTTACGTTTCTTGTCAAGTTTTTTCTTGTCAGTGCAAAGGACATGTCGTCCGAGTACGTTCTTGTCAGTTCAATGACAGGTTGTATCCTAGTACGTTTCTTTTCAAGTTTCTTGTCAATTGCAAATGACATGTCTGTAGAGTACGTTCTTGTCAAGTGCAAATACAATGGTTTTATCCTATTACGTTTCGTGTCAAGTTTTCTTGGAAAGTGCAAGGACATGTCTGTCCGAGTACTTCTTGTCAAGTGCAAATGACATGTTTATCCTAGTACGTTTCTTGTCAAGTGCAAATGACATGTTTATCCTAGCACGTTTCTTGTCAAGTTTCTTGTCAAGTGCAAATGACATGTTTATCCCAGTACGTTTCTTGTCAAGTGCAAATGACATGTTTATCCCAGTATGTTTCTTGTCAAGTTTCTTGTCAAGTGCAAATGACATGTTTATCCCAGTACGTTTCTTGTCAAGTGCAAATGACATGTTTATCCCATTAAACGTTCCTTTGTCAAGTTGAAATGACATGTTTATCCTAGTACGTTTCTTGTCAAGTTTCTTGTCAAGTGCAAATGACATGTTTATCCCAGTACGTTTCTTGTCAAGTGCAAATGACATGTTTATCCCAGTACGTTTCTTGTCAAGTGCAAATGACATGTTTATCCCAGTATGTTTCTTGTCAAGTGCAAATGACATGTTTATCCCAGTACGTTTCTTGTCAAGTGCAAATGACATGTTTATCCTAGTACGTTTCTTGTCAAGTTTCTTGTCAAGTGCAAAGGACATGTCTGTCCGAGTACGTTTCTTGTCAAGTGCAAATGACATGTTTATCCTAGTACGTTTCTTGTCAAGTTTCTTGTCAAGTGCAAATGACATGTTTATCCTAGTACGTTTCTTGTCAAGTTTCTTGGAAAGTGCAAAGGACATGTCTGTCCGAGTACGTTTCTTGTCAAGTGCAAATGACATGTTTATCCTAGAACGTTTCTTGTCAAGTGCAAATGACATGTTTATCCTAGCACGTTTCTTGTCAAGTTTCTTGTCAAGTGCAAATGACATGTTTATCCCAGTACGTTTCTTGTCAAGTGCAAATGACATGTTTATCCCAGTACGTTTCTTGTCAAGTGCAAATGACATGTTTATCCCAGTATGTTTCTTGTCAAGTGCAAATGACATGTTTATCCCAGTACGTTTCTTGTCAAGTGCAAATGACATGTTTATCCTAGTACGTTTCTTGTCAAGTTTCTTGTCAAGTGCAAATGACATGTCTGTCCGAGTACGTTTCTTGTCAAGTGCAAATGACATGTTTATCCTAGTACGTTTCTTGTCAAGTTTCTTGTCTAGTGCAAAGGACATGTCTGTCCGAGTACGTTTCTTGTCAAGTGCAAATGACATGTTTATCCTAGTACGTTTCTTGTCAAGTTTCTTGGAAAGTGCAAAGGACATGTCTGTCCGAGTACGTTTCTTGTCAAGTGCAAATGACATTGTGTATCTAGTCGTTCTTGGTCAAGTGCAAATGACATGTTTATCCTAGCACGTTTCTTGTCAAGTTTCTTGTCAAGTGCAAATGACATGTTTATCCCGGTACGTTTCTTGTCAAGTGCAAATGATATGTTTATCCCAGTATGATTCTTGTCAAGTTTCTTGTCAAGTGCAAATGACATGTTTATCCCAGTACGTTTCTTGTCAAGTGCAAATGACATGTTTATCCCAGTACGTTCCTTGTCAAGTGCAAATGACATGTTTATCCTAGTACGTTTCTTGTCAAGTTTCTTGTCAAGTGCAAATGACATGTTTATCCCGGTACGTTTCTTGTCAAGTGCAAATGACATGTTTATCCCAGTACGTTTCTTGTCAAGTGCAAATGACATGTTTATCCCAGTATGTTTCTTGTCAAGTGCAAATGACATGTTTATCCCAGTACGTTTCTGTCAAGGCAAAGACATGTTGATCCTAGTACGTTCTTGTCAAAGTTTCTTGTCACGTGCAAAGGACATGTGGTCCGAGTGTTTCTTGTCAAGTGCCAAGACATGTTTATCCTAGTAAGTTTCTTGTCAAGTTCTGGCAAGTGCAAATTGACATGGTTTATCCTAGTACGTTTCTGTCAAGCTTTCTTGGAACGTGAACAGGACATGTTGTCCGATACGTTCTTGTCAAGTGCAAATGACATGTTTCTCCTAGAACGTTTCTTTTCAAGGGCAAGACATGTTTATCCTAGCACGTTTCTTGTCAGTTTCTTGTCAAGGCAATGACAGGTTTATCCCAGTACGTTCTTGTCAAGTGCAAAATGAAATGTTAGTCCCAGTAACGTTTCTTGTCAAGCGCAAATGACAGGTTTATCCCAGTAGTTCTTGTCAAGTGCAAATGCCAGTTATCCCAGTACGTCTTGTCAAGTGGCAAAGACATGGTTATCTAGTACGGTTTTCTTGTCAAGTTATTGTCAAGTGCAAATGACATGTCTGTCCGAGTACAAAGTTCTGTCAAGTGCAAAGGGACATGTTTATTAGTAGTTTCTGTCAAGTTTCTTGTATAGTGCAAAGGACATTGTCTGTCCGAGTACGGTTCTGTGAAAGTGCAATGACATGTTTATCCTAGTACGTTTCTTGTCAAGTTTCTTGTAAAGTGCAAATGACATGTCTGTCCGAGTACGTTTCTTGTCAAGTGCAAATGACATGTTTCTCCTAGTACGTTTCTTGTCAAGTTTCTTGTCAAGGTGCAAAATACAGGTTTATCCCTGACGTTCTGTCAAGGCAAATGACATGTTTATCCTAGTACGTTTCTTGTCAAGTTTCTTGTCAAGTGCAAATGACATGTTTATCCCAGTACGTTTCTTGTCAAGTGCAAATGACATGTTTATCCCAGTACGTTTCTTGTCAAGTTTCTTGTCAAGTGCAAATGACATGTTTATCCCAGTACGTTTCTTGTCAAGTTTCTTGTCAAGTGCAAATGACATGTTTATCCCAGTACGTTTCTTGTCAAGTGCAAATGACATGTTTATCCTAGTACGTCTGTCAAGTGGCAAATGGAATGTTTATCATAGGACGTTCCTTGTCTCACGTTTTCTTGTCAAGGGCAAAGACATGTTTCTCCCAGTACGTTTTCTTTCAGTTGCAAATGACAGTTATAAGTAGTTCTTGTCAAGTGCAAATGACATGTTATCACCAAGTATGTTTCTTGTCAAGTGCAAAATGACATGTTTATCCAGTACTTTTTGTCAAGTGCAAAATGACATGTTTATCTAGTCGTTTTTGTCAGGTTCTTGTCAAGTGAAAGGACATGTCTGTCCTGTACGTTTCTTGTCAAGTGCAAATGAATGTATCCTAGTACGTTTCTGTCAATTTCTTGTCAAGTGCAAAGGACCTGCTGTCCGAGTACGTTTATGTCAAGTGCAAATGACATGTTGATCCCAGTACGTTTCTTGTTCAAGTTTATTGTCAAGTGCAAATGAAATGTCTGTCGAGTACGTTCGTCAAGTGCACAATGGACATGTTTATCCTAGTCGTTTCTTGTAAAGTTTCTGGAAAGTGCAAAGGACATGTCTGTCCGAGTACGTTTCTTGTAAGGGCAAATGACATGTTTATCCTAGTACGTTTCTTGTCAAGTGCAAATGACATGTTTATCCTAGCACTTTCTTGTCAAGTTTTCTTGCAAGTGCAAATGACATGTGTATTCCGGTCGTTCTTGTCAAGTGCAAAATGACATGTTATCCCAGTACGTTCTGTAAAGTGCAATGTCATGTCTGTCGATAAGTTTCTTGTCAAGTGCAAATGACATGTTTATCCTAGTACGTTTCTTGTCAAGTTTCTTGTCTAGTGCAAAGGACATGTCTGTCCGAGTACGTTTCTTGTCAAGTGCAAATGACATTATCCTAGTACGTTTCTTGTCAAGTTTCTTGTCAAGTGCAAATGACATGTCTGTCCGAGTACGTTTCTTGTCAAGTGCAAATGACATGTTTATCCTAGAACGTTTCTTGTCAAGTTTCTTGTCAAGTGCAAATGACATGTTTATCCCTTACGTTTCTTGTCAAGTGCAAATGACATGTTTATCCTAGTACGTTTCTTGTCAAGTTTCTTGTCAAGTGCAAATGACATGTTTATCCCAGTATGTTTCTTGTAAAGTGCAAATGACATGTTTATCCCAGTACGTTTCTTGTCAAGTTTATTGTCAAGTGCAAATGACATGTTTATCCCAGTATGCTTCTTGTCAAGTGCAAATGACATGTTTATCCCAGTACGTTTCTTGTCAAGTGCAAATGACATGTTTATCCTAGTACGTTTCTTGTCAAGTTTCTTGTCTAGTGCAAAGGACATGTCTGTCCGAGTACGTTTCTTGTCAAGTGCAAATGACATGTTTATCCCAGTACGTTTCTTGTCAAGTGCAATGGACATGTCTGTCCGAGTATGTTTCTTGTCAAGTGCAAATGACATGTTTATCCTAGTACGTTTCTTGTCAAGTTTCTTGTCTAGTGCAAAGGACATGGTCCTTGGTCCCGAGTACGTTTCCCTTGTCAAGTTGCAAATGACATTTATCCCTAGTTACGTTTTCTTGTCAAGTTTCTTGTAAAGTGCAAATGACATGTCTGTCCGAGAACGTTTCTTGTCAAGTAAGTTTCTTGTCAGTCCAAAATTACATGTTTATCTAGAACGTTTATTTTTCGTGTTCCCAAGTTTTTTTCTTGTAAAGTGCAATGTACCTTTCCTTTCCGAGAAACGTTTCTTTGTCAAGTTTCTTGAAATTGCCAAAATGACATGTTTATCCTAGAAACGTTTCTGTCCAAGTTTCTTGTCAAGAGTGCAAAATGACATGTTTTTCCTCCGTTTTCTTGTCAAGTGGCAAATGAAACATGTTTTCTCCCTAGTACTTTCTTGTCAGTTTCTTGTCAAGTGCAAATGACATTTTTCCCAGTACGTTTCTTTTCAATGCAAATACATGTTGAGCCCAGAACGTTTCTTGTCAAGTTTTTATTTTCAAGTGCCAATTTGACATTTTATCCCCTATTTTCTTTCAAGTGCAAAGACATGTTTATCCCAGTACGTTTCCGTGTCAAGTGCAAATGACATGTTTATCTAGTACGTTTTCTTGTCAAGTTTTTTCTTGTCAGTGCAATGGAACCAGTCTGTCCGAAGTACGTTTTCTTTCAAGTGCAAATGACATGTTTGCCTAGTACGTTCTTGTCACGTTTTCTTGTCTATAGTGGCAAGGACATGTCTGTCCAGTACGTTTCTTGTCAAGTGCAAATGACATGTTTATCCTAGTACGTTTCTTGTCAAGTTTCTTGTCAAGTGCAAATGACATGTTTGTCCGAGTACGTTTCTTGTCAAGTGCAAATGACATGTTTATCCTAGAACGTTTCTTGTCAAGTTTCTTGTCAAGTGCAAATGACATGTTTATCCCTTCCTTTTTTGTCAAGTTTGGCAATGACATGTTTATCCTAGTACGTTTCTTGTCAAATTCTTGTCAAGTGCAAATGAAATGTTTATCCCAGTATGTTTCTTGTAAAGTGCAAATGACATGTTTATCCCAGTACGTTTCTTGTCAAGTTTCTTGTCAAGTGCAAATGACATGTTTATCCCAGTATGTTTCTTGTCAAGTTTCTTGTCAAGTGCAAATGCCATGTTTATCCCAGTACGTTTCTTGTCAAGTGCAAATGACATGTTTATCCCAGTAACTTTCCTGTCATTCAAATGAACATGTTATCCTAGTACGTTTCTTGTCAAGTTTTTCTTGTCCAGTGCAAATGACTGTTTTATCCCAGTAACGGTTTTCCTTGGTCAAGTTGCAAATGACATGTTTCTCCCGTACGTTTTCTGTCAAGTGCAAATGACAGTTTTAATCCCAGTAATGTTCTTGGTCCAAGTGCAAATGACATTTAGTCCCAGTACGTTTTCTTTGGCCAAGTGCCAATGACATGTTTATCCTAGTAACGTTTCTTGTCAAGTTTCTTGTCAAGTGCAAAGGACATGTCTGTCCTGTCCCGAGTACGTTTCTTGTCAAGTGCAAATGACATGTTTATCCTAGTACGTTTCTTGTCAAGTTTCTTGTCAAGTGCAAATGACATGTCTGTCCCGAGTAACGTTTCCTTTCAGTCAAAATGACATTTTTAATCCCAGTACGTTTCTTGTCAAGTTTCATGGAAAGTGCAAAGGACATGTCTGTCCGAGTACGTTTCTTGTCAAGTGCAAATGACATGTTTATCCTAGCACGTTTCTTGTCATGTGCAAATGACATGTTTATCCTAGCACGTTTCTTGTCAAGTTTCTTGTCAAGTGCAAATGACATGTTTACCCAGTAACGTTTCTTGTCAATAGTGCAAATGAATCATGTGTATTCCCAGTAACGTTTCTTTGTCAAGTGCAATGGACAGTCCTGTCCGAGTACGTTTTCTTGTCAGTGCAAATGAATGTTTGTCCTAGTACTTTCTTGGTCAAGTGTCTTGTCTAGTGCAAAGGACATGTCTTTCCGAGTACGTTTCTGTCAGTGGCAAATGACATTTGAATCCTAGTACGTTTTCCTTGTCAAGAGTTTCTTGTCAAGTGCAAATGACATGTCTGGTCCCGTACGTTCTTGTCAGTTGCAAATGACGTGTTTTATCCTAAACGTTTTCTGTCAAGTTTCTTGTCAAGTGGCAAATGACAATGTTTTTTATCCCATTACTTTCTTGTCAAGTGCAATGACATGTTTCTCCTAGTACGTTTTCTTGCCAAGTTTCTTGTCAAGTTGCAATGCCAGTTTTATCCCAGATTTATGTTTCCTTTTGTAAAGTGCAAATGACATGTTTATCCCAGTACGTTTCTTGTCAAGTTTATTGTCAAATGCAAATGACATGTGTATCCCAGTATGTTTCTTGTCAAGTTTCTTGTCAAGTGCAAATGACATTTTTATCCCAGTAACGTTTTCTTGTCAAGTGCCAAATACCTGTTTTTTTATCCCAGTACGTTTTTCCCTTGTCCAAGAACTGCAAATTGACATTTTTTATTCCTAGTACGTTCTTGTCAAGTTTCCTTGTCAGTGCAAATGACAGTTTTGATCCCCTATACTTTTTCTTGTCAGTGCCAAATGACATGTTTATCCCAGTACGTTTCTTGTCAAGTGCAAATGACATGTTTCTCCCAGTACGTTTCTTGTCAAGTGCAAAATGAACATGTTTTCCTAGTTAAACGTTTTTGCTTTGTCAATTTCTTGTCAAGTGCAAATGGAAACATGTCCCCCCTGTTCCCGAGTACGTTTCTTGTCAATGCAAATGACATGTTTTATTCCTAGTAACTTTTTCTTGTCAAGTTTCTTGTCCAAGTGCAAGGACATGTCTGGTCGAGTACGTTTCTTGTCAAGGCAAATGACAATGCTGTTTTATCCTAGTAACTTTTTTTCTTGTCAAGTTTCTTTGTCAAGTGCAAAGGACAATGTCCTGTATGAGTAACTTTTTTTCTTGTCAAGTGCAAATGACATGTTTATCCTAGTACGTTTCTTGTCAAGTTTCTTGTCAAGTGCAAATGACATGTCTGTCCGAGTACGTTTCTTGTCAAGTGCAAATGACATGTTTATCCTAGTTACGTTTTTCTTGTCAAGTTCTTGTCAAGTGCAAAATGATATGTTTTATCCCAGTACGTTTTCTTGTCAACGTGCAAATGACCATGTATCCTAGTTACGTTTCTTGTCCAAGTTTCTTGGTGTCAATGCAAAATGACCTGTTTATCCCAGTATGGTTTCCTTTTCCTTTGTAAAGTGAATGACATGTTTATCCCATCGTTTCTTGTCAAATTCTTGTCAAGTGCAATGACATGTCTGTTCCGAGTACGTTTCGTGTCAAGTGGCAAATGACAAATGTTTTATCCTCTAGTACGTTTTTCTTGTCAAGTTTCTTGTCAAGTGCAAAGGACATGTCTGTACGAGTACGTTTTTTTGTCAAGTGCAAATGACATGTTACCCTAGAACGTTTCTTGTCAAGTTTCTTGTCAAGTGCAAATGACATGTTTATCCCTTACGTTTCTTGTCAAGTGCAAATGACATGTTTATCCTAGTACGTTTCTAGTCAAATTCTTGTCAAGTGCATATGACATGTTTATCCCAGTATGATCTTGTAAAGTGCAAATGACATGTTTATCCTAGTACGTTTCTTGTCAAATTCTTGTCAAGTGCATTTATATATGACCATGTATGTTTGTATCCCAGTTATGTTTCTGTGTAAGTCATGCAAATGACATGTTCTATCAGTTACGTGTTCTTTCAAGTTTATTGTCAAAAGTGCAAAAGACCTTTGTTTATGTATTCCCAGTATGTTTCTTGTCAAGGGTTTGTGTCAAGGCAAATTGAAATGGTTTCAGGAGGGTCTATCCCAAGTTAAGTTTTCTTCGTGCTTGTAAAGTGCAATGACCCATGTTCATCCGCCGAGGACGGTAGAAGCGCGGGTCAAGTGAAGTGCACAAATGACTGTTTTATCTAGGTCCTAGAGTTTTGTCAAGTTCTTTGTCAAGTGCAAAGACATGTTTATATTCCTAGAAGATTATTGTCACAAGTGGCAAAGACATGTTTATCCCCGTACGTTTCTTGTCAAAGTGCATTTGCAAATGAGCATGTTTATACAGTAAGATCCTAATCTTGGTTCAAGTGCACAAATGACCATTGTTTATCTAGTACGCTTTCTTGTTCAAAGTGAGTTACTTTGGTAAGGTTGCAAAGGACATGTCGTTCATTCCTTCCCATCAACCCCTCCGAGTAGTACGTTTCTGTCCAGTGCAAATGACATTGTTTACATTAGTACTAGTACGTTTCTTGTCAAGAGTTCTTGTCAGTGCAAAGATGGACAGGTCTGTCGACGGGTAGTAGTATTGAGTAGTACTGTTTCTTGTCAATGTGATCCCCCAAACGACATGTTTTAGCCTAGTACGTTTTGGTTTCTTGTCAAAGTGTTTCTTGTCAAGGTGCAAGACCAGACTGTCTGAAGTACATTTCTTTGTCAAGGTGCAGATGACAATGTTTTATCCTAGAACGTGTTCTTGTCAAGTTATAGTACAAGTGCAAAAATGAACATGTTTATCCCGTTACGTTCTTGTCCAAGTGCGCAAATAAATGACATGTTTATGCTAGTACGTTTTCTGTCAAGTTTCTGTTGGCCATGCAAGGACAACATGTTTATCCCAAGTATGTTTCTTGTGTAAAATAAAGTTTGCAAATGACATGTCTATTCCCCCAGTACGTTCTGTCAAGTTTAAGTTTTTATTCTGCAAGTTGCAAATGACATGTTTTTTTGTTATCCCCAGTATGTTTCCTTTGTCCAGTTTTTGTCAAGTTGCAAATGAGTGTTTACCCCCAGTAGAGGACGTTCTTGTCACTAAGTGCAAATGACATTGTGTCCCCAGAACGTTCCTGTTTCAAGTGCTGCAAATGACATGTTTACCGCGGTATGTCAAAGTTTTATGTCAAGTGCAAATGACATGTTGGTTATCCCAGTACGTTTCTTGTCAAGTGAAAGATGACCATGTTATCACAGTACGTTTCTTGGCAAGTGGCAAAGAAATGTTTATATCCCAGTATGTTCTTTGTCAAGTGCATATGACTAGGTTATCCAAGTACGTTTCTTTGTCAAGTTGCAAAATGTAATGTTATCCGTTAGTTACGTTCTTGTCGAGGGGCATTCTTTGTCAAGTGCAAAGGACATTGTCTGTTCCGAGAGTACGTTTATTGTCTAAGTGCCAAAATGACATGTTTATCCTAGTACGCTTCTTGTTCAAGTTTCTTGTCAAGTGGAAACGACATGTTTATCCAGTACGTCTCTGTCCAAGTTTGCATATTGACTGTTTTATCCCAGTCAGAGTACACGTTCTTGTCAAGTTTGCAAAGATCATGTTTATCCCGTAGTATGTTTCTTGTCAAGTGCAAATGACATGTTTAGCCCAGTACGGTTTCTGGTATAAGTGGTGACAAAAGAATGTTTATCCTAGTACGTTCTTGTAAGTTTCTTTACACGTGCCAAAGGCCATGTCTGCGAAGTACTTCTGTCAAGTGCAAAGACCTGTGATCCTAGACGTTTCTTGGTCAAGTTTCTTGTCAAGTGCAAAGAACATGTTTATCATAGTACGTTTCTTGTCAGGTTTCGTTTGTCAAGTGCAAAGGTGCAAAGGACCCAGTCCTGTCCGAAGTACATTTCTTGTTCCAAGTGCAACTGACCAGTTTATCCTAGAACGTTTCATTGTCAAGGTTTCTTGTCAAGTGCCAAATGAATGTCTGATCCCTATATACGTTCCTTGTCAAGTGCAAATGACAGTTTATCCTAGTACGTTCTTCGTCAACGTTTCTGTCAAGTGCAAAATTTGACAGTTTATCCAGTATGTTCTTGCTTAAGTTGCAAATGACATGTTTTTATCCAGTAAGTTTGTCAAGGTTCTTTGTCAAGTGCAAATGATATGTTTATCCCAGCTAGTGAGGACGTTTCTTGTAAGTGCAAATGAATGTTGATCCTAGTACGTTCTTTCCAGTTCGTGTCAAGTGCAAAATGACATGTTTATCCCAGTAGTTTCTTGTCAAGTGCAAATGACACGTTATCCAGTATATGTTTCTTGTCAAGTGCAAATGACACGTTATCCCAGTATGGTTATGTAAAGTGCAAAATGGACATGTGTTATCCCGTACGTTTCGTCAAATTGTTCATGTGCAAAGGACCAGTCGTCCGAGTTACGTTTCTGTCAAGTGCAAATATGACATGTTGTACCTAGATACGTTGCTTGTCAAGGTTCTTGTCAATGGCAAAAGGACATGTATGTACGAGTACCGTTTTTTTTGTCCAGTGCAAAGGACATGTCTTATCCCTAGAACGTTTCTCTGTCAAGTTCTTGTCAAGTGCAACAAATGACAGGTTTATACCTTACGTTCTTGTAATGTGCAAAGACATGTTTATCCAGTACGTTTTCTTGTCAAATCACTGTCAAGTGCATATGACATGTTATCCCAGTATGATCTTTGTAAAGTGCAAATGACAGGTTTATCATAGTACGTTTCTGTCAAATTATTGTCAAGTGATTATGACTGTTATCCCAGTATGTTTCTGTTAAAGTGCAAATGACCTGTTTATCCCAGTTACGTTTCTGGTCACGTGATTGTCAGTGCAATGACAGGTTTTATCCCAGTATGTTTCTTGTTCAAGTTTTTGTCAAGTGCAAATGACATGTTTTATCCCAGCCGTTCTTGTCAATGCAAATGACATGTTTATCCCAGTACGTCCTTGTCAGTGCAAATGAATGTTTGATCTAGTACGTTTGTCAAAGTCTTGTCAAGTGCAAATACATTGTTTATCTAGTACGATCTTGTCAAGTGCAAATGAATTTTACCCAGACGTTTCTTGTCAAGTGCAAAAATGACATGTTTTATCCAAGTACGTTTCTTGTGCAAGTGCAAATGAAATGTTATCTAGTACGTTTTGTCCGTTTCTGTTAAGTGCAAAGGACAGGGTCTGTCCGAGTACGTTTCTTGTCCAGTGCAAATGACATGTTTATCCTAGTACGTTTCTTGTCAAGTTTCTTGTCAAGTGCAAAGGACATGTCTGTCCGAGTACGTTTCTTGTCAAGTGCAAATGACATGTTTATCCTAGTACGTTTCTTGTCAAGTTTCTTGTCAAGTGCAAAGGACATGACTGTCTGAGTACATTTCTTGTCAAGTGCAAATGACATGTTTATCCTAGAACGTTTCTTGTCAAGTTTCTTGTCAAGTGCAAATGACATGTTTATCCCAGTACGTTTCTTGTCAAGTGCAAATGACATGTTTATCCTAGTACGTTTCTTGTCAAGTTTCTTGTCCAGTGCAAATGAAATGTTTATCCCAGTATGTTCTGGTAAATGTGCACATGACAGTTTATCCCAGTACGTTTCTTGTCAAGTTTATTGTCAAGTGCAAATGACATGTTTATCCCAGTATGTTTCTTGTCAAGTTTCTTGTCAAGTGCAAATGACATGTTTACCCCAGTACGTTTCTTGTCAAGTGCAAATGACATGTTTGTCCCAGAAGTTCTTGTCAGTGCAAAAATGAAAAGGTTTTCACTCGTCAGGTCAAGTTTATTGTCAAGTGCAAATGACATGTTTATCCCAGTACGTTTATTGTGTCAAGTTGCAAATTTCTTGTCAGTGCAAATTTAACGGTTTTATCCTAGAACGTTTCTTGTCAAGTTTCTTGTCAAGTGCAAATGATATGTTTATCCCAGTACTTTTCTTGTCAAGTGCAAATGACATGTTTATATCCTATACGTTTCTGCAGTTTTCTTGTCAAGTGCAAATGACATGTTTATCCCAGTATGTTTCTTGTCAAGTGCATGACATGTTGACCCTTAAGTTTCTTGTCCAGTTTTCTTGTTCAATGCAAATGATATTTTATATCCCCTAGTTTCTTGTCAAGTGGCAAATGACCATGTTATTCCTAGTACGTTTTCGTTGTCAAGTTCTTGTCAAGAGGCAAAATAATGTTTACCCATGTTTCTTGTAAAGTGCAAATGACATGTTTATCCCAGTAAGTTTCTTGTAAAGTGCAAATGACATGTTTATCCCAGTACGTTTCTTGTCAAGTTTATTTTCAAGTGCAAATGACATGTTTATCCCAGCACGTTTCTTGTCAAGTGCAAATGACATGTTTATCCCTGTACGTGTCTTGTCAAGTTTCTTGTCAAGTGCAAATGACATGTTTATCCCAGTACGTTTCTTGTCAAGTTTCTTGTCAAGTGCAAATGACATGTTTATCCCCGTACGTGTCTCGTCAAGTGCAAATGAATTGTTTATACAACTTTATCGTTTACATCTTATACCTAGAATTTTGCCAAATGCGGTCAAAACTAGCCATCCCTATATATAGCTGAAAACATCCCTAGTATACCCTTAGGATCAGGGCTTTATTTCCCCCGCTATATATAGCTGAAAACATCCCTAGTATACCCTTAGGATCAGGGCTTTATTTCCCCCGCTATATATAGCTGTAAACATCCCTAGTATACCCTTAGGATCAGGGCTTTATTTCCCCCGCTATATATAGCTGAAAACATCCCTAGTATACCCTTAGGATCAGGGCTTTATTTCCCCCGCTATATATAGCGATTGCTAGTTTTTACCCTGTTAAAGTGAAATTATCACTATTACAAGTTTTTTGTGTGTGGCCTTATAAGCTACATGGCCTTAAAATGGCCACATAGAGCTGTAAAAGCTATACAACGCTATAATAGGTACTAAAACGCTGTCCCTGGAGGAGTCTTAAAACCATAAAGCTAGAAAAAAAACTTTTCATATATGAAAAAAAATCACTGCTTACGATATGCTAATACCCGTGGAATCCAGAGAGCATTCTCAGCTGAATCGGCAGCTTTCAGAATTGCTGTTTGTTTTTAATTTAAACAGAAGAGTATACCAACTGGAGAACAGATAATGTTCAAGTACAGTCGATATAGCTTTATAGCAATTCGAGGGATGAACTGGACAAAAGGTTCTGCGAGAACTTGTACTTCGTACTTTGTAACTTGAAATCGAGAATTTTGGCTTGGAAATCCGAGAATTCTTGACAATTTTGATCGAAAGAACGACAAAGGATGAAACGTTAGTCCAGTTCATCCCCTGAATTGATGTAACGACTGTGCTAGAATAGGATTAGTTCTTCAATTGGTACACTCTTCTGATGAAATTCAAAGCTGCTTTTATAATTGCCCTGGTCAGTTTTTTTAAAAACCAAAAATTGCATTCCAGCCATTCAGCGGATGATTTTGATTTGGTTCTTCGTTACACTTAGTTTTCCGTCGTTCATGCCTCGAATTTGAGAATATTGCCTGATTCGGCCAAGTACTTCTGAATTTTTGACTGAGAATTGTGAATTTTGATGATACTGAGAATCCTAAGAATTGATTGAGATTTGCCCTGAAAAGTGGAGATACGAACTGCGAACAACAAAGTACAAGACCCGAATCCAAATCATCTGCTGAATTGCTATTACTAATCTTGTGGTTCCTGAGAGCAAGGCCCATGCACCGATCTCTGCCCCCTTGCAGATCTCTGCCCTCTTGCATATGGCCATGTGCATCGTAAAATAGCTCTCACTAGTAAATGACATGGCTCTCGTGCGAGGGCAGCCTCGCTCAAGGCGACAAGGGCAGTGATCTAATGTCGATCATGCACTCACGCACCATGCAACGATCTAATGTCGGCAAGGGCAGTGATCTAATGTCGTGCGTGCACTCATGCACCATGCAACGATTTCCGCCCCCCTTGTTTTGGCCATGTACATCGGGAAATAGCGCTCACCTGTAAATGACATGGCCATCGTGCGAGGGCAGCATCGTTCAAGGCGACAACAGTGATCTAGTAACTGAGGTGCCGAACTTTCGAGAGACCGGGGAGAGGTTGAGCGCACCAAGATATAGGATGTGAAAATAGCAAGAAGGAATATTCTAACCGATAGCAACTTGCGAGCAAGAGAAGTGGAAGGGGGGAGGGATGCAGGAAGGGAAGTAGGCTAGTGCAGCAAAGCCCGGAATTTATTTTCTGGAGAATCGCCCCAACTTCAAGTGAAGGCGGAGGTCAGGTCTGGCGACGTCTGATGGTATATCTTTCGAATTATATGGTTCTCTGAGGGAGTACGAGACGGGTTGGTGAACTAGAACGGGCTATTCAGCGCAAGTTATGTGCTAGGATGGAGTTGGACACCTGTCGCTTCTTAAGTTGGAATGATTCGCGCTTTCATGCGCGCCCTGCACCCGCACCCGCCACCCGTGGGTGGTTGCTTCAGCTAGGCAGGACTGCACCTACGCTACAGCTAGATAGCCTCTTCTCCCAACCGATTCTCAACCAATCGGGACTTTAAAATAGTAGGGTGCCCTGGCGGGTCCCCTGCCCTGGAGGCCCCGGGGGTGGTGTAATGTTCGACAAGCAGCAATGGCAGCCCCCTTGGTGATAGATGCACAAGCTGTTGCTTACTTATCCGTACAATTTAATATTGGGGGGGTCAAGAATCAATGTAGCATGGCATATTATTCAACTTGGTGGCCTGTTAGGCTAATGAACTTATTAGCTCACTGACTTCCCGAAGTTCCATAGAGGCAGGTGCAGCAACTCCCGAGGCTACAGTTGCTACTTCGCAACCTGCAGGAACTAGTGCGAAAGAGCAGATTTCCTTGTCAAGCACAATGCGCTGATGCAATTAGCTACGAGTCACAAATAAGCGAATTTTTCAAGGGGAAATCGTAGACATGCTCCAGGTCCCTAGATTGAGTCCACAGGACAGGAGGGGAACGACAAATGAAAGCGCCGCGTCCACAGTCCGCAACCCTGAGATACCTGCGCGAAAAAGTGTCCTCCGAGGTAATCCGCCCCCGACGGGAATCGAACACGAGTCGCTAAGATCAGGCCAGTCGGATAAACAGGCAATTTTGACCGGCATTCTTGGGAAAATGTGGAGATTTGAAGATCTGAATATTTGACGATTTCGTATCGCATAGGTCTGACATGAGCCCCTTGTAATCTTTATTTTTTTGTCTGTCCCCCCTAGGGGGCCGACCAACTGACCACGTGGCATGTACAGTCATAATAATGTACCGGAAAACAACTAAAAAATCTACCTGTATATACTGTTACAGTTGCACCAGGGGGGCCTGTCCCCGGTAGTCCCTGGGAAATGTTGTGTGACACTGGTGTCGTCCCGGGACGACTTTCAAAGAATCGCAAGAGAAATATACTTGAACTTGAACTTAAAAAATAAATACCGATATACACCTGGGCACAGCCCATATACCAACTAACCCCAGGTGAAAGAGTGAGTAGCCAAGCTGGGGCAATACCGTTATTTTTCGGGGCAAGTTTCAGACCCTTACGGGCTCTGCCCAGATAGTATCTGCCCGCCAGGGAATTGGCCCGCCTTAAAATAAGGTTTTAGGGCAGAGTCCGCCTTATGTTATAAGCCGGTTCTCCTGGTCCCACTAGAGTGTCCTAGTGCACCAGGCTTCCCGCCTGGCAGTCTCAGCTGTAGTGCCTCTGCCCGATAGGGCCTGCACCCAGCGGCGTCAGTACACTGATGTACTGTCGCCTTTCCCTTCTTATCCCTGCCCTGTCCCCTGACATGGCATCTCGCATATGTAAGCATACATTGCCCTGGTCCGTTCCCTGTGTCAGTACTCACGATATAACACTCCGGAAAGCTAAACCTTACAGTAAGGGTTTCAACCGGGGCAACTAATGTGCTTTTTAAGTCAAATATGAAATTTTGAACTTCAAGTTGAAGTTTGAGTAACATATCCCCCCCCCCCCCCCCCCCCCCCCCCCCTCCCCCCCCACACACACACCCCACCCCACCACCACCACCGCCACACACAAAAACGCGCAAGCACCCCACCCTAGATGCGAGTGACATATTATAGGCAAAGCCGGGTCCAATGCTCTTTCGTTCCAAGGAGGAGGAACTCTTCCAATAACATCTACACTTTTGAACTTGCCTAAAAATATCATCTGACAGGTTACTTTTTCCGAAGCACATTTCGTAGGCGCTACTTCTCCTCCGCATAAGCGGAGACTGGAATCGGGATGCGACGACGCTAGGCTTTGCAATGATCATCAATTCGCGCACTTTCCTGATTTGAGATGTCCACTCAAACCAGATTTGCCGAATTCTCTAACCCCCCTCTCCTCCCCAATGATCAATAACAACTGCCGGCGACCAAGCATCCCGATTCCGGGCAAGAAGCACCTTGGAGAAGTCCAAACGCAGATTGCCCGCAGGAGGGAGGTAGGGGAATGCGAAGCCCCCAACACCAGTGCTTGGAACCCTGTCCACACACTCAATACCAAATCTGCGAAAGTGACAGATCACCCCAACATTAAAATATCCTCACCTTTCAATGGACAACCTGGACAACAAGATCCTACAGGCAGCATCCGTGCTGAGAGCAAAAGCTCCAAGGATCTACCTAGGACCCACGCTGAACCAAGTTCTGCCAAACCTAAAAATCATCCCAACCCTAATCAATCAAAAAATATCTTGAACAAACAAGACAGACGAAATCCTCCTACTACGAACTCTGTCATCCACCTTATCATTGCCCTTCTTTTCGTCAACCGTTTGAATATCACCGCCGCTTCAACAGTCTCTCTCCGCACTCCCTTATCTTTCTTCGCACCTAACACTTACCCAGCCACCAGCATGTATTCAATGGGAGCTCAACAAAACAGGGTGCAACAAGGTAAGATCGATAGGAAATCGAACCGCCGCGAGAAACAAGCTGCTAATTCCCGCCTCGCTTTCCCACCTTCTCACCACACCGCCGCATACCTCGTTCCCCTGGCTACCACACCGCACTATCTTATAAACTGCAAACATCTCAACACTACACTCATTGGCCATCTTCGAAACCCCCTATTCTCTAAGCCTCTCACAGCTACTAATACCGCCCCTCGCGGCGTGGGTGCAAGTCCCGATATGCCCCTCGTGGCATTGTCGTCTCTGACGATTAATACAGCCTCTCGTGGCGTGGGTGCAAGTCCCGATGTGCCCCTCGTGGCATCATCGTCTCTGACGATTAATACAGCCTCCCATGGCGTGGGTGCAAGTCCCGATGTGCCCCTCATGGCATTGTCGTCCTCGACAACATTAATCAATGACGAAGTTGCAAGTCCCTATGCTCACTACCAACTTTACAATCAACCCTGGACAACTGTGTCCTACAACTCTTCTCTCATCTTCTGCAAAACTCTTGTTCCTCTCCTTCTGGCTACTTGTTGGATCCTAGGGTGTACAAAGCTATTGACAACAGTACAGAGTACACCCACTATTGACAAGTCAACCGTGAATAGCTTCTTTCTTCTTAATTCCTCTGTAAAGCAGAATTCTAGCTGTGAACCTAATAGGAAATCCTGTACCCAGGACTTTAGAACTTTGACTCATCCTACCTGGGATACAGCTCCTAGGGGAGGTAGACCTCACTACTCCCAGACTTCGTTCCACTCCTGTAAACAGCTCTAGCTATTGGGAACCTCAAATAGACTGTCACTGTCAAGTTCATTCTATTAACGCCTCGGATATTATTACCTCGGATACAAGGCCCTGGACTACAAAGAGGTCCTACACTTCTCCATAAACCTCAACACACACGTCACTAACTACACTCAACATGAGTGGGATCTAGAATGTTGCTATTTCAACAAACTAACCGGTAACTACACAATCCCTTTAGTCAACTATTACCTGGCTAACAGGAAATCTCACTTAGGCTCTCTCACTGGCCAAAGGAACTCACAAACATATACTCCATCCCATCCTCCCCCTACTACACCAACAACTGAAGACACATCTGAGAATTATTCTGCAGGAATTATGCCTGGCAGCACTTAACAGCAAATTTTATCTCGGCTTCCTCCCAGCTGCTCAAGGTTTATCCTCCACTACAACTGTGGATATGGACATGCTACCACCATTAAGCAAATTAATGGTAAGTGGTGGGACATGAACTCTGAACACAACGGCCCTAGTCTTCTCCACTCACAAGATTGGATAAAACTCCAAGGGTACATCTACACTCTTACCAAAACATCACCCTCCTTCCTTTCACACCCTTTTCAACCAGAAATTAACCACACACCAGGCCACCCTATTAGGGAGACTGTTGACATGATCTCCCCTACTATTAACACCACACCCACTCACAACCATCCTGCCTCTCCCCACAGTATGGACCACATAACTTCTCCATGGCCTGCAGAACTCACAGATCACAACTTACCAGATCAGGATAACTCCTCAGATCTAACTTTCTCAGATCTCCTAGACTCCACCTTATCAGATCAAGAAGATCCCATAGATTCTCCCTCTTTAAATCAAAAAGACCCCACAGAAACTATTTACTTAGTCTCTGACGATGAGGAACCTCCCAGATCAAAACAAAAAACATCTCCTGCAAAGAAAAATAATTTAACTACAAAACGCTCACACCTCTGCACACACCAGATGCACAACACACCTCTCCCTATACCTAGGAAAGTCGTCCTTCCTGACTTCACTAAGTTTCGCCAATGCAGAATCTTTGGGGCAGAACCTCCTACCAAGAAACCTGCTCCTCCCAGACTCACCACCAAAACCCTTCCAACGAAAATAATTAAAATTACTCATACTACTTCACATCCTGTTCAACAACAGCAAACTGCACTCTATCTCACTAACATTATCACTTCCAACTGCAGAGGCATCTTCTCATCCTGGGAAACACTCTATGACCATATTCGAACTAATGAGCCAGACATTGCTATTCTCACCGAAACAAAACTCACCTCCAACAATACAGGCATAATTAATATGATCAAACAAGACCTCTCTGACTACCACTTTCATCACAGCAGCAAAACCATTAAGCAAGCTACCAATGCAGACAACATTGTTACCCGCTCAGCTGGAGTCATCACACTTATCAAAAAGACACTTACTGCACACCTAATTAAACATGAAATCCCCACTGACATAGCTGGTCATCTCACTCATCAAACTATTAACAACATCACTCACATTCTAGGTGTCTACATGCCCTGCAATGATCCTGCCAAAAGAGCCCGCATCTATGAACACATCCACTACATCATATCCCAGAACCCCTCTCACCACTATATTGCAGGGGGAGACTGGAATGCAGCTTACTACCTTACTGATAGAAGCAACACAGTCCATCACCTGGAGGACCAGCCTCACTACCAGCATCTTAATAAATATTCAATTCACATCCAACCATCACCACGTCCCCATACTTACTCAGACAACACCTCCTACAGCAGCAGGATAGATGACATCATTCTCATCAACCCCCCACCTGCAACCATGGTGACAGAAACAACACACCAAATGGGAGACACACTTGACCACTTGACCCTGGAACAACAAATTACCTCCTCTCTCTTTCCTCCTCCCAACCTCGACACACCACCTCACAATCCAACACCCCAACTGCAACTCCCTCTCAAGCAACAGGACATGGCCAAAGCCAAAGAGGCAATCTCAAATAAATTTCTCCATCAATTTCAACACAGCCACATCAACATAAATAAAGCCTGGACTATAGCACAAACTTTACTGGGAGAAGATAAAACATCTGCACACATCCAATCTATTAGACAAGAACTCACAGCCACCATGCCAGAAAATCTTAACAGCATGGCAGATCATCTCATGATCACTCTTCACCAAGCTCTTTCCATCATGACTGACATCTGCCCCATTAAGTCTAGCACACCAGGCATTTTTTTGCCCAGACAAACTGCTAAAACCTACAGACGTCTTAACTACCATATTAAACACATTAAAGCACTTTGAACAGCCTCCAATCACCTTGACCAACAACAATACATGGAGCTCAGAAGCACACCTCATACGGCAGGCACATACTCACCTACCACTAAAATTAAAATACAACAGCACCTACAAAACTTACTCCTCCCTGACTACTGCCTCTCTCTAACTGCTGATATTAAACAAAGTACTACAGAACTACGTCACATGCAGGCTGCACTCAAAGAGGAGAGAGCAACTGCCTCCATCAAGAAATTCAGACGCCGCCTCAGCACACAGGCACGACAAACTCACAGGTATGTTTTCTCTCCTGAAAATTACACACACTCCCACTGCCCTACTGGACGCATCCTCAAACGCCAATAGGCCTTAACAATGCTGTAGCCAAACTCTGGACCTCTCTTGTTACCAACACTATTACTACCTACTCTGAAACCAATCACATTCTTAGTGCCTGCCAGGAGGGTTTTATAAAAGACAAAAGTACCTATAGACAACTCTTGACCCTACTCCACAACATTGAGGATGCTGCCCTCTTCCACCAGGACCTCTATGCTGCCTACTTTGACTTTAGCTCTGCCTTCAACATGATTGATCACCAAAAACTTCTCTGCATTATGCACAACTTGGGTTATACCCATGACACTATAGATACAATTAAAGGAATTTACACAAACTCTACTACACATATCCTCCTTAACAATACATCTGGCTCCCCTATCCCCATCACTAGGGGCACTATCCAGGGAGACACTCTCTCCCCCTTACTCTTCATTATTTTTCTAGAACCCCTACACAGATGGCTCCGTTCTGGAGGACGAGGATACAGAGCAGCATCCCTACCCTCCACAACAGCAGATGAAAACCACACTAGCAGCTTGGGGTATGCTGACGACACTGCCGTCCTAACCGGCAGCTCAGAGGACCTTCGCATCCAATGTGGTAAAGTTCAAACTTTTAGTATCTGGTCGGGCATTCCTCTTAACGCCACTAAATGTGTGGTTAGTGGCATACTCCACAAATCACACCCCTCACAACCTACTCACAACAACACTCTCAAACAAAGGCTAGACAAAATTCCTTTAGGTAATTCCTATGCTACCTACCAGCCGCCAGACCAAGCCTATAAATACCTGGGGGTTCACATCTCACTTACCTTAAATTGGAAAACTCAACTTCACTCTACTATTGAAACCATCCACAACAAAGGCTTGAGTATCCTCACTAAAGCTAAAAATAGGGCAACCCCCACCCAATGTCTACGAATAATCTCACAATGTGCCAGAGCAGCTATTAAATACCCCATGATAGTAGCTCCCTTCTCACTAACCGACATTCATGTCATTGACAGAGCAGTATTAAAACAGTTAAACTCTGCTGCTCCCTTCCTAGATCCTTTCCGACAAGAGCACTCCACCTCCCCAAAACAGAGGCAGGACTAGGGGTGCCCTCTCTACTCACTGAATATACTCAGATTACTGCAACAGCCCTCACCCAGTCCATGAACGACCAAGGTCACCTGGGAATTCTCACCAGGGCTCTTCTTGACAAATCAACCTCCACCATGACCACTCTGGATCCTCTCTCTCTCTCCCGCAAGCAACTTAAATATATGTCCCTAGCCCGCCAGCTGGAAATTATTAAAAAATCTGACAACAATTTCTTGGAATGACACAGAACTTCTTGACAAACTTAACATACACTCTCTCCCTCTTCCACCACAGGCAATCCCTGTCTCACTCATGACTCCTTTCCACGACCTGGACATCTACTCATACCACGACCTGGTCACCCCCATGGGAACTCATCTTATCAGTACTACAAACCTCTCTCTTATTACTTTACACAAAATTACTAAACACCACAAACGATCCCTGAACCGCCTCACCGCACACCTCTCCTCCCTCCCAACCGTCATTCCTCCAACTCACTCTGACCCACTCCCCCTCTCCCACAGGCAACTTGCGCCTGGCTACGCAATTTCGCAGAACACGACAGACAACGTTAAATTTCCTGCTCCTATCGAATCCTCCACCCCACTCACCCAGCGCTACCAACCTCACGCCACCGTTACTGATGCAGACTACGAGGCGGACCCCACTGGGGACCCGGAAGGAAACCAATGGTGGGCGTGGCCCACGCAGATCGCAGGCAGTCACGCGCACCAAGCATAGGGCTGCCCCAACAGTGACGCCACCTGGTCAGCACGCCACTACTTGTTCAAATCTTGGATCCGACACTCCTCCTCCTCCAAATTCTACCGCGCATATAAAATAACCTCCACCTCGCACCCTGACAGGATCCGCGAGGCCATGACATTCCCCGACAGCAGCGCACCTGCACCACCGGCGCGCCTGCTTCACCTTACTAACGGATCTCAGTACAGAGCCCTGCACATTACGAGCTGGCGGGGCAAGCGCTCTTACAGCAACGACAAACTTGCCACCACCACCGTTGTCCACGTCCAATGGGCCCCAACCATCATGCACAACGACCATATCAACTCCTACACACGCATGGGATACAGCATCCACCACTGCACACCTCTTACCTCCACTACCTCCACCATACATTGGAAACCTCAATCTCACCATGCGGCTCACCTTGTTGAACAGGTGGGACAACCAGCAAATGACCAATTAACCCACACCTTTAAAACCACTCATCCGATGACCAAACACCTCAATCCCAGGAAGGACATCCACCTCACTAACCTCCAGCAACAAGGCCAATGGGCCATCTCCCCAGGATTTAATGCTGACAATCACAATCTGGTTCACAAACTTTTGCACATTGACACACACGACAGGCACCCAGACTGGGACATTCAACCACCCTCAGCCTACATTATACAAACAGGCATCCTAACTACTTTGAATGACCAATCCACACACACACATACCAACGCTTCATATCTTTATAACCCCACAGGTCACTGTCTTGGGCACATTCCCAACGACAGGCTCACCTCTCTTAAACAAAACTATGACCACTTTAAAAATCACCACCCTACCAAATGGAACCAACTGACCCAAGGAGGAACATACCACACTGACTTAGCTGCCCTCTTCACCAGATACAGAGCTGCTCCTGCTGCCACTAACATTCTGTCTCCCTTCCTCTACCAAGCAGCAGCTGCTCTGGGCATTACTCACCATCGTACCTCCAATCCTCTTAGCTACGACCAAAGCCTCACCAGCTTCTCTTCTACCAGCCCTGCTGACCAGCTCTTTGGCTCCAACCAAGACCCCTTTCTTACCATCTGGACTGGGGGCTCACTGGTGGACATTCCCAACTCCAACACACAAGCACACCAAGCTCTAAGGTGGGCTCTAGCCAGTGCTGACCATGCTGAAAATACTCTCAGCCCTACCTGCACCCTGATGCTCCTCCCTGATGACCTTGCTGCCCCTTACAAAACTCTCCTCCATCACTCCTGGATTCACTACATTGACTCTAGACCACAGTCTGAATTTTATACTACCTCTGAAATTTGGCTTGGCAGCAAATCTCACACCCCACCCTCCACTCAAAAATTACACCTCATTCTTATATGCAACCCTCACAGCCAAGAGACTTACTTTCCTAAACTCCCAGATTTTATTGACCAATGGACATACTACATGCAAAGCCTCTCCTCATCCTGGGAGCCCTCTACTATCACACCACCTCCCACACTTACTTTCACTGACATTGTCATCACCTACCCTCCGAAACTTAAATCTCTTGCCAAAAATCCCTGGCAACCTCCACTCCACCAACACCCTCCTCCCTCTCCTCTTACCATCACCCACCCTTGTTTTTACCTTGCTACCCCCTCCTCTGGCCTCCAGGTCTACACAGATGGTAGCCTAATAAAAGGCAAACCAGGTCACCCTAGCAAAATAGGTGCTGCAGTATATGTCCCGGCTGCAGGACAAAGCTACACCATCAACCCTGGGGGAAGTGGGGCCACCAAAACTAACAACCGGGCAGAACTGGTAGCCATCCACCAAGCCCTTCTCAACATTGATTATGACAAATCTCTTACCCTTCATACAGACAGCCTCTGCTCTCTTCAACTTATAAAAAAAATGATTCATGACCCCACCACAACAACCCGTTCCATTCATACTGAATTACTGCAATCAATTCAAAAACACCTCATTCAACGCATCCTGCATGGCTCACACACCACCCTTTGTAAAGTCCGTTCCCGCACAGGTATCCTTGGAAATGACAGAGCAGACACTCTGGCACGCAAGGCAGCTGAGCACCCTACCTCAACTAAATTTACTGATAACACTGGGGAAATCCCCCGCCACAATGTTTACTGGCCTACAGTTCAACTTCCTCGTACACCCATGGGAGATATTCCCCCAAGAATTTTAGCACCTAACCTTACACAAGGTATCACCTCTAACCTACCCACTAGCTGCCACCTTGGTCAACACCCTCTTAAAGGGATTTATGCAACCACCTGGGCTGATAACACCCCCCACCAACTTCCTCAAGCAAGTAACAAATTTTGGACCTCAACCCTTATCCAGCATAAAACTAAATTCCACATCCTTAAAGCCCGCTGGGGTAGACTGTGGAACCGTAAACTTGCATTCCGCTGGAAACTTCCTTATATTACCAGCACTCACCCACCCACGAACTCCCTATGCCCCATCTGCCACACCTGTGAGGACGGAGCGGGCCACATCCTGGCGGGCTGCACACACCGGACTTTCAAGGGGCTCTACATCAAGAGACATGACGCCGCAGTGCGACTCATCCACAAGGCCATTTGCACAGGAGCCCTAGGATCTCGCAGAATGATCATGGACGCTGGCAAGGAAGAGGACCTCCCCAGGGGGGTCCTGGGCAAACGTCTCCCTGACTGGCTACGCCCCTCCACTATTACTGTAGCGGATTGGAAGAGGATGAGACCTGATCTTGCCGTCCTACCTGACATAGACTCTCCTACCTGTATGTCTGATAAAGAACTCTGGGTTCTTGAGCTTGGATACTGCTCTGATACTAACCATGCTACTAAGTTTATTACTAAACATGCCCAGCATGTTGAATTAGTAAATGGCCTTCGATCGGCTGGATACCTTGTTCACTATGAAGTTATTACCGTTGGTACAACTGGTACTATTCCTACCTCTTTTTTGACTTCTATGACCACTCTTGGACTTCAGAGATCCTGTGCCCTCAAACTGGCGGACACAGTCCATTCTCACACCATTACTAGTTTCCAGAGTATTTTACAGTGCAGACGCTTTATGGAAGCACACCCCGGGTCGATACCCGGGGACTAGCACACAGACCGTCCCCCCTCTCAGTTTTTGTCTTACTAGCTGTATTGTGCCGGTGCTTCCCAACCGGGGTGAAAACCCCCGTATTAAGCTGCACTGGCATGATGTGGCTACGGTGCCTGCCGGTCAGGCATCGGTGGTAATTCTTTTCTGAGATGGTCCTACGGTGACTATAGCTAGCTCCGGCTTACGCTATGGTGTCCTTAACTTTACGTCCAGTGAGTAACGGTTCTACACGGATGTAACAATTTCAATTTCAATTTCTACACTTTTGAGTTGAGGGCTAGCATATAGAGATCCACCCTTTGAGGCGGGAATCCTTCTTGGAACAAATGTTATGCAGCGTCGCTTAGAACATTGGTGGTGTGTGTTGGCAACGGAACGAAAGGTGGCAACGATGGAGCTGACCGAAGCCAGGTAGTTATGAGAGTAATGAGACACTTGGATGACTTGTCAGGCTTAAGTATTTCAGTCGGTCGGACACACAAACGGACAAATAGGTCACCCTGGGGGTTCCCTACCCGCCAGAAGGTGAGGCTCCGCTAGAAAAGAAGAAAAACGACAAGATTTACAGTATTTTAACAGTCCAGGGGTAGCAAATACTCAAACAACCAGGGGTAGCCACAACTCCACCACTAACTATACAATGTAAGAGGCCACTAGACTATTCAGCATGATTATGAAAATGTACAAAGAGATAGATGTCTCATCGATCCTCATTCCGGGATATAAACATCGGATATGTATATATCTGGCGGAGGGCCGGAGGCGACTATTGGTTATCAATCCGACAATACTACAATCGGGCTGCTACATACAGCAGTGCGTCTTCAGCGTCTTCACTTCTTCATGATATCCTGCATTGTTGGTGCTCCCGACCTCCTCAGCATACCAACCCTCGACCAAACGAACATTCGCCACTGCCCCTACGTATTGTTGACGAGGTTAAATGCAGCGTGGTGTACAGTAGTGCTCGCTCCTTTAGCGTCATCACTTCCTCATGATATCCTGCATTGTTGGTGCTCCCGCCGCCCTCTGCATGGATGCCTCATTTCCCATGTTGTTCCCCGCATAAGCAAGGTCATCCTCCATCTCCTCTGCCAGGACAGGAAAGTGGAATCCAAGCGGGTTAGTGGGACAGCATGTGTGTGTATTTATGTCTGTGTGTATGAGTGTATGTGTTTGTATTCGTGTGTTTGTGTGTTTGAGTGTTTGTATGAGTGTGTATGTATGTATGTATGTACTTGTACGGTAGCCCGTGTGGCCGGTGGCCCCCCCACCCCCCCCCACCCAGGCCATGGGTCCTAGTCTGGTCTGGGTTACAGAACGGGTAACGCCCTTGTATGCCCCCCCCCCCCCCCCCCCCCCCCCCCCCCCCTCCCCTCTCCCTTACACACAGTCAAGGACATCAGCCATCTCAGCCCTTGCTCGACGCTCTCCTGCCTCTCCCCCCCCCCCCCCCCCCCCCCCCCCCCCCCACACACACACCTCTTCTCCCTACCTATTCCCCTTCTGCTTCAGGTGTGGCCTCCCACCATGTCATACACACATACAATCCCCCCCCTCCCCCCCAGCTAGACCTCTCCCTACCCCTCACCTCACCCCATCCACACACACTCTCTTTCTCTCACCTTACCCCCCACCACCCTCCCTTCCCCCAACCACCAACACGCACACACAATCTTCTTCTCCCTACCCCGTACCCTTCACTTCACCCTGTGGGATTCAATTGTGCAGAAAGAGGGCCCCGCTGAGCTTTGAATCTACCAACATTGCGAACGCTCAGATTCCAATCGCCCCGAGAACACCGGACCGGTTCAATTGCATGGCTACAAACCTGCAGCTTCGTCTTCTCGTGCAGTGCCCCAGTCGATACTCGGTCAACTCAGAACAGCAAAAATCGCAGCAACGTACTTCATATTCTATACAACGAAAAGAGTTTGCAAAGATGGGATGAGCGTGGCAAGCGCCAGAGTGTGCAGGGGGACGGAAGGGCCATGGCGATCTGAACAAAGGTAATTAATCGCAAGTGGATGCCAATCACTACGAATGTGATGCAAAATTGCGCATGCGTGAGATGAATGGTGGCAACGCTCGCAGACGGAGAAAAAAAGCATCACGATCTGAAGGTCTGGCTTGATTATGAGCCTGGCATAACTCCTCAGGCTGGGCAGCATAGTCTTCGCGCCTGGATTGGTTACCAGCTTCGTGTTCCTCCTCAGGGACGGTAGCTCGTTCCTGACTCCTTGCGAGATTTCCAGCATGACATAGCTCCTCGGATCGGGCAGCGCGGGCATCACGTCGACGCTTGTTGGCTATTTCCCTGTCTTCCTTGCTCTGGCAAGCTCGCTTTGAGCGCTGGCTGGCGGTGTTGCGGGCCCTCCTGTCCATTAGGACCGTTCCCATGCATCATGGTCGCATTCTTGGTGAAGAACTGAAAGCTATAATTCCGAGCGCCATGCCAAGCCATATGAGGGTCGGCTGGTGACCTCCGAGGAGAGGATCTTCTGATTCTAATTGTCTTGCCGTCATAGCATGGGAGGCAGTTGAGGACATGCTATGAGCGCGCGCGCTTAGCTTAGCGCATCTGCAGTTTTGGTATTTGACAATTCCGCTAGGCGGGGAGTTGCTAGTTGGGTGAACGAAAAGTCGGTTGCAAGTCGGTCACACTTCGCACGCCCATGGCACGTGGGCACGCGATGATGACACCACCACGACCACCACGACCACAACCATGATTTCTTTATATATATAGATGTATGTATGTAAGTATGTATGTATGTATGTATGTATGTATGTATGTATGTATGTATGTATGTTTGTATGTATGTATGTATGTTTGTATGTGTGTGTATGTATGTACTAGTACGGTAGCCCGTGTGGCCGGTGGCCACCCCCCACCCCCACCCCCCCACCCAGGCCATGGGTCCTAGTCTGGTCTGGGTTACAGAACAGGTAACGCCCTTGTATGCCGGCCCACCCCCCCACGCCACCCCTCTCTCCCTTACACACAGTCAAGATATCAGCCATCTCAGCCCTTGCTGGACGCTCCCCTGCCTATCCCCCCCCCCCCCCCCACACCTCTTCTCTCTACCTAATTCCCTTCTGGTTCAGCTGTAGCCTCCCACCCTCTCATTCACACATACAATCCCCCCCTCCCCCCCATCCTGACCACTCCCTACCCCTCACCCCAACCCATCCACACACACTCTCTTTCTCTCACCTTACCCCCCACCACCCTCCCTCCCCCTAACCACCAACGCGCATACACAATCTTCTTCTCCCTACCCCGTACCCTTCACTCTGTGGGATTCAATTGTGCAGAAAGAGGGCCCCGCTGAGCTTTGAATCTACCAACATTGCGAACGCTCAGATTCCAATCACCCTGAGAACACCGGACCGGTGCAATTGCATGGCTACAAACCTGCAGCTTCGTCTTCTCGTGCAGTGCCCCAGTCGATACGTGGTCAACTCAGAACAGCAAAAATCGCAGCAATGTACTTCACAATACTCGATACAACGAAAAGAGCTTGCAAAGATGGATGAGCGTGGCAAGCGCCAGAGTGTGCAGGGGGACGGAATGGCCATGGTGATCTGAACAAAGATAATTAATCGCAACAACTGGATAACAATCATGACGAATGAGATGCGATGGCATGGCAAAAGTGTGCATGCATGAGATGAATGGTGGCAACGCTCACAAACGGAGAAAAAAGCATCACGATCTGAAGGTCTGGCTTGATTATGAGCCTGGCATAACTCCGCAGGCTGGGCAGCATAGTCTTCGCGCCTGGATTGGTTACCAGCTTCGTGTTCCTCCTCAGGGACGGTAGCTCGTTCCTGACTCCTTGCGAGATTTCCAGCATGACGTAGCTCCTCGGATCGGGCAGCGCGGGCATCACGTCGACGCTTGCGCTTGTTGGCTATTTCCTTGTCTTCCTTGCTCAGGCAAACTCGCTTTGAGCGCTGGCTGGCGGTGTAGCGGGCCCTCCTGTCCATTAGGACCGTTGCCATGCATCATGGTCGCATTCTCGGTGAATAACTGAAAGCTATTATTCTGAGCGCCATGCCAAGCCGCATGAGGGTCAGCTGATGACCTCCGAGGAGAGGATGTTCTGATTCTAAATTTCTTGCACTCTGATTCTAAATTTCTTGTTAGTATGGGAGGCAGTGGTGGACATGCTATGAGCGCGCGCGCTTAGTTTAGCGCATCTTCGGTTTTGGTGTTTGAAAATTCCGCTGGGCGGGGAGTTGCGAGTTGGGTGTACGAAAAGTCGGTTGCAAGTCGGTTACACTTCGCACGCCCATGGCACGTGGGAACGCGATGATGACACCACCACGACCACCACGACCGCGACCACGACCACGACCATGATTTCTTTATATATAGAGATGTTTGTATGTATGTATGTATGTATGTATGTATGATTATGTGTTTTTATGTTTAAGTGTGTACATATGTATGTGTTTGTATGTAAATATGTTGGTGCTTGTCATATTCATCTCCTCTATCAGGACAGGTAAGTGGAATGCAAGCGGGTTAGTGGGACAGAGGTGTGTGTGTAAGTGTGTGTATGTGCGTGTGTGTATGTATGTGTGTGTATGTGCATGTCGTTGTGTGCATGTGTTTGTGTGTGTATGTATGTGTGTGTTTGTCATCGTCCATGTACTCTAGGGCAGGTAAGTGGAATGCAAGCAGTTTAGTGGGACAGAGGCGTGTGCACAAGTGTGTGTGTATCTATGTATGTAAGTCTGTATATTCATGTGTTTGTGTGTTTGAGTGTGTATGTACGTCTGTATGATCATGTGTTTGTACGTCTGTATGATCATGTGTTTGTACGTCTGTATGATCATGTGTTTGAGTGTGTGTATGAGTGTGTATGTACGTCTGTATGTTCATATCTTTGCATATTTGAGTATGTTCGTGTTTGTATGCATGTATGTCTGTGTTTGTATGTGTGCACATATGTATGTGTTTGTATGCATGTATGTCTGTGTTTGTATGTGTGCACATACGTATGTGTTTGTATGCATGTATGTCTGTGTTTGTATGTGTGCACATACGTATGTGTTTGTATGCATGTCTGTGTTTGTATGTGTGCACATATGTATGTGTTTGTATGCATGTATGTCTGTGTTTGTATGTGTGCACATATGTATGTGTTTGTATGCATGTATGTCTGTGTTTGTATGTGTGCACATATGTATGTGTTTGTATGCATGTATGTCTGTGTTTGTATGTGTGCACATATGTATGTGTTTGTATGCATGTATGTATGTGTTTGTATGTGTGCACATATGTATGTGTTTGTATGCATGTATGTCTGTGTTTGTATGTGTGCACATATGTATGTGTTTGTATGCATGTATGTCTGTGTTTGTATGTGTGCACATATGTATGTGTTTGTATGCATGTATGTCTGTGTTTGTATGTGTGCACATATGTATGTGTTTGTATGCATGTATGTATGTGTTCGTCATCTACTCTGCCAGGACGGGTAAGTGGAATGCAAGCAGGTTAGTGGGACAGAGGCGTGTGCACAAGTGTGTGTGTGTATGTATGTACGTCTGTATATTCATGTGTTTGTGTGTTTGAGTGAGTGCATGAGTGTGTCCCCCCCACCACCACCCACCTACCCCTCCCCCCCCCCACCACCACACACACACACACACTCACCCCCCCACCAACTCACCAACCAACCTTACAGTCCCCTTTGACTCACTAACCAACCACACAGTCAACCGACTAACTAACCAACCATACAGTCATACTTACCTATCTGCTCGTATAGTGAGTCGATCATAGCTGCGGCAGAAAGAAGGGGTGGTGGGTGGGGTGAGTGGGCGTGGTGGGGGGGATGGTAGGTGGTGGTGGGGGGGATAGGTAGGTGGTGGGGTGAGTGGGCGAATGGGTGGCGGGGGGTGGTGGTGGGGATAGGTAGGTGGTGGTGGTGGTTGGGTGGGAGGATAAGTGGTTGGGTGGGTAGTTGTGTAAGTGGGTGGGGGTGGGGTGGTGGATGACATATCTGCTTGTACAGTGAGTCGATAAATATATATAAATACAAACATGCATTTGAATAGGCAGGTCAAGACACGGTGCACAGTGCAACGTGAGCCTTACTAAGATGCGTGGTCCCTAAGGTGCCCCTGTTGAATAAGACCTTCTCTAGTCGCTGGACTGGACCATACATTTGAATAGGCAGAACAATTAATGGTGAGCAGTGCAACGTGAGCCTACCCCCATGTAATGAGGCGTGCGTGAGGTGAAAACCAAGGGCAGTTGGCTTGGCACCAGAGAACACAGTGGGCAATGCAACGTGAGCCTACCCCTATGTAATAAGGCGTGCCTGAGGTGAAAACCAAGGGCAGTTGGCTTGGCACCAGAGAACACGGTGGGCAATGCAACGTGAGCCTACCCCCATGAAATAAGGCGTACTATTGATTGATTTATTAACCTGAGCCTAATAAGGATGAGCAGTGCCTGAGGTGAAAACCAAGGGCAGTTGGCTTGGCACCAGAGAACACGGTGGGCAGTACAACGTGAGTCTAATAAAGCGGAAGTCGTGCCTGAGGTGAAAACCAAGGGCAGTTGGCTTGTCACCAGAGAACACGGTGCGCAGTGCAACGTGAGTCTAATAAAGCGGAAGTCGTGCCTGAGGTGAAAACCAAGGGCAGTTGGCTTGGCACCAGAGTACACGGTGAGCAGTGCAATGTGAGTCTAATAAAGCGTAAGTCGTGCCTGATGGGCTCCTGTTGATAAGCAAGGAACGGCAACTAATATTAGTGTTTGAAAAACTAATACTAACTAATATTATTATAGTGTCACAATACTATTAGTTTTTCAAATAAATTCTACATTCTGGTGAGACGGCTCGTCCGACTAATATTATATAATATGACATAATATTATTTATTCACTAATATTATATAACATAGCCTACCAGTATCGTATGCATACAACCCTAAACCCTTAACCCTGAACCATTACCTACCAGTATCGTATGCATACAACCCTAAACCCTGAACCCTGAACCATAACCTATCAGTATCGTATGCATACAACCCTAAACCCTAAACCATGAACCATAACCTACCAGTATCGTATGCGAACATAGCGCCTCCTCCAATGATGGACCCAATGCCAGCTACCGCCAGGTCTCTCCTGCTGGGCTTCCACCAGGCGCTCTGCAAAAGGAGAAATACATAAATAAATAAATGAATCAGAATTATATAAATACACAAACAAACAAACAGGGGGGGGGGGGCAGAAAGACAGATTTTGGACCGCACCTTCGATATGGTGTCCGATTCAGATGGGAGTTGGAATTGTGGACGTTTCATACAAAAAGAGGGGAAAAATAAAGTTGGCTAAAAGTTTTTTTACCCCCCCCCCCCCCTCCTGAAACCCAATTACCTCACCCTACCCCCCCTAAAATGGGGGTCATTGGAAAGATCTTTTAAAGCCCATTTCAGTTATGCTCTTACATCTTTCATGGGGTTACCCAAACGTGATTTATCGCGAAGTTAAGATTTGGGCCGCTTTGGTTGAAAAAAACTTTGGACCCCTCTAACTTTTGTACAGCTTTATTTTTGGCTTTTTTTATATACAGTTAGAGGATAGGCTCTATCCAAAGCGAAGGTGCGGTACGGCAGCTTTTTTCTTGCCCCCCCCTTGCAAACAAACAAACAAATACATTAATTCATAAATATGGGCTTTCACCAGGTGCTCTGCAAAAGGATAAATACATACATAAATAAAGGAATCAGAATTTAAAAATACACAAACAAACAAACAAATAAATTAATTCATAAATATGGGCTTTCACCAGGTGCTCTGCAAAAGGATAAGTACATACATAAATAAATGAATCAGAATTAAATAAATACACAAACAAATAAACAAATATATTAATTCATAAATATGGGCTTCCACCAGGCGCCCTGCAAAAGGACATGCATTAATTGTAAATGGAACCAATGCCAGCTACCGCCAGGTCTCTCCTGCTGGGCTTCCACCAGGCGCCCTGCAGAAGGATCAATCAGTCAATCAATCAATCAATCAGTCAATCAATTAATCAATCAATCAATATATATATATGGGTTTCCACCAAGTGCCCTGCAATAGGATACATAAATCCTGAATAAATAAATAAATAAATAAATGAATAAACATACATAAATAACTATCTCCGCAAGTGCCTAATCCCCAAAACGCCCTAATTCGGGACAAGAGTGTGGAACAGGGCCGTACACACCCCAAAATGCTCGGAAACGAATTCTGAGTAGATAGCATTTCTCGTCAATGTTTCAGCTAGACGCGCAGCTAGTTTTTTTCCCCATGGGCTTTCGGCTGCGAGCAGCCCAGGCCGGCAGGCAGTTGGCAGTGCACGAGATGTACGAAATATTTGGGGACAAATCCAATCAGCGTCAAATACGAGGCCGCGCGAGCTATCGCGAATCAAGTTTCTGCGGGACGAAAGGTACATCTAAGGTCGGAGGCTGCGCTTCAGCCTGGCCTTGTGTAGGCCGAAATGGCAGCATTCCACCTGCCATTTCGGCCTACACCTGGGAAATATCCCAAATCAAAATCTAACTTCAGATGTGGATGTTTGATGAAAAGAAAAAAAACATTGTTTTTTGAATATTTTTTTTAAGTGGGATTTTAAATTTCAAATTTCTATTTTTCCGAAAAGTGATTCCGTACTACTTGCTGATAAGACGAAGACACAAAACGATGAAGTTGCGGCTGTGCAGCTTGGAACATAATTACATTGGCCCAAACCGTGCAAATACTCAGTGATTTTTTATTTTTATTTGCTTTGCTTTGCTTTGTTTTTTTTACTTTGTTCAGCCCTTACCACCTGCACAGTATCTTCCACAACCTGCTGTGACAATGACTTGTAAGGGAAGATGTGAAAAACAGGCCTACCTAATTCAATTTTCAAAAAAATAAAAATCGACTGCGTTTAGCTCCGTCCCACATTTGTGTGAAATCTGTCATGAATTAGGGACCCCCATAGTAAAAAAAAAAGAAAAGGTTTGACTTCATCTGGTTCCCAAACCCTGAGCCTATGGAAGTATTGGCAAATGGGTTGGCAAACGACTGTTTGCCAAACTGAAATATACCAGAACTGAGCCAGCTAAGTGGGTCGTTAGCTGCCTGGCGTTTGCCAAGTTTGTCCAACACCTTCGATTCAAACAAATTCAGTTCAACTGGTCCGGATCGCCTTGATCGTTCCTTGCATGCACTGATTTCGAGATGCACTGAGCTGGTCGTGCCTATCGAAGCTGGTCGCGCCTGTCGAATCTGTTCGCGCCTCTTTCACTGACTGGTTTGACCGCCAGCGGTTTGAACGGCAGCGATTTGAACGCTAGTCGGATGCCACATTTCTATCCGAGACCCGAAGGCGGTCCGGCCCATCAACCATTTTATCCGGGTGATTCGCCCACCGTCGTTCCGTTGCATGGATCTGCTCCGAGCCTGCTCTAGTACCTATGGAGGAGTTCACACAGTCATACCTATCTTACACAAAATATTTGTTGCACCGACCATACCCCACGAAATAAAAAAACAAAAACACCACCAACAATACTAACTTAATCACTCCCTGGCTAGCTGGTGATGATAAACATGCACCGACGGAATGTAATATGGCAACTTCCCATTTGCTAAATGTTTTCCAGGTCTAAACCTGAGTCACTTTGTTCAGGTCAAGGAACAATCACGTTTGCCAAGTTGTTCTTGCCATTATATTTCGAGACATCAAAAATGAAAAAGGGCCATTTGCCAACTCTTAATCTTGCTAATTAATCCTGCGCCTACGGTACATATAGTAATAGTACGCCTTTTTACAAGGCGTGAGATAAAGGGGGACATTCTGTTTGCTTGCATCGGGGCCAACCACCAAGTCAGCAAAATGAGAAATACACAAATAAATAAATACATAAATAAATAAATATCTCAGAGATACGTGAACAAATAAATAAATAAATAAATAAATAAATAAACACATAATAAACTCATGTTTTTTTTTGGGGGGGGGGGGGGGGGGGGGGGGGGGCTTTAAAAGCATGCATTTTGCACATGGATGTCTTACGTTCCACACGTTTGTAACAACTTTATCAAGCCTCTTAGCCACTGAACTACAAGATGTCAAGCTTAGGTAGGTAAGCTAGTGACATTATCGCATAGCAATGCAAATAGACCAGGCCACACACATGCAAGTGCTTCTCTAGCAGCCTGTTGCATGCATGCATAGCACTGCTATGATAGCAGATTAGCAGCATAGGTGCATTCCAGCCCCTGAGTTCACCATGCCAAGTGGCTTCCGCGGGAGCGTGGTCTGATCGCCCCGCGTGGTTCAAACTGCAATATGGGAGTGGTAAAATCAGATGGCTCGTGAAATTCTGTACGATTTCGACTGGTGGCAGGTTGCGTGAGACGAACGACGGGCGACTTAAGAATCTAAGGTGCGGAATGGAACATTCTGTTGGGTTGTCGTGTCCATTCGGGTTCTAGGTAGCGATTTGGGTCTGAGAGCTGGGATTTCAAATTGGGTTTCGTATTCCAATAATTTTTGCCAAAACGGGGTCTCGTATTCCGATCAAATGTATTCCCGAAAAGAAATCCCTGGTTTGCTTGCCTTGGGGCCAACCACCATGTTTGTAAAAGAACAAACAAGAATCCTTACATTTACTTATCATATCATAAAGCATAAAACTAACGCCGGGTCCTTAATGTTTAGGGTTTGGGGTTTAGGGTTTAGGGTTTAGGGTTCAGGGTTTTAACCCTAACACCCAAACCCACAAACTTTGGGCCCTGGATGTTTAGGGTTTGGGGTTTAGGGTTTAGGGTTTAACCCTCACACCTAAACTCACGAACTCCAGGTCCTTGACGTGTGTGTGTGTGTGGTGGGGGGGGGGGGGGGGGGGGGGCTGCTGGCTTCAGGTGGCGTCACTCCATTAGCATCGTTGTTGCTTCTACTGTGTGAGTGTGTGTGGAAGTGCATGCATGCACGCATGCATCTGTGTGTGTGTGTGTGTGTGTTCAGCAATGTTTGCATTGGTTGCTGTAGGTGGCGGCGAAGACGGAGGCAGAGGGGAAGTGGGGGTGGAGGGGGTGGAGGAGGGGGGGGGGGGGGGGGGGGGGGGGTACTGGCTTCAGGGGGGGGTCACTTGGGGGGGGTCACTCCATTAGCATCATTGTTGCTTCTAATGTGTGAGTCTGTGTGGAAGTGCGTGCATGCATCTGTGTGAGTGTGGTGTGTGTGTGCGTGCGTGTGTGTGTGTGTGTGTGTGTGTGTGTGTGTGTGTGTATGCATGCATGCATCGGTGTGTGTTTGTGTGTGTGTGTGTGTGTGTGCGTTGGGTGTTGGTGGTGTCCAGCAGTGTTTACCTTGGTTGCTGTGGGTGGAGGCGGAGGTGGAGGTGGAGGTGGAGGAGGGGGTGGGGGTGGTGGGGTGCTGCTGGCTTCAGGTGTGGTCTCTCCACCAGCATTGTTGCTGCTTCTACGTGTGTGGCTGCTGCTGTGCCTGTGGCCTGGCTTGGTCACAAGATAGAGGGCAGGTGGCTTGGCCACGGAAAAAGTGCAGTTTGACTGGCACAGATTTGGCTTGGGCCCAGAAGTACTACACAGACGTCCTTGCATGATGCTAGGTGTGAGCGAACGTATGGAGAAAGTACAAGTGCCCGGCCGGCACGACTAGGCTCGCTCTGCTGTGATGCTGAGGTCGTGAACGTGCGACCGTAGGTTTGATTTGTGGGTGGTGGGTTACGGGTGGTGGGGTAGTGGGTTCTGGAGGGGGCGGAAATAAGGGGGCCGTGGCTTCTTGTTTTGCTGCTGCGTCGCGAGCGATGATTCGCTCCCTGGTTATGTGATTGATGTGAAAAGCGAACGGAAGAAGGGGATTAGGGGGGGATGTTTTTTGTCTAGGGTCGTGGTTTCGAGCGGGGGAGTAGATGGCAGGTGGCTTAGTCTCTCTCTCTCTCTCTCTCTCTCTCTCTCTCTCTCTCTCTCTCTCTCTCTCTCTCTCTCTCTCTCTCTCTCTCCCCCCCCCCCACACACACACAACCCCCAACTAACCTTACCAACAACACCAACACCACCCCCAGCCCACCGCAGCCCCCTCCCCCTCCTGACCAATAACTCCCCCGCCTTCCCCATCGACCCAAAACATTACATGGGTCGTCAACGCAGCAGTAAGCGCTACAGAGGCGTCGCTAACCGACCGCCTCTGGATCCCACCCAACCCCCGTCCGCTAACCCGTCCACTTCCAGACCTCCTGTCGACCCCGACGGTACTTTCCCGACTTTCCCGACTTTCCCGTATGTTGAACCGTCGGGCAACGGTGGTACGGGTCGACCCGACCGACCCACCCGACCCACACCCGTTGCCGACGTCCCAGGCAGCCGAAAACCAAGGCAGCCCGCGACGGATGGAAACGAACGTTCTGAAACCGTGAACAAAACCTTCTGCCCTTGCTGCTCTGTGTGGGTGACCGGCTCGGAGCACAGCCGGGCCTGGAGGGAGCATGTGGAGGGCATCCGACACAGACGGCTGAATTTGAGAGGGGTGACCTCTATCTTTGAAGATGTCGATAGTGTTAGTGATAGGTAGGTGGTGCGTGGGTTTGATTTCATGTGGTGTGGGTGTGTGGAGTGTTGGTGAGTAGGGTGTGTTTGCATGTGCTGTGTAGTTGCATGGAGTGCCTGAGTAGGTGGCCGCATGTGTGTGTGTGGTCACATGTGTGTGTGTGTGGTTGCATGTGTATTTGTTGCATGGGGTGTGTGCTTGCATGGAGTGTCCGAGTGTGTGGTCGCATGTGTGCGTGGTTGTATGTGTGTTTGTTGCATGGGGTGTGTGCTTGCATGGAGTGTCCGAGTGTGTGGTCGCATGTGTGCGTGGTTGTATGTGTGTTTCTTGCAAGGGGCGTGTGCTTGCATGGAGTCTCCGAGTGTGTGGTCGCATGCGTGTGTGTTGCATAGGGTGTGTGGTTGCATGGGAGGGGTGGTTGCATGTGTGTGGTTGCAGGTGTGTGTAGTTTCTTCAGGGGTGTGGTTGTATGGTACTGGCGACCTCTATGTTTACATGGTTTGAGGGTGTCGAGGGTGTCCACAGTACCCATACATACATCATGCTGACATATCATAAATACATACATACAATACAGACATACATACATTACATACCATACATTACAGACAGACATAAATACATACATAATACATACAATCCATACCATACTTACATACATACAGACATACATACTAGATACATAACAGACATACATACATACATACATACATACATACATACATACATACATACATACATACATACATACATACATACATACATACATACATACATACATACATACATACATACATACATACACCCACCTACCGACCCGCCTACCGACCCATCCACCAACCCACTCTTCTTCACTCCCTCCCTCCCTCCCTCCCTCCCTCCCTCCCTCCCTCCCTCCCTCCCTCCCTCCCTCCCTCTCTCTCACCTGTACTGCCACCAGGTACATGACCAAGGACCCCCTACACGCAGCTAGGGTCCAAGGCAGTACTGACATGGATGGGGGGCAGGGAGAAACAGCACCAGGGGGAGAGTCGTATGGGGGCCATAGCAAGGCCATAGCTGGCGCGATGGGACCAGGGTTAGGGGGTCCTGGGCCAGGAGCCTTACCTGCAGTAGCAGCTGCTTGGCAGCTTCTGGTGGCAGCTGAACATGCGACGGCATCAGCAGCTGCTCGGCAGCTTCCTGGAGCCTCTTCATCAAGAGCTGTGGGCTCATCAGCAGAAACAGTAACATCAGCAGCTGCTAGGCAGATTCCTGGGATATCTGGATCAAGAGCATCGGACTCAGCAGCTGCTAGGCAGCTTCCTGGGACATCAGGATCAGGAGCTTCAGACTCAGCTGCTGCTAGGCAGCTTCCTGGGGCGTCTGGATCAGGAGACTCAGACTCAGAAGCTGCTAGGCAGCTTCCTGGTGCATCAGGATCAAGACCCTCAGACTCAGAAGCTGCTAGGCAGCTTCCTGGGGCATCAGGATCAGGAGCCTCAGGCTTGGTAGCCTTTGTCAAAATAGCAGCTGCTAGGCAGCTTCCTTGGGTAGCATGCAATAAGCTGCTATGCTTCAAACCTCCAGCCAGCTATGGGCACCTTCTTTCAAAACTACGGCGTGAGGTGTGTGCCCTGGCATATGGATTATCGTCTTGTGTATATTATACTACTACACACTAGTATACACTACACTATACTATTTCTATTTATGCTAAACTGTTACCTGATATACAAAACTTTTTCTGTGGTGTGTGGTGTTTGCTGTGGCATATGGAATAGCGTCTTGTGTATATTATACTATTACACACTAGTATACACTACACTATACTATTACTATTTATGCAAAACTGTTACTTTATAAACTAAACTTTTGCTGTGGTGTGTGGTGTTTGCTGTGGCATATGGATTATCGTCTTGTGTATAAAATATAATTTCTGTATACACTATACTATTACTGTTTATGCTAAACTGTTACTTTATGTACTAAACTTTTGCTGTAGTGTTTGGTGTTTGCTGTGGCATATGAATTATCGTCTTGTGTATATTATACCATTTCTGTATACACTACACTATACTATTACTGTTTATACTATACTGTTACTTTATATACTAAACTTTTGCTGTGGTGTGTGGTGTGTGGTGAGTGGTGAGTGGTGTGTGGTGTGTGGTGTGTGTGTGCCTATGTGTGGTGTGTGGTGTGTGGTGTGTGTGTGCCTATGTGTGGTGTGTGGTGTGTGTGTGCCTATGTGTGGTGTGTGGTGTGTGTGTGCCTATGTGTGGTGTGTGGTGTGTGGTGTGTGGTGTGTGTGTGCCTAAGTGTGGTGTGTGGTGTGTGTGTGCCTATGTGTGGTGTGTGGTGTGTGTGTGCCTATGTGTGGTGTGTGGTGTGTGTGTGCCTATGTGTGGTGTGTGGTGTGTGTGTGCCTATGTGTGGTGTGTGGTGTGTGGTGTTTGCCGTGGCATATTGATTATATTCTTGTATATATAATACTATCACTGTATACACTACAATTTTACTTTCTATATTTTGTACACTATTACTCTATTACACTATCAGTGTCACAATGCTTTCGACCTCCAGCTTTCTGTGAGCAACTGCTTTCAAAACTCCGGCATGAGGTGTGTGGCGTGGCTTGTTGATTATATTCTTGTACGTACTAATATTACTGTATGCACTGCACTAAAATAAACTATTACTTTATATATACACTACACTATTAATGTCACTATGCTTCCAACCTCCCGCTATCTATGGGCACCTGCTTTCAAAACTCCGGTGTGAGGTGTGTGCCCTGGCATATGGATTATTATATTCTTGTATATATTATACTATTACTGTATGTAATTTACTCTTACTGTATACGCTATACTATTACTGTATGTAATTTACTCTTACTGTATACGCTATACTATTACTGCATGCACTTTAACTATAACTTTATATATTTACTACACTATTATTACTATCACTATTCTTCCAACCTCTAGCCAGCTACGAGCAACTCCTTTCAAAACTCCGTGCTGAGGTGCGTGCCGTGGCATATTGATTATATTCTTGCATATATTATACTATTACTATATGCGCTACACTATTACTATCACTATGCTAACAACCTCCAGCCAGCTACGAGCAACTCCTTTCAAAACTCCGGGCTGAGGTGCGTGCCGTGGCATATTGATTATATTGATTATATTCTTGCATATATTATACTATTACTGAATGCACTACACTATTACTATCACTATGCTAACAACCTCCAGCCAGCTACGAGCAACTCCTTTCAAAACTCCTGGCTGAGGTGTGTGCAGCAGCATATTGATTATAGTCCTGTATATTCTACACTTCTTCTGTATACTGTAAACACTATCACTATCACTATGCTTCCAACCTCCAGCTATCTATGGGCACCTGCTTTCAAAACTCCTGGCTGAGGTGTGTGCAGCAGCATATTGATTATAGTCCTGTATATTCTACACTTCTTCTGTATACTGTAAACACTATCACTATCACTATGCTTCCAACCTCCAGCTATCTATGGGCACCTGCTTTCAAAACTCCTGGCTGAGGTGTGTGCAGCAGCATATTGATTATAGTCTTGTATATTCTACACTAAACATCGATTCTTTTGGCGCCCAATTTTTAGGCATTTGTTTTATAGTATCATTTTTTGTCACTGACTCCCATCTCTGTCTTTGTGTGTCTAGGTTTGGGTGCGGGTGCTGGTGTAGATAGTGGTTTGTTTGTTTGTGTGTTTGTGTGTGTGGTGGCAGGGAATCGCTCTTCAAGTGTGTGTGTGTGTTTGTGTGTGTGTGTGTAGCTCCCGCAACACACGAGCATTCATGGAAGAAAATACTTTAAAGCTTTCACATACATGTCAATCTATCATCTCTTTGTGTGTGTAGCAGGTAGTGGTTTGTTTGTGTGTGTGTGTGTGTGTGTGAGAGAGCCAGACTTCTGCATCAATTCTTTGGGCGCCCAATGGTTAGGCATTTGTATTACATCATTTGTTTTGTCACTGACTCGAATCTCTGTGTGTTTGTGTAGCTCCCAAGACACATCACATCAATCTATCATCTCTTTCTGTGTGTAGCTGCCACGGCACACAAGCATTCAAGGAGCCTCGTATTGTAAAGCGCTGTCTTGCTTCTTGGTCAACATGTTCTGGTTCATGTTTTCACTGACTCACATCTCTGTCTGTGTGTGTAGCTCCCAAGACACACAAGCACTCAAGGAGCCGCATATATTCTAAAGCGCTGTCTTGCTTCTTGGTCAATTCTGTTGGCGCCCAAGGTTTAGGTATTTATTTAAGTTGATCATATTGGTGCCACTGACCTATTACTCTATCTGTGTGTGAAGCTCCCAAGACACACAAGCACTCAAGGAGCCGCATATATTCTTAAGCGCTGTCTTGCTTCTTGGTCAATTCTTTTGGTGCCCAATGTTTAGGCATTTGATTTATTATTTCATATTGTTGTCACTGACCTGTTACTCTATCTGTGTGTGTGAAGCTCCCAAGACACACAAGCATTCAAAGAAGCGCAAACTCAAAAGCGCTGTCTTGCTTCTACATAAATTCTTTTAATGCCCATTTTTTAGGCACTTGATTTATTGTAACACATTGTTGTCACTCACCTGTTACTCTATCTGTGTGTGTAGCTCCCAAGGCACACGAGCATTCAAGGAAGCGCATACTCAAAAGCGCTCTCTTGCTTCACCTCAACCAAGATGCTCTCAGCGGCTGCCTGTCTTACGGAGAAGTTGCATGGGTAAGACCAACCAACCACCTCAAACCATGAGGTACACTGCAGCGGTACAGTGCACTGAGTACAAACAAGAAAATCCACCTCTAAACTTTTCAGAGAACTGTGTTCTAACCAACCAACCACCACAAACCAACACAAACCAACCAGTCAACCAACCAACCAAGTGACCAACCAACCAACCAACCAACCAACCGACACTCATCAGGTACACTGCAGCGGTGCAACAAGCAGATGACAAACAACAACATCCACCTCTACATATAAGTAAGGTGGAAGTGGTTGGGAGAAACAATAATCTTGTCAGAGGACTGTGTTCAAACCAACCAACATAAACCAACCAACCAACCAACCAACCAACCAACCAACCAACCAACCAACCAACAACCACGACCCTCATCAGGTACACGGCAGCGGTTGCAACAAGCAGATGACAAACTAACAACATCCACACTCTACGATTAAGTAAGGTGGGAAGTGGTTGGGAGAAAGAAGAAGAAACAATAATCTTTGTCAGAGGGACTGTGTGTCAAACCAACCAACATAAACCAACCAACCAACCAACCAACCAACCAACCAACCAACCAACCAACCAACCAACCAACCAACCAACCGACACTCATCAGGTACACTGCAGCGGTGCAACAAGCAGATGACAAACAACAAACATCCTCCATCCCTCTACATATAAGTCAGGTGGAAGTGGTTGGAGGAAACAAATAGAACAAATAATCTTGTCAGAGGACTTGTTCAAACCAACCAACATACCAACCGAACCAAAACCACAACCAACCAACCACCAACACCAACCAACCAACCAAGCGACCAACCAACCAACCACCAACCCACCACAAACCGAACCTCCTCATCAGGTACCTACAGCGGTACAACAGATAGCGGACAAATAACACCATCCGCCTCAACATCTAAGAGGGCAGTGGTGAGGAGAACCACTAAAATGGCCAGAGAACTGTGTTCAAACCAACCAAGCAAGCAACCAACCAACCAACCAACCCCGCAAACCTTGAGGTATACTGCAGCGGTACAGTGCACTGAGTATGTACAACAACACCCACCTCTAAACTTGTCAGAGTAATGTGTATAAGCCAACCAACCACCACAAACCAGCCAATCAACCAACCAACTAAATAACCAACCAACCAACCAACCTACCTACCTACCGACCAACCGATGAGCCAATCAACACTCATCAGGTACACAGCAGCGGTACAACAGGTAGCGGACAAATAGCACCATCCACCTCAACATCTAAGTAAGGGGGCAGTGGTGAGGAGAAACACTCAATCTTTCAGTGAACTGTGTTCAAACCAACCAACACCAACCAAACAACCAACCAATGCTCATCAGGTACACTACAGCAGTACAACAGATAGCGGACAAACAACACCAGCCACCTCTTCATCTAAGTAAGGGGGCAACCGGGAGGAGAAATACTCAATGTTTCAGAGAACTGTGTTCAAACCAACCAACACAAACCAACCAACCAACCGACCAACCAATACTCATCAGGTACACTACAGCAGCACAACAAATAGCGGACAAACAACACCAGCCACCTCTTCATCTAAGTAAGGGGGCAGTGGTGAGGAGAAACAAAAAACTTGAGAGAAGTTTGAATCGGCTCAAGTTGAAGCTGTCACCAGCAGAGCTACTGTGCTTGTCTCACGACTGCGCTCACTGGGATATCACACACCTGAAGCTCGAAGGTGTGTGTGTCTGTGTGTGTGTGTGTATGTTATTGTGTGTGTGTGAGTGTGTGTATGTTATTGTGTGTTATTACACCAACCACACACCTACCCCCCCACCCCCCCCACACCTCACCCACACACCCCCACACCCCACCCACTCCCCTACTGCCCACCAACCACCTACCCCCCACCCCCCACACACCCTCCCCCCCCCCACACCGCCCCCCCCCCCGTCCGCCCCCGCCGACCCCCCCCCCCTCGCGCCCATCCTTGCCCCCCCCCCCTCCCCCCCCCCCCACCCCTCCCGTGTTACTCAGCGCCCTTTGTGTTGGATGAAATCAATGTTTGCACATACACTGGTTTTACACCTACCACACCCACACACACACCTACCACTCCCACACCCACCACCACTACTACCTACGCACCACCACACCACACATAGACGCACCTACCACGAACCCCACGAACTCACCTATTTACCACCCCCCCGTCACTCACCTACCACTGCCCCCTCCCCAACTCCCCTCCCACTCCCACGCACTGCACTACCCACACTTCCCCTACTCACCCCACACACCCTCCACACACACACACCGTGTTACTCAGTACCCTTTGTGTCAGTCAAAATCAATGCTTCCACCTACTACACCCACACAACACTGCTACTCACGCAACACCACACACCACCACTACCACACCCACACCCACACCCACTACTACTCACCCAACACATCACACCCACACCCACTACTACTCACCCAACACATCACACCCACACCCACTACTACTCACCCAACACATCACACCCACAGCCCCCTCACTACTCCCGCCACCACATCATCCACCCACCCCCCAACGGATTCGCTCCTCTCCCCCACCCCGATCACCACCACCTACCCCCGCCCCTCCCCACCCCCCCCGCCCCTTCCCCCACCCCACCTCCTCCTGTCCCCCCACCCATCCCCCCCCCCCCCACTCTCCTCCCCCCACCATCCCCCACCCCCCCCCCCCTCCTCCTTCCTCCCTCCCCCCCCATCACCCCCCCCCCCGCCCTACTCCTCCCCCACCCTCCCCCTCCGCTACCGCCTTACCCCTCCCCCCTCCTCCACCCCCCCCCCCTCCTCCCACCGCCCCCCCTCCCCGCCCCCCCCCCTCCTGACCTCCTCCCCCCCACATGAGGTTCCTCGCCCTCGCCTCCCGGGGCACCCGCGCCAGCCCCCCCCCCCCGCCCCCCCTCCCCCCCCGGGCCCCCTTCCCCCGGCCCCCCCCTCCCCTCCCCCGAGCTCCGTCCCCCCCCCCCCCGCCGCCCTCCCCACCCGCCCCCTCCCCCCACACCCCATCCCCCCCCGGACCCCCCCCTCCCCCCCCCCCCTCTTCCTCTCCCCCCCCCCATCCCCCCCCCCGACCCCTACCTCCCCGACCCCGGGCCCCCGCCACCCCCCCCCCCTCCCCCCTCCCCCCCCCCCCCGCTCCGCCCTTGCCGGGAGACTAGCCCGCCCCGAACACGCCCCAGGCCCCACCCGCCCCCCGACCGCCCCGGACCCCCTCAACCGCCCCCCACCCGTTCCTCCCGCCCCCCCCCTCCCCTCCGTAACCCCGCCCCCCCCCCCCGTCCTGCACTCCCCGAACCCCCCCTGCGCCCACGACCACCACTCCACAACTCCCCGCAACCGCGACCACCCACACCCACCCCCACACCCACACCCACTACTACTCACCCACACAAGCAAATCACACCCCCCCACACCACACACCCCACCTACTACCTTCCCCCAACACCCTCACACCCCCCACCCACACACACAACCCCTCCTTACACCTCTGGCAGCCAGCCCCGCCATCCACCTCCCAGCCCCCCCCCCGCAGCATACCACTACACTACTCACCCAACATCATCACACACCCACTACTCTACTACTATCACCCACACATCACCCACACACACCTAACTACTCATCTCCAACACCCACAATCACAAACACCCCCACACCCACACACCCACCCCTCCTACTTTCACCCACCCCCTCACCACCTAAATCACACCCCCCCCCCCCACCCCCCCCCTCCTCCCTCCCCCGCCCCCCCCTCCCCCCCCACACCCCTACCGTCTCACTTCCTTTCCTCCCCCCCTCCCCCCCCCCCACCCCCCCCCCCCCCCCCCCAGCGCTTCTCCCTCCTCCCCACAACACCTCCTCAGTCCCCTTGACCCGCACCCACCAGCCCCCGAGCCCCCCCCCCCCAACCCCCGCCCCCCTTACCCCCCCTCCATCCTCCATAGCCCCCCCCTCCCCCACCCTCGCCCCCCCCCCCCCCCACCTCACTTCTCCCACTACCCCCCCCTCCCCCGCCCCCGCCCCCCCCCGCCCGAAACCGCCCTACCTCCTCCGCCTCGCCCCCCTCCCCCCCCCCCCCCCCTCACGCCCCCCCCCCACGTCCTCCTCCGTCCCCCCCCGACCCTTCCCCCCATCCCCCCCCTCCCCCTCCCCCCCCCCGCCTCAAGCACCCTCTCCTGCTACCACAGGATCCCCCCCCTGCCCCTCCGATGGCTCCCCCCCCCACCGCCCCGCCCCGCTCTACACCACCCCCCTACCCGACGAGTCCCACACCCCCCCCCCCCCGACGCCCCCTCCTCCTAGAGATCCCCCCCCCCCTCCCCCCTCCCCCCCCTCCCCCCACCGCCCCCACGCCCCCCTCCTCCTCCCCCCCCCCCTCCCCAGGCCCATCCCCCCCCCCCCACGCGCCCACCCTCCGCCCCCAGCCCTCCTCCTCCCCGCCCCCCTTCTCCCGGTTCTCCCGCCCCCTGGGCCCCGCCCGCGTCCTCCTCACCGGCGGCCCCCCTAGGGCCCCTCCCCTCCCCTCCCCCCCTCCCCTACTCCGCCGCGGGGACGGACCCCACCCCCGCCGACACCCCCCCTTCTGCCTCCCTCCCCCCCCTCCCCCCCCCCCCCCCCCCCGACCCTCCTCCGATAACCTCCCTCCCCCCCCACCCCTCCCCGCCTTCCCCCAGACCCCCACCACACACCTACCACAACACCCTCCCTCCTCCCCACCAGTTCCCTTTGTGTCGGATGAAATCAATGTGGTCCCTCCCACACTACAACGTACTGCCTCCTGATACCCCACCCCCACCCCCACCCCACCCCCCAGTTCCCTTTGTGGTCCGGAAGGAATCAATGTTTTCCCCCACGCTACAACTACTGCCTCCTGATTCCCCTTTTCTTCCCTCCCCCCCCCCCCCCCCCCCCCCCCCCCAGTGGTGCCCTTTGTGTCGGATGAAATCAAATGTGTCCTCTCACGCTGCATATCTTACGCCACCACACACCTACTACCACCCACCCACTACCCTTACTACCCCCCCCCCCCCCTCCCCCCCCCTCCCCTCCAGTGCCTTTGTGTCGGAACAATCAATGTGTCCTCCCACACTCTGCATTGTACTACCTTCTGATAATCCCCCCCCCCCCCCCCCCCCCCCCCCCCCCCCCTCAGTACCCTTTGTGTCGGATGAAAATCAATGATAACACCTCACTGCATTTTTGCACCTACGCACAACCGCACCCACACGCACCACCCACCCCACACCTATCACACACCTACCACACCCTACCCCCCCCCTCCGCTCATTGCCCTTTGTGTCCGACAAATCAATTGTCCTCCCACGCCGCCTCGTACTTGCCTACTGATCGCCGCTCTTCACAAGCACAGCCACTAGAGACCTGCATTTTGGAACTAGGCATTGGACCCGCTACATTGAGGTGGGTGGGGTGTGAGGTGGTGTGTGAAGGGGGAGGGGGGCGGGGGGCTTTTGTGTGTGTGAGTGAATTATTTATTTGTGTGTGTGTTGTGTGGGGGGGTGGGGGGGGGTGGGGGGTAAGGTGCGTGTTTGAGTTTAAGTATGTATTTGGTTGGGTTGGTGGGTGGGGGTACGGGTGGGGTATGGTGTTTGTGTAGTTGATCTTATTATTTGGTTTTTTTTGTTTTGTTGGTTTGGTGTTGGTGGTGTTGGATTTGTTGGTTCCATTTGTTTTTTTTTGTATGTGTTGTTTTGTTTTTGGTGGTTGGTGGGGGGGGGGGGGGGGTATGTGGTGAGTTGCCTGACTGATCGCCGTCCTTTCACAAGCACAGCCAACCAGTTTGGGTGGGTGTGGATTGGGTGGTGTGGGTGTGTGAGCCTATGTGCGCCGCCATTCACAAGCACAGACCACCTGGTATGCTGGTGGGTGTGATTGGGTGGTGGTGTGTATAGCCTACTGATCGCCCGATCTTCACAAGCACAGCCACCTTTAGTATGTGGGTGGGTGTGGGATGGGTGGAATGTGGTGTTGTGTGTGGCTAGCCTACTGATCGCAGTCCTTCAAAGCACAGCCCCTTGTAGCTGGGTGGGTGTGGATGGGTGGTGGTGTGTGTGTGTAACCTACTGATCGCCGCTCTTCACAAGCACAGCCACCTAGTATGTTGGGTGGGTGTGGATGGGTGGTGTGTGTGTGTTGTACTTATGATCGCCGCTCTTCACAAGCACAGTACCTTGTATGCTGGGTGGGTGTGGATGGGTGGTGGTGTGTGTAGCCTTACTGATCGCCGCTCTTCACAAGCACAGCACCTAGTATGTTGGGTGGGTATGGCTGGGTGGTATGTGTGTGTGTAGCCTACTGTTCGCCGCCATTCACAAGCACAGCCACCTTGTATGCTGTGTGGGTGTGGATGGGTGGTGGTGTGTGTAGCCTACTGATCGCCGCTCTTCACAAGCACAGCCACCTAGTATGTTGGGTGGGTGTGGAGGGTGGTGTGTGTGTGTGTGTGTGTGTGTGTACTGATCGCCGCTCTTCACAAGCACAGCTACCTTGTATGCTGGTGGGTGTGGATGGGTGGTGGTGTGTGTAGCCTACTGATCGCCGCTCTTCACAAGCACAGCCACCTAGTATGTTGGATGGGTATGGATGGGTGGTGTGTGTGTGTGTAGCCTACTGTTCGCCGCCATTCACAAGCACAGCCACCTTGTATGCTGTGTGGGTGTGGATGGGTTGGTGGTGTGTATAGCCTACTGATCGCCGTCCTTCACAAGCACAGCCACCTAGTATGTTGGGTGGGGTGTGGATGTGGTGGTGTGGTGTGTGTAGCCTACTGTTCGCCGCCATTCACAAGCACAGCCACCTTGTATGCTGTGTGGGTGTGGATGGGTGGTGGTGTGTATAGCCTACTGATCGCCGCTCTTCACAAGCACAGCCACTAGTATGTTTGGGTGGGTGTGGATGGGTGGTGTGTGTGTGTGTGGTAGCCTACTGATCGCCGTCCTTCACAAGCACAGCCACCTTGTATGCTGGGTGGGTGTGGATGGGTGGTGGTGTGTGTAACCTACTGATCGCCGCTCTTCACAAGCACAGCTACCTTGTATGCTGTGTGGGTGTGGATGGGTGGTGGTGTGTGTAGCCTACTGATCGCCCGCTCTTCACAAGCACAGCCACCTAGTATGTTGGGTGGGTGTGGATGGGTGGTGTGTGTGTGTGTGTGTAGCCTACTGATCGCCGTCCTTCACAAGCACAGCCACCTTGTATGCTGGGTGGGTGTGGATGGGTGGTGGTGTGTGTAACCTACTGATCGCCGCTCTTCACAAGCACAGCTACCTTGTATGCTGTGTGGGTGTGGATGGGTGGTGGTGTGTGTAGCCTACTGATCGCCGCTCTTCACAAGCACAGCCACCTAGTATGTTGGGTGGGTGTGGATGGGTGGTGTGTGTGTGTGTGTAGCCTACTGATCGCCGTCCTTCACAAGCACAGCCACCTTGTATGCTGGGTGGGTGTGGATGGGTGGTGGTGTGTGTAACCTACTGATCGCCGCTCTTCACAAGCACAGCCACCTAGTATGTTGGGTGGGTGTGGATGGGTGGTGTGTGTGTGTGTGTACTGATCGCCGCTCTTCACAAGCACAGCTACCTTGTATGCTGGGTGGGTGTGGATGGGTGGTGGTGTGTGTAGCCTACTGATCGCCGCTCTTCACAAGCACAGCCACCTAGTATGTTGGGTGGGTATGGATGGGTGGTATGTGTGTGTGTAGCCTACTGTTCGCCGCCATTCACAAGCACAGCCACCTTGTATGCTGTGTGGGTGTGGATGGGTGGTGGTGTGTGTAGCCTACTGATCGCCGCTCTTCACAAGCACAGCCACCTAGTATGTTGGGTGGGTGTGGATGGGTGGTGTGTGTGTGTGTGTGTGTGTGTGTACTGATCGCCGCTCTTCACAAGCACAGCTACCTTGTATGCTGTGTGGGTGTGGATGGGTGGTGGTGTGTGTAGCCTACTGATCGCCGCTCTTCACAAGCACAGCCACCTAGTATGTTGGATGGGTATGGATGGGTGGTGTGTGTGTGTGTAGCCTACTGTTCGCCGCCATTCACAAGCACAGCCACCTTGTATGCTGTGTGGGTGTGGATGGGTGGTGGTGTGTATAGCCTACTGATCGCCGTCCTTCACAAGCACAGCCACCTAGTATGTTGGGTGGGTGTGGATGGGTGGTGTGTGTGTGTGTAGCCTACTGTTCGCCGCCATTCACAAGCACAGCCACCTTGTATGCTGTGTGGGTGTGGATGGGTGGTGGTGTGTATAGCCTACTGATCGCCGCTCTTCACAAGCACAGCCACCTAGTATGTTGGGTGGGTGTGGATGGGTGGTGTGTGTGTGTGTGTAGCCTACTGATCGCCGTCCTTCACAAGCACAGCCACCTTGTATGCTGGGTGGGTGTGGATGGGTGGTGGTGTGTGTAACCTACTGATCGCCGCTCTTCACAAGCACAGCTACCTTGTATGCTGTGTGGGTGTGGATGGGTGGTGGTGTGTGTAGCCTACTGATCGCCGCTCTTCACAAGCACAGCCACCTAGTATGTTGGGTGGGTGTGGATGGGTGGTGTGTGTGTGTGTGTAGCCTACTGATCGCCGTCCTTCACAAGCACAGCCACCTTGTATGCTGGGTGGGTGTGGATGGGTGGTGGTGTGGTGTAACTACTGATCGCCGCTCTTCACAAGCACAGCCACCTAGTATGTTGGGTGGGTGTGGATGGGTGGTGTGTGTGTGTGTGTTGTACTGATCGCCGCTCTTCACAAGCACAGCTACCTTGTATGCTGGGTGGGTGTGGATGGGGTGGTGTGTGTAGCCTACTGATCGCCGCTCTTCACAAGCACAGCCACCTAGTATGTTGGGTGGTATGGATGGGTGGTATGGTGTGTGTGTAGCCTACTGTTCGCCGCCATTCACAAGCACAGCCACCTTGTATGCTGTGTGGGTGTGGATGGGTGGTGGTGTGTGTAGCCTACTGATCGCCGCTCTTCACAAGCACAGCCACCTAGTATGTTGGGTGGGTGTGGATGGGTGGTGTGTGTGTGTGTGTGTGTGTGTACTGATCGCCGCTCTTCACAAGCACAGCTACCTTGTATGCTGTGTGGGTGTGGATGGGTGGTGGTGTGTGTAGCCTACTGATCGCCGCTCTTCACAAGCACAGCCACCTAGTATGTTGGATGGGTATGGATGGGTGGTGTGTGTGTGTGTAGCCTACTGTTCGCCGCCATTCACAAGCACAGCCACCTTGTATGCTGTGTGGGTGTGGATGGGTGGTGGTGTGTATAGCCTACTGATCGCCGCTCTTCACAAGCACAGCCACCTAGTATGTTGGGTGGGTGTGGATGGGTGGTGTGTGTGTGTGTGTGTGTGTGTGTGTGTGTATACTGATCGCCGCTCTTCACAAGCACAGCCACCTATTATGCTGGGTGGGTGTGGATGGGTGGTGGTGTGTGTAGCCTACTGATCGCCGCTCTTCACAAGCACAGCCACCTAGTATGTTGGGTGGGTATGGATGGGTGGTGTGTGTGTGTGTAGCCTATTGTTCGCCGCCATTCACAAGCACAGCCACCTTGTATGCTGTGTGGGTGTGGATGGGTGGTGGTGTGTGTAGCCTACTGATCGCCGCTCTTCACAAGCACAGCCACCTAGTATGTTGGGTGTGTGTGGATGGGTGGTGTGTGTGTGTGTGTACTGATCGCCGCTCTTCACAAGCACAGCTACCTTGTATGCTGTGTGGGTGTGGATGGGTGGTGGTGTGTGTAGCCTACTGATCGCCGCTCTTCACAAGCACAGCCACCTAGTATGTTGGGTGGGTGTATGGGTGGTGTGTGTGTTTGTGTGTGTGTGTGTGTGTACTGATCGCCGCTTTTCACAAGCACAGCCACCTTGTATGCTGGGTGGGTGTGGATGGGTGGTGTGTGTGTGTAGCCTACTGATCGCCGCTCTTCACAAGCACAGTCACCTAGAGACTCTGCATTTGGAGCTCGGCAATTTGGACCGCTACATTGAGGTGGGGGGGGGGTGTGCGTTTGTGTGTGTGTGTGGGGGGGGGGGGGGGGGGGGGGGGGGGCTGAGTGTGTGTCTGTGTGGGCGTGTGGGTGAGGGGGGGGGGGGTATGGTGTGTGGAGTGTATGTTGTGTGGTGGGTATGTGTGTGTGTGTGTGTGTGTGTTTTTGGTGTGTGTGTGTGTGTGTGTGTGGTGTGTGTTGGGGTTCACACGCACGCAAACACACACACATGCATACACACGCTCACATACACCACACACACATACACCGCACAAACACACACACACACACATACACACCACCCACCACCACTAGCCCCCCCCCCACACAACACACACACATACACACACCACCACCACACACACACACATACACCCCCCCCACCACCACCACCACTAACTCCCCACACAAACACACACATACGTACAGACATACACCACACACACACACGTAATACAGGGGACACACCACCACACACCACCACTAGCACCACCCACCCACCCACATACACCACGCACACCACACACACACATAAAACAGGGGGCACACCACCACACACCACCACTAGCACCACCCACCCACCCACCCACATCCACCATGCACACCACACACACACGTAATACAGGGGGCACACCACCACCCACCACCACTAGCACCACCCACCCACCCACCCACATCCACCACACACAACCACACACACACGTAATACAGGGGGCACACCACCACCCACCACCACTAGCACACCACCACCCACCACATACACCACGCACACGCACACACGTACTACAGGGGGACACCACCAACCCCACACCCCAAATAGCACCCCCCCCCACCCAATACACCCGCCCACACCGCCACACACGGTAATGCAGGGGGCACACCACCACACACCACCAATAGCACCACCCCCCCACCCAATACACACCACACGCACAAACGTAATACAGGGGGCACACCACCCACACACACACCACGAGACCCCCCCCCCCACCCACATACCACCACGCACCCTACTCACACACGTAATACAGGGGGGCCCCCACCACACACCACCCAATGCACCACCCACCCACCCCACATCCACCACGTACACACCCACCACACCAACACTAGCACCCCCCACCCACCCACCCACTACCACCACGCACACCGCACACACGTCATACACGGTGGCCACACCACCGCACACCACCCATAGCACCAACCCACCCCACCCACATCCACCACGCAACACCCGCACACACGTCCTACCCGGGGGCACACCACCACACACCACCTCTAGCACCACCCACCCACCCACATACACCACGCACACCGCACTACACGTAATACAGGGGCACAACCCACCACACCACCACTAGCACCACCACCCACCCCACCCACATCCACCACGCACACCGCACACACAATACAGGAGGGCCACACCACCACACACCACCACATAGCACCACCACACCAACCCACATCCACCACGCACACCGCACACACGTGTACAGGGGGCACACCACCACACAACACACCAATAGCACCCACCACCCACCCACCTACATCCACCACGCACACGCACACACGTAATGCAGGGGCACACCACCACACACCACCAATAGCACCACCCACCTACCCACCCACATACACCACGCACACCGCACACACGTAATACAGGGGGCACACCACCACACACCACCACTAGCACCACCCAACCACCCACCCACATACACCATGCACACTGCACACACGTAATACAGGGGGCACACCACCACACCACCACCAATAGCACCACCCCCCACCCACATACACCACGCACACCACACACGTAATGCAGGTGGCACACCACCACACACCACCACTAGCACCACCCCCCCACCCACATACACCACACACACCACACACACGTAATACAGGGGGCACACCACCACACACCACCACTAGCACCACCCCCCCACCCACATCCACCACGCACACCGCACACACGTAATACAGGGGGCACACCACCACACACCACCACTAGCACCACCCAACCACCCACATACACCACGCACACCGCACACACGTAATACATGGGGCACACCACCACACCACCACTAGCACCACCCCCCAACCCACATACACCACGCACACCGCACACACGTAATACAGGGGGCACACCACCACACACCACCACGAGCACCACCCCCTCACCCACATACACCACGCACACCGCACACACGTAATACAGGGGGCACACCACCACACACCACCACAAGCACCACCCACCCACCCACACCCACCACGCACACCACACACAGTAATACAGGGGGGCACACCACCACACACCACCACTAGCACCACCCACCCACCCACATACACCACGCACACCGCACACACACGTAAACAGGGGGCACACCACCACACACCACCACTAGCACCACCACCCCACCCACATACACCACGCACACCGCACACACGTAATACAGGTTGGCACACCACCACACACCACCAATGCACCACCCCACCCACCCACATCCACCACGCACCACCGCACACACGTAATACAGGGGGCACACCACCACCACACCACCAATACCACCACCCCCCCACCCACATACACCACGCACACCGCACACACGTAATACAGGGGGGCACACCACCACACACCACCATAGCACCACCCCCCACCCACATCCACCCGCCACACCGCACACACGTAATACAGGGGGCACACCACCACACACCACCACTAGCACACCCCCCCACCCACATCCACCACGCACACCGCACACCACGTAAACAGGGGCACACACCACACACCACCAATAGCACCACCCACCCACCAACATCCACCACGTACACCACCACACACCACCACTAGCACCACCCACCCACCCACCCACATACACCACGCACACCGCACACACGTAATACAGGGGGCACACCACCACACACCACCAATAGCACCACCCACCCACCCACATACACCACGCACACCGCACACACGTAATACAGGGGGCACACCACCACACACCACCAATAGCACCACCCACCCACCCACATCCACCACGCACACCGCACACACGTAATACAGGGGGCACACCATTACACACCACCACTAGCACCACCCCCCCACCCACATCCACCACGCACACCGCACACACGTAATACAGGGGGCACACCACCACACACCACCACTAGCACCACCCACCCACCCACATCAACCACGCACACCGCACACACGTAATACAGGGGGCACACCACCACACACCACCAATACCACCACCCCCCCACCCACATCCACCACGCACACCGCACACACGTAATACAGGGGGCACACCACCACACACCACCAATAGCACCACCCACCCACCCACATACACCACGCACACCGCACACACGTAATACAGGGGGCACACCACCACACACCACCAATAGCACCACCCCCCACCCACATCCACCACGCACACCGCACACACGTAATACAGGGGGCACACCACCACACACCACCACTAGCACCACCACCCACCCACCCACATCCACCACGCACACCGCACACACGTAATGCAGGGGGCACACCACCACACACCACCAATAGCACCACCCACCCACCCACATACACCACGCACACCGCACACACGTAATACAGGGGGCACACCACCACACACCACCACTAGCACCACCCAACCACCCACCCACATACACCATGCACACTGCACACACGTAATACAGGGGGCACACCACCACACACCACCAATAGCACCACCCCCCACCCACATACACCACGCACACCACACACGTAATGCAGGTGGCAGCACAGCAAGCAGGCAGACAATATCGTTCCCAGTCGGTGAACCTTGTACATCAGATGTGGAGCGCCATCTTGAGAGCAGTACAACAGCTGGCGGCGTCCAACCTTGTACTGCGCACCATCAGCATTGCGACGCCCCCTGGTGTACTGCCTTCTGATGACATGGAGCAACGAGAGGTGATGTACTGTTTTTTTGTAGCCCTTCCTATGCGGTTTGGCAAGTCCTTTTAGCCTATTTGACCTACCCCTGGACTGTGACATACAGACAGACAGACAGACAGATAATGCGGGAGATGGGGGGGGGGGGGGGGGGGAGAGGGGGGGGGGGGGGGGGCAGTGTTTTGCTTATCCAATACATCTAGCCCCAACCTTGTACTGTGCATCATCAGCATTGCAACGCCCCCTGGTGTACTGCCTCCTGATGACATGGAGCAACGATAGGTAATGGGGAGGGGCAAATAACTGTGGTGTGTGTGGTAGGTAGGTGTTGTCAGGTAGGTGGGTTGTTGGTGTGCGGTGGGTGTGGTAGGTGGGTTGTGTTGTGGTTTAGGTTGGGTGTTGGTGTGTGTGGTAGGTCGGTGTTGTTGTGGGGGTGTGGGTGTGGTAGGTGGGTGTGGTAGGTAGGTGTGTAGGTGGGTGTGGGTGTGGTAGGTGGGTGTGGTAGGTAGGTGTGTAGGTGGGTGGGTGTGTGGTAGGTGGGTGTGTGTGTGGTAGGTGGGTGTGGTAGGTGGGTGTGGTAGGTTGTTTGTGGTGTTAGGGGGTGTGGTAGGTAGGTGTGTAGGTGGGTGTGGGTGTGGTAGGTGGGTGTGGTAGGTAGGTGTGTAGGTGGGTGTGTGTGTGGTAGGTGGGTGTGGTAGGTGGGTGTGGTAGGTGGGTGTGTGTGTGGTAGGTGGGTGTGGTAGGTAGGTGTGTAGGGGTGTGTGTGTGCGTAGGTTGGGTCGTGGTCAGGTAGGTGTGTAGGTGGGTGTGGGTGTGGTAGGTGTGTGTGGTAGGTAGGTATGTGTAGGTGTAGGGGGCTGTGTGTTGTGGTAGGTGGTGTTTTGGTAGGTGGGTGTGTGTGTGGTAGGTGGGTGTGGTAGTTAGGTGTGTAGGTGGGTGTGTGTGTGGTAGGTGGGTGTGGTAGGTGGGTGTGTGTGTGGTAGGTGGGTGTGGTAGGTAGGTGTGTAGGTGGGTGTGGGTGTGGTAGGTGGGTGTGGTAGGTAGGTGTGTAGGTGGGTGTGGGTGTGGTAGGTGGGTGTGGTAGGTAGGTGTTGAAGGTGGGTAGGTGTTGGGTGTGGTATGTGGTGTGGTAGGTAGGTGTGTAGGTGGGTGTGGGTGTGGTGGTGGGTGGGGTGTGTAGGTAGGTGTTTGTTTGTAGGTGGGTGTGGGGTGTGTGGTAGGTGGGGTGGGTAGGTCGGTGGTAGGTGGGTGTGTGTTGGGGGGTTTTGGTAGTGGTGGGTCGGTAGGTGTGTAGGTGGGTTTGTGTGTGGGTAGGTGGTGTGTGGTCTGTTGTGTGGTCGGTGGGTGGTGTTTGTTAGGTGTTCGTGTGGTCTCGTCGTGTGCGTGGGTGTGTGTGTGGTGGTCGGTTTTGTATGGGGGTGGGTGTGTGGGGGGGGTGTTGGTAGGTCTGTGTTTCTGTGGTGTGGGTGTGGGTCGGTGGTTTTCGTCTGTTTTGAGGTGGGTGTGGGTGTTGTAGGTGGTTTGGCCGGCGGTGTTTAGGTGGGTGTGGGTGTTGTCTGTGGGGTTTGTTCGGCGCGTTGTCTGGGGTGTGTGCTTGGTAGTTGTTTTTGTCGGTAGTTGTGTCTGGGGTTGGTTTTGTGTTAGGCGGGGTGTTCGTAGGTGTGTCTTTTGTTTTGTGTTTTTTCGGTTGTTGTGGTCTGTACGGCGTGTGTAGGTGGTGTGTGTGTGTTAGGGGGTTGTGTCGGTAGGTGTGTGATGGTTTAT
>JACBWV010000804.1:218109-291264 GCA_013435795.1 Chlamydomonas sp. ICE-L | reverse complement strand
TCCTCCCTTCTTATCCTCTTAGCCAAGCAACTAGCCAAAAGCACTAGCCAAAAAAAGCACTAAAGAAGCACTAGACGAATCACAAGCCAAGCACTAGCCAAGCACTAGCCAAGCCAAGCACTAGCCAAGCACTTTCCTTAGCCAAGCCAAGCACTAGCCAAGCACTAGCCAAGCACTAGCCAAGCCAAGCACTAGCCAAGCCAAGCCAAGCACTAGCCAAGCACTAGCCAAGCACTAGTCAAGCCAAGCACTAGCCAAGCCAAGCACTAGCCAAGCACTAGCCAAGCACTAGCCAATCCAAGCACTAGCCAAGCCAAGCCAAGCACTATCCAAGCCAAGCCAAGCACTAGCCATGCCAAGCCAAGCACTAGACAGAGCACAAACAGAGCACTGGACAAAGCAAGCACTCACGGGACCAGCCTAGCCAAGTCAAGCACTAGCCAAGCCAAGCCGAGCACTCACGGGTATGAATTTGACAAGCCAAGCACTAGACAAGCTAAGCCAAGCCAAGCCAAGCACAAGACAAAGCACAAGCCAAGCCAAGCACTCACAGGTATAGCCAAGCCAAGCCAAGCCAAGCACTAGACACAGCACGACCAGAGCACTAGACAAAGCACAAGCAAAGCAAGCACTCACGGTTATAGCCAAGCCAAGCCAAGCCAAGCCAAGCACTAGACAAAGCACGACCCGAGCACAAGACAAAGCACAAGCAAAGCAAGCACTCACGGTTATAGCCTAGCCAAGCCAAGCCAAGCCAAGCCAAGCCAAGCCAAGCCAAGCCTGTGGGGGGCCAGAGCACTAGACAGAGCCAAAGCAAGCCAACTAAACAAGGCCACCAAACCAAGCACTAGACAAGCCAAGCAAGGCAAAGCATCGACGGGATGGGTATTTATTATAGCCTGCAAAAAAGCCAAAGCCAAAAGCCAAGGCCACAAGGAACGCGAAGAAGCCAAGCACAAGAGCACTAGTCAAGCCAAGAGAAAAGAAAGCACTAGATGAGTAGACAAGCCAAACAAAGCCAAGAGCAATAGGATTGACTAGACGCAAGGCTCAAAGCCAAAGCACAAGCACTTCTGCTCGTACACAAGACACACACAATAACCAAGCACTAGACAATAGACAAGCCAAAAGCAAAGATTATTCACGGGGGGTTATAGCCTTTCCTGGCCAAAGAAAGGGCCAGAGAAAGCCATGCATATGTGGGAAGAAAGATCATGTATGTATTATGAACTAGGGCCAGCGAAAGCAAAAAAAAAGGAAAAAGAAAAGGAAGGACAGAGAACAATTAGCGCAAGCCAAGCAACTCGCAAAGAGAGAAGAAGAACAAGCACTAGCGCAGACATACAAGGCAAGCCGAGCACAGCGGGTTGGACCAAAGCAAGGAAGAAAGAGCAGCGAGTTCACGAGGGCTCGCCCAGGCCCAGCCAAGCCACAAGCGAAAGCAGTAGTAGCCAAGCCAAGCAAGCCGCCAAGCCAAGCAAGCCAGAGCCAAGCCAAGCCAGGGGCCAAGCTAACAAGGCCCAAAAGCACTTGCCTAAGCAAGCCAAGAAAAAAGAAGCGGAACTAGCCAAGCCAAGCCAAGCACTAGCCAAGCCAAGCCAAAAGCACTAGCAAGGCCAAGCACTAGCACCAAGCCAGGAAGCAGTGAGCAAAAAGCACATAGCCAAGGCCAAAAGCACTAGCCAAGCCAGCCAAGCCAAGAGCCACTAGGCCAAGCACTAGCAAAAGGCGCAAAAGAACTAGGCCAAGCACTCTAGCCAAGCACTAGCAAGCCAAGCACTAGCCAAAGAGCACAAGCCAAGCAACTGACCAAGCCAAGGCCAAGCACTAGCCATGCCAAGCCAAGCACTAGACAGAGCACAAACAGAGCACTGGACAAAGCAAGCACTCACGGGACCAGCCTAGCCAAGTCAAGCACTAGCCAAGCCAAGCCGAAAGCACTCACGGGTATGTATGAATTTGACAAGCCAAGAAGCTAGACAAGCTAAGCCCAAGCCAAGACCAGCACCAAGAAAGACAGAAAGCCAAGCAAGCACTCACAGGGCTATAGCCAGAAGCAAAGCCAAGCAGAAGCACTAGACGACAGACACGACCAGAGCATAGGACAAACACAAGCGGCAAAGCAGGCACTCACGGTTATAGCCAAGCCAAGCCAAGGCCGCCAAGCACTAGACAGCACGAGACCGAGCACAAGACAAAAAAAAGCAGCAAGAAAGCAAGCACTCACGGGTTAAAGCCAAGCCCAGCCCAGGCCAAGCAAGCAAGCCAAGCCAAGACCAAGCCCAAGCCAAGCCAAGCCAACCAAGGCCAAGCCAAGCCAAGAATGAGACAAAGTACGACGCGAGCAAGAAAAGAAAAAGCAAAGCAAGCACTCACGGTTATAGCCAAGCCCAGCCCAGCCCAGCCCAGCCAAGCCAAGCCAAGCCAAGCCAAGCCAAGCCAAGCCAAGCCAAGCCAAGCCAAGCCAAGCACTAGGCAAAGCACGACCCGAGCACAAGACAAAGCACAAGCAAAGCAAGTACTCACGGGTATATATTCTAGTATAGATCCGATAGATGGCGGTACCAGGCGGTCGACGCTCAACGCATTAAGAGCATTGAAGACATGCTGAGCTCCAGCCTCATCAGAGTTAGCCTGCACAAGGAAATGTTGTACGCATGTGGGATTGTGGGGGGAGTTGACAGTGGGCAGGGCACAAGACAAAGGACGACCAAAGCACTAAACAAAGCACAAGCAAAGCATGCACTCACGAGTGTAGATTCGATAGATAGCGGGTGCATGGGGATGATGTAGACCTCATTGAGAGCACTAATCCCTTGCTCAGCTCCACCCTGTAAAAGCTCAGAGTGCTCACTTGGCTTGGCTTGACCAAGCTCAGAGTGCTCACTTGGCTTGGCTTCACCAAGCTCAGAGTGCTCAGTTAGCGTTGTGATGCCTCCACCCTGGCAGTACAAGGTGCTGTCATATGCATTATTGTGGCCATCTGTAGTCATGCTCTGGACCCTAGCTTCCTGGTGGGTTGGGGTGGTGGTGGTGGTGGTGGGTTGGGGTGGTGGTGGTGGGTTGGGTTGTTGTTGGTGGTGGTGGGTTGGGGTGGTGGTGGTGGTGATGGCGCGGTGGGTGTGTTGTGGGTTGGGGGCTGATCGGTAGATTGGGTTCAGTAAGTCTTGCTCTGAGACCTCGATGCATCGGAGGGCCTCTTTTTGGCACCTACAGACAGGCTCTTGAGGTGACATGTGTCCAAGGTCAAGAGTCAGGTCAAGGTTCAGTGGAGGTACGGAAGGACATGTGTCAAGGTCAAGGTCAGGTAAAGGTCATGTGTCAAGGTCAAGGTCAGGTCAAGGTCATGTGTCGAGGTCATGTGAGGTCAAGGTCATGTGTCAAGGTCAAGGTCAGGTCAAGGTCAGGTGAGGTCAAGGTCATATGTCAAGGTCAAGGTCAAGGTCAAGGTCAAGGTCAAGGTCAAGGTCAAGGTCAAGGTCAGGTCAAGGTCAAGGTCAAGGTCAAGGTCAAGGTCAGGTCACGGTCATGTGTCAAGGTCAAGGTCAGGTCAAGGTCATGTGAGGTCAAGGTCAAGTGTCAAGATCAAGTAAGGTCAGGTCAAGGTGAGGTCAGGTATGTGTCAGGTAAGTCAGGTTCAAGGTCATGTGAGGTACATGTGGGTCAAGGGTCATGTGTCAAGGTCAAGGTCAGGCCAGTATGATGTGTCAATGATTCGAGAGTAGGTCAGGTCAAGGGTGAGGTCGACGGTCATGTGTCAAGGGTCAGGATCAAGGTCAGGTCAAGGTCATGTGAGGTCATGTGAGGTCAAGTCTGGCAAGGTCAGGTATTTTGTGCATAGGGTAAGGGGATCATGTGAGGTCATGTGAAGAGTCTGAGGTAAGGTCAAGGTCAGGTCAAGGTCACGGCCAGTGTCAAGGTTCGGAGTGGCAGTTACGGCCATGTGTCGAGTCAAGGTCAGCGTCAAGGTCGAGGACAAGGTCAAGAGTAAGTGTCAAGGTCTAGGTCAAGGTCAGTGGGTCAAGGTCGAAGGTGCAGGTCAAGATCAAGAGGGTCAGGTCAAGGTCATGTGTCACGGTCGATGCGTCAAGGACAGAGTCAGGTCTAGGTCAAGGGTCATGTGAGGTCATGTGGAGGTCAAGGTCAGGTCAGAAGGTCATGTGTCAGGTCATGTGAGAGAGTGCAATGAGAGGTCCAAGGTAGGTTTAGGTCCAAGGGTCAAATCATGGTCATAGGTCAAGGTTGGTCACCGGTCATGTGTCAAGGTCGAGGTCAAGATCATGTTTCAAGGTCAAGGTCAGGTCAAGGTCATGTGTCAAGGTCGAGTTTCCAGGTCAAGGGTCAGGAAGGTCGAGGTCAAGATCATGTGTGAAGGTCAAGGTCAGGTCAAGGTCATGTGTCAAGGTCAAAGTCAGGTCAAGGTCAGATCAAGGTCATGTGTCAAGGTCAAGGTCAGGTCAAGGTCAGGTCATGGTCATGTGTCAAGGTCAAGGTCAGGTCAAGGTCATGTGTCAAGGTCATGTGTCAAGGTCAGGTCAAAGTCAGGTCAAGGTCATGTTAAGTCATGTGAGGTCAAGGTCAGGTCAAGGTCATGTGTCAAGGTCAAGGTCAGGTCAAGGTCATGTGAGGTCATGTGAGGTCAAGGTCAGGTCAAGGTCAGGTCAAGGTCAAGATCATGTGTCAAAGTCAAGGTCAGGTCACGGTCATGTGTTAAGGTCAAGGTCAGGACAAGGTCAGGTCAAGGTCAAGATCATGTGTCAAGGGTCCAGGTCAGGTGCGGAAGGTCATGTGGTTAAGGTCAAGGTCAGGACAAGGGTCAGCGTCAAGGTCAAAGTCAGTGTCAAGGTATCAAGGTCCAGATCATGTGTCAAAGGTCAAGTCAGGTCAAGGTCAAGGTGGGTGAAGGTCACAATCTATGTGAGGGCGTTGTGTCAGGTCAAGGTCAGGTCAAGGTCAAGTCAAGGTCAAGGTCAAGTGTCAAGGTCAAGGTCAGGTCAAGGTCAAGGTCATGTGTCAAGGTCAAGGTCAAGCTAAGGTCAAGGTCAGGTCACGGTCATGTGTCAAGGTCAAGGTCAGGTCAAGGTCAGGTCAAGGTCAAGATCATGTGTCAAGGTCAAGGTCAGGTCGCGATCAAATGTCAAGGTCAAGGTCAGGTCAAGGTCATGTGCCAAAGTCAGGTCAAGATCAGGTCAAGGTCAAGGTCAGGTCAAGGTCATGTGTCAAGATCAAGGTCATATGACAAGGTCAAGGTCAAGGTCAAGGTCAAGGTCAAGGTCAAAGTCAAGGTCAAGGTCAAGGTCATGTGTCAAAGTCAAGGTCAAATGCAAGGTCAAGGTCAAGGTCAAGGTCAGGTCGCGGTCAAATGTCAAGGTCAAGGTCAGGTCAAGGTCAAGGTCAGGTCAAGGTCAAGGTCAAGGTCAAAGTCAAGGTCAAGGTCAAGGTCAAGGTCAAGGTCAAGGTCAAGGTCATGTGCCAAGGTCAGGTCAAGGTCAGGTCAAGGTCTAGGTCCGGTCAAGATCATGTGTCAAGATCAAGGTCATATGTCAAGGTCAAGGTCAAGGTCAAGGTCAAAGTCAAGGTCAGTTCAAGGTCATGTGTCAAGATCAAGGTCATGTGTCAAGGTCAAGGTCAGGTCAAGGTCAAGGTCAAGGTCAAGTGTCAAGGTCAGGTCAAGGTCATGTGTCAAGGTCATATGTCAAGTTCAAGGTCATGTGTCAAGGTCATGTGTCAAGTTCAAGGTCATGTGTCAAGTTCAAGGTCAAGGTCAAGGTCAAGGTCAAGGTCAAGTGTCAAGGTCAAGGTTAAGTGTCAAGGTCAAGGTCAGGTCAAGGTCATGTGTCATGGTCAGGTCAAGGTCATATGTCAAGCTCAAGGTCATGTGTCAAGTTCAAGGTCAGGTCAAGGTCAAGGTCAAGGGTCAAGGTAACGGGGTCAATGTCCAAAGGTCAGTCAAAAACGGGTAATTGTGTCGAAGGTTGTCGGTCAAGTCAAGGTCAAGGTCATGTGTCAAGCTCAAGGTTATGTGTCAAGGTCAAGGTCAAAGTCAAGGTCAGTTCAAGGTCATGGTCAAATGTCAAGGTCAAGGTCAAGTCAAGGTCAAGGTCATGTGCCAAGGTCAGGTCAAGGTCATGTGTCAAGAACAAGGTCATGTGTCAAGGTCAAAGTCAAGGTCAAGGTCAAAGTCAAGGTCAGTTCAAGGTCATGTGTCAAGATCAGGTCAAGGTCAAGGTCAAGGTCAAGGTCAAGGTCAAGGTCAAGTTCAAGGTTAGTTCAAGATCTGTGTCAAGGTCAAGGGTCAATGGTCAAGGCAAGGCCTCAAGGTCAAGGTCAAGGTCAAGTGTCAAGGTCAGGTCAAGGTCATGTGTCAAGGTCAGGTCAAGGTCAAGGTCAAGGTCATGTGTCAAGCTCAAGGTCATGTGTCAAGGTCAAGGTCAAAGTCAAGGTCAGTTCAAGGTCAAGGTCAAATGTCAAGGTCAAGGTCAAGGTCAAGGTCAAGGTCAAGGTCAAGGTCAAGGTCAAGGTCAAGGTCAAGGTCAAGGTCAGGTCAAGGTCAAGTGTCAAGGTCAAGGTCATGTGAGGTCAAGGTCATGTGTCAAGGTCAAGGTCAAGGTCAAGGTCAAGGTCAAGGTCAAGGTCAAGGTGATGTGTCAAGGTCAAGGTCAGGTCAAGTTCAAGTCAAGGTCATGTGAGGTCAAGGTCAAGGTCAAGGTCAAAGTCAAGGTCATGTGAGGTCAAGGTCAAGGTCAAGGTCAAGGTCAAGGTCAAGGTCAAGGTCAAGGTCAAGGTCAAGGTCAAGGTCAAGGTCAAGGTCAAGATCAAGGTCAAGGTCAAGGTCAAGGTCAAGGTCAGGTCAAGGTCAAGTGTCAAGGTCAAGGTCATGTGAGGTCAAGGTCATGTGTCAAGGTCAAGTACAAGGTCAAGGTCAAGATCAAGGTCAAGGTCAAGGTGATGTTTCAAGGTCAAGGTCAGGTCAAGTTCAAGTCAAGGTCATGTGAGGTCAAGGTCAAGGTCAAGGTCAAGGTCAAGGTCATGTGAGGTCAAGGTCAAGGTCAAGGTCAAGGTCAAGGTCAAGGTCGAGGTCAAGGTCAGGTCAATGTGATATGTCAAGGTCAAGGTCAGGTCAAGTTCAAGTCAAGGTCATGTGTCAAGGTCAAGGTCATGTGAGGTCAAGGTCATGTGTCAAGGTCAAGGTCGAGGTCAAGGTCATGTGTCAAGGTCAAGGTCATGTGCTAAGGTCAAGGTCAAGGTCAAGGTCAAGGTCAAGGTCAAGGTCAAGGTCAAGGTCAAGGTCAAGGTCAAGGTCAAGGTCAAGGTCAAGGTCAAGGTCAAGGTCAAGGTCAGGTCAAGGTCAAGGTCAAGGTCAAGGTTCAAGGTCAGTAAGGTCAAGGTCAAGGTCAAGGTCAAGGTCAAGGTCAAGGTCAAGGTCAAGGTCAAGGTCAAGGTCAAGGTCAAGGTCAAGGTCAAGTCAAGTCAAGGTCAAGGTCAAGGTCAAGGTCAAGGTCAAGGTCAAGGTCAAGGTCAAGGTCAAGGTCAAGGTCATGTTCAAGGTCAGGTCAAGGTCAAGGTCCAAGGTCAAGGTCAAGGTCAAGGTCAAGGTCAAGGTCAAGGTCAAGGTCAAGGTCCAAGGTCAAGGTCAAGGTCAGGTTCAGGTCAAGGTCATGTGTCAAGGTCAAGGTCAGGCCAAGGTCATGTGAGGTGTAAGATCATGGACGGCGAACATGATCAATTCGGGGCCAAGGGCCTGTAGGAGGAACCATTAGAGGTTTCGATGTAGGGCCAGAAGGTTCCAGAATGTGCTGAGTTGTATGTAAGCAGCTGGGTAAGCTGCTCTAGACCTTTGTAACATCGATTCTACCCATTCGCCTTGTCGTGGACGGTGAACATGATCTACCATCAGGCAAACAAAAAACCTTACAGTGAGACAGCCAACAGGTTATGATAACGCCTGGTGGGGCGTGGTGTTAAGGGAGCCCGTCGTACGCGGGTGGAGAGCGGTCTCCTACCTCAACTGGATAAGCTACCATCGCGGTTGACGACGACCTGCAACGCCAAGAGCGACCGAAGGGGGAATCGAACCCCCGACTCTTCATCCTCAAGCGATCTGGTCTACCACTAGACCATTGTATATCACTGAAAGGGGCTAGGCAAACAAACCTTACAGTGAGACAGCCAAGCACACATCAAAGCGTACAGGTGGCATACATGCACATGAGCTACTGGCAGGGTCTAAGCTATGCCCCTGCATTGGTGCCTGACTGACATCAAGGATGAAATGTTGGTGAAAAATAAGATGTGGAATACCTATATGATGATAGAAGGCATGTTGTGTGCATACAAAGCAAGGGTATATATTATATACACAGTGAGCAGCCCAAGGGCTGGCAGAACAACAGTGGTGACCCTACGGCTGTCTTCACCTAGTTAACACCCTAGGGGGGTCAAGCCTGCAAGGTTGGGGGGAGGGGAGGGGAGGGGGGGGGGGGGGGGGGTAAACACCCTAACACCGCTTCAGCACGTCTGCACCTAGTAAACACCCTATTAAGAGTTTAACTAGGTGCAGACAACCGGAGGCACAGCAAACTCGGGGCGGTGGCCCAAATCTTCGGCACCCTTTTCTGCACCCCTGCACACCCTTATACACACAGAATACATAGAAGACCCCCAACTTTGCAGTGAGGGTAAGATACCTGAACGCACGGGCGACGCCGAAGCCACGGGAGGAGGCAGCATCCGGTTAGTACCTCGGCGCTCATCGGTAGGACGTGGGGGGGGAGGGGATGACGCTGGGTCACGCTGGGTTACGCTGGCCTCTGGGCCACGCTGGGGCACCTCACGCGCTTGCGAAGTTCGCAACTCGAACAGTAGAAATTGAAATTGAAATTGAAATTGTTACATCCGTGTAGAACCGTTACTCACAGGACGTGAAGTTAAGGACACCATAGCGTAAGCCGGAGCTAGCTATAGTCACCGTAGGGCCATCTCAGTAAAAAGAATTACCACCGATGCCTGACCGGCAGGCACCGTAGCCACATAATGCCAGTGCAGCTTAATACGGGGGTTTTTCACCCCGGTTGGGAAGCATCGACACAATGCAGCTGGCAAGACAAAACCTGAGAGGGGGGACGGTCTGTGTGCTAGTCCCCGGGTATCGACCCGGGGTGTGCTTCCATAAAACGTCTGCACTGTAAAATACTCTGAAAGCTAGTGATGGTGTGGGAGTGGACTGTGTCCGCCAGTTTGAGGGCACATGATCTCTGAAGTCCAAGAGTGGTCATAGAAGTCAAAAAGAGGTTGAATAGTACCAGTTGTTCCAATGGTGATAACTTCATAGTGAACGAGGTATCCAGCCGATCTAAGGCCATTTACTAATTCAACATGCGGGCGCGTGTTTAGTGATAAACTTAGTAGCATGGTTGGTATCAGAGCAGTATCCAAGCTCAAGAACCCAGAGTTCTTTATCAGACATACAGGTAGGAGAGTCTATGTCAGGTAGGACGGCAAGATCAGGTCTCATTCTCTTCCAGTCCGCTACAGTAATAGTGGAGGGGCGTAACCAGTCAGGGAGACGTTTGCCCAGGACCCCCCTGGGGAGGTCCTCTTCCTTGCCAGCGTCCATGATCATTCTGCGGGATCCCAGGGCTCCGGTGCAAATGGCCTTGTGGATGAGTCGCACTGCGGCGTCATGTCTCTTGATATAGAGCCCCTTGAAAGTCCGGTGTGTGCAGCCCGCCAGGATGTGGCCCGCTCCGTCCTCACAGGTGTGGCAAATGGGGCATAGGGAGTTCGTGGGTGGGTGAGTGCTTGTAATATAAGGGAGTTTCCAGCGGAATGCAAGTTTATGGTTCCACAGTCTACCCCAGCGGGCTTTAAGGATGTGGAATTTAGTTTTATGTTGGATAAGGGTTGAGGTCCAAAATTTGTTACTTGCATGAGGAAGTTGGTGGGGAGTGTTATCAGCCCAGGTGGTTGCATAAATCCCTCTAAGAGGGTGTTGGCCAAGGTGGCAGCTAGTGGGCAGGTTAGAGGTGATACCTTGTGTAAGGTTAGGTGCTAGGATGCGTGGGGGAATATCTCCCATGGGTGTGCGAGGAGGTTGAACTGTGGGCCAGTAGACATTGTGGCGGGGGATTTCCCCAGTGTTGTCAGTAAAATTGGTGGAGGCAGGGTGCTCAGCTGCCTTGCGTGCCAGAATGTCTGCCCTGTCATTTCCAAGGATACCTGTGTGGGAACGGACTTTACAGAGAGTGGTGTGTGAGCCATGCAGGATGCGTTGAATGAGGTGTTTTTGAATTGATTGCAGAAGTTCAGTATGAATGGAACGGGTTGTTGTGGTAGGGTCATGAATCATTTTTTTAATAAGTTGAAGAGAGCAGAGGCTGTCTGTGTGGAGTGTAAGGGATTTGTCGTAGTTAATGTTGAGAAGGGCTTGGTGGATGGCTACCAGTTCTGCCCTGTTGTTAGTTTTGGTGGCCCCTATTCCCCCAGGGTTGATGGTGTAGCTTTGTCCTGCAGCCGGGACATATACTGCAGCACCTATTTTACTAGGGTGCCCTGGTTTACCTTTTATTAGGCTACCATCTGTGTAGACCTGGAGGCCTGAGGAGGGGGTAGCTAGGTGAAGACAAGGGTGAGTAGTGGTGAGAAGAGAGGGAGGAGGGTGTTGGTGGAGTGGAGTTTGCCAAGGATTTTTGGCAAGAGATTTGAGTTTCCGGGGGTAAGTAATGACAATGTCAGAGAAGGTAAGAGTGGGAGGTGGAGTGATAGTAGAGGGCTCCCAGGATGAGGAGAGGCTTTGCATGTAGTATGTCCATTGGTCAATAAAATCTGGGAGTTTAGGAAAATAGGTATCTTGGCTGTGGGGGTTGCATATAAGGATGAGGTGTAGTTTGTGGGTGGAGGGTGGAGTGTGAGATTTGCTGCCAAGCCAAATTTCAGAGGTAGTATACAATTCAGACTGCGGTCTGGAGTCAATACAGTGAATCCAGGAGTGGTGGAGGAGGGTTTTGTAAGGGGCAGCAAGGTCGTCAGGGAGGAGCATCAGGGTGCAGGTAGGGCTAAGAGTATTTTCAGCATGGTCAGCACTGGCTAGGGCCCACCTTAGAGCTTGGTGTGCTTGTGTCGTGGAGTTAGGAATGTCCACCAGTGAGCCCCCAGTCCAGATGGTAAGAAAGGGGTCTTGGTTGGAGCCAAAGAGCTGATCAGCAGGGCTGGTAGAAGAGAAGCTGGTGAGGCTTTGGTCGTAGCTAAGGGGGTTAGAAGTACGATGGTGAGTAATGCCCAGAGCAGCTGCTGCTTGGTAGAGAAAAGGAGAAAGAGTGTTGGTAGCAGCAGGGGCAGCTCTGTATCTGGTGAAGAGGGCAGCTAAGTCAGTGTGGTATGTTCCTCCTTGGGTCAGTTGGTTCCATTTGGTAGGGTGGTGATTTTTGAAGTGGTCATAGTTTTGTTTGAGAGAGGTTAGTCTGTCGTTGGGAATGTGCCCAAGACAGTGACCAGTGGGGTTATAAAGATATGAAACGTTGGTGTGTGTGTGTGTGGATTGGTCATCCAGAGTGGTGAGGATGCCTGTTTGTATAATGTAGGCTGAGGGTGGTTGAATGTCCCAGTCTGGGTGCCTGTCGTGTGTGTCAATTTTCAGAAGTTTGTAAACAAGGTTGTGGTTGTCAGCATTAAATCCTGGGGAGGTGGCCCATTGGCCTTGTTGTTGAAGGTTAGTAAGGTGGGTGTCCTTCCTAGGGTTGAGGTGTGTGGTTAATGGGGGAGTAGTTTTAAAAGTGTGGGTTAATGGTCAAGGTCAAGGTCAAGGTCAAGGTCAAGGTCAAGGTCAAGGTCAAGTTCAAGGTCAAGGTCAAGGTCAAGGTCAAGGTCAAGGTCAAGGTTAAGGTCAAGGTCAAGGTCAAGGTCAAGGTCAAGGTCAAGGTCAAGGTCAAGGTCAAGGTCAAGGTCAAGGTCAAGGTCAAGGTCAAGGTCAAGGTCAAGGTCAAGGTCAAGGTCAAGGTCAAGGTCAAGGTCAAGGTCAAGGTCAAGGTCAAGGTCAAGGTCATGGTCATGTGTCAAGGTCAAGTTCAAGGTCAAGGTCAAGGTCAAGGTCAAGGTCAAGGTCATGTGTCAAGGTCAAGGTCATGTGTCAAGGTCAAGGTCAAGGTCAAGGTCAAGGTCAAGGTCAAGGTCAAGGTCAAGGTCAAGGTCAAGGTTAAGGTTAAGGTCAAGGTCAAGGTCAAGGTCAAGGTCAAGGTCAAGGTCAAGGTCAAGGTCAAGGTCAAGGTCAAGGTCAAGGTCAAGGTCAAGGTCAAGGTCAGGTCAAGGTCAAGGTCAAGGTCAAGGTCAAGGTCAAGGTCAAGGTCAAGGTCAAGGTCAAGGTCAAGGTCAAGGTCACGGTCAAGGTCAAGGTCAAGGTCAAGGTCAAGGTCAAGGTCAAGGTCAATGGTCAAGGTCAAGGTCATGTCAAGGTCAAGGTCAAGGTCAAGGTCAAGGTCAAGGTCAAGGTCAAGGTCAAGGTCAAGGTTAAGGTTAAGGTCAAGGTCAAGGTCAAGGTCAAGGTCAAGGTCAAGGTCAAGGTCAAGGTCAAGGTCAAGGTCAAGGTCAAGGTCAAGGTCAAGGTCAAGGTCAAGGTCAAGGTCAAGGTCAAGGTCAAGGTCAAGGTCAAGGTCAAGGTCAAGGTCAAGGTCAAGGTCAGGTCAGGTCAAGGTCATGTGTCAAGGTCAAGGTCAGGCCAAGGTCATGTGAGGTGTAAGATCATGGACGGCAAACATGATCAATTCGGGGCCAAGGGCCTGTAGGAGGAACCATTAGAGGTTTCGATGTAGGGCCAGAAGGTTCCAGAATGTGCTGAGTTGTATGTAAGCAGCTGGGTAAGCTGCTCTAGACCTTTGTAACATCGATTCTACCCATTCGCCTTGTCGTGGACGGTGAACATGATCTTACATCAGGCAAACAAAAAACCTTACAGTGAGACAGCCAAACAGGTTATGATAACGCCTGGTGGGGCGTGGTGTTAAGGGAGCCCGTCGTACGCGGGTGGAGAGCGGTCTCCTACCTCAACTGGACAAGCTACCATTGCGGTTGACGACGACCTGCAACGCCAAGAGCGACCGAAGGGGGAATCGAACCCCCGACTCTTCATCCTCAAGCGATCTGGTCTACCACTAGACCATTGTATATCACTGAAAGGGGCTAGGCAAACAAACCTTACAGTGAGACAGCCAAGCACACATCAAAGCGTACAGGTGGCATACATGCACATGAGCTACTGGCAGGGTCTAAGCTATGCCCCTGCATTGGTGCCTGACTGACATCAAGGATGAAATGTTGGTGAAAAATAAGATGTGGAATACCTATATGATGATAGAAGGCATGTTGTGTACATACAAAGCAAGGGTATATATTATATACACAGTGAGCAGCCCAAGGGCTGGCAGAACAACAGTGGTGACCCTACGGCTGTCTTCACCTAGTTAACACCCTAGGGGGGTCAAGCCTGCAAGGTTGGGGGGAGGGGAGGGGGGGGGGGGGGGGGGGGGGGGGGGGGGGGGGGGGGGGGGGGGGTAAACACCCTAACACCGCTTCAACACGTCTGCACCTAGTAAACACCCTATTAAGAGTTTAACTAGGTGCAGACAACCGGAGGCACAGCAAACTCGGGGCGGTGGCCCAAATCTTCGGCACCCTTTTCTGCACCCCTGCACACCCTTATACACACAGAATACATAGAAGACCCCCAACTTTGCAGTGAGGGTAAGATACCTGAACGCACGGGCGACGCCGAAGCCACGGGAGGAGGCAGCATCCGGTTAGTACCTCGGCGCTCATCGGTAGGACGTGGGGGGGGAGGGGATGACGCTGGGTCACGCTGGGTTACGCTGGCCTCTGGGCCACGCTGGGGCACCTCACGCGCTTGCGAAGTTCGCAACTAAAACAGTAAAATTAAAGAAAGCAGTACGCCAAATCGGCATGACTTCAGGAAGCTGTCCGGGGCGGGGGGATATAAGCAGGGCCCTGGATAGAACGAAAAGGTAAAGGCCCACACCGCAAACCTCCAAGAAAATCCTGTCATGCTGCCGATCCTGCCAGTGCTGCAGATAAGATATGGAACTTCCCTATCTTATCTGAGGGATCCTGCCAATCTGGCTGGTCTTTCCGATCTTGTAAATGCTCGTAGTGCTCGTAGGCCTACGCGTACGGTGCTTGACTACAAGTTGTAGTCAACCTCGTGCGATTCTGGATTTTATTTTGCTGTCCGCTTCCAGCGCGGCACGGGGGTAAAACATGTTTTTTGCGACCCGCTGCTTACAGCGGGTCGCAAGCCTTAGGCAGCTTGTAGCTGCCCAAGACTTGATGAGTTTTTGAATGCCCTTACGTGACAAGATATTATGCCCTGCTTTCGTAGCAAGCAGTAGTGTCAGGTGACGTCAGAAGGAGTAGTAAGTATCTTACCAGTACCAATCCAACACTCGGAACTCTCACTCTATTCGTAACACTCATTCGCTACTCTCGGAACTCTCACTCAATTCTTCCGAGGGCGAGGGCGAGGGTCGCGGGTCGAGTCCCGGACGAAACTTATCCGGACGAATAAAGAGTTTACTTACTATTAATACTACGATAATACTACTTACTACTGTTATCGTATCATTATCGTCGGGTAAACTTGATAGGGTGTTTATTTTGTGCTTAGTCTTTATTGTATTCAGACTGCCGACTGCCGGTTGATTGATAAAGTATAACAAGCGTTGTCAGCATCACCACTGGCTTATCCCGCACCTTATCATTCAGCGCGTGGTACAGCAGCTGTAATTAGGTGAGTGCTGAATCTCGTGTTCAAACTCATTGATTCCTGAGAAAGATAGAGAGAAAGAAAAGACTGCGCAGCGGCGTAGCGTACGGAACGGAACGTGAGGTATCGCACTAGGAAAGGCTCACAAAGTCACAAGTCCCTTCATGTACCGCAAGCCCCCCCGTGCTGCTCCCTCCCACATATCTTCAACTTGGAGATATGTGGGAGGGAGATTGTTTGTCGTGGTTTCGGACTCTCTCACTCTCTCACTGCAAATTGAGGGGGTCTCTATTGCCTATGTCTGATCTCTGTCTGGTTAGGTCTCTCATTGTTGAACTGCTGTCTCAAGGTTTCAGTCTTGAACTCGGTCTCTCGGTTTGTATCTGTGTCTATGCCTGTGCCTGTGCCTCGGCCTGGTTGGGTCTGTGTCTCTGTCTCGATCTGCGTGTGTTTCTGTGTCTACGTCTCGATCTCTCGGTTTTTGTCCCAGTCTCGGAGTGTGTCCAAGACTCTCGGCCAATCGGACTCTCGACCTCTCGGTCTCTGACGTTCTCATCTTCCCATGTGTTGTGCTCTGCAGGCTCAGCTTCTAGATATACAAGGCCCGGTTTGGAGTGGTCTACTCGGCGAACAGGAGGGCGGAAAAAGAAAAAAGAAAAAGGCACTATGACCGGCAAGGTGGTAAGGACATCCAGCCTGTTAGCGCGCGTTCACGAGTGCCTCTTCGGCTTTGCTGACAGCGCTTGGGAGACGTAGTTCGTCGTGCAACAAGCTCAGCAGAGGATGGCGTACATTTTGCTCATTGCTGGCGCGCGCTGTGGTGGCAGCATCTACCAACTCATTCAGGCGAAGGACCTCAGTCAACATCTGGTGGGATCCATTCTGCTCGAGCCGACCAACGCTCTTCCTCATGCCCTACTTGTGTATGCTATTTTAACGAGTCGCTGGAGATGGGTGGATCCCGCGGTACTCTTATGCTCTATTTTCAGTTTTGCGTCTCAGTTGTCCTGGATGATGAGTGATCCAGCCTCCTCTTCAGCCCTCTTGCAGAGTCAGGACGGATGTGGTGCCAGCATGGATAGCTGGTTGGCAAGCTCGTGCATGTGTGCAGCAGCTCACTTTACGTTCAATTTGCTCTTCAAATATGGCGTGCTGACAGCTCTCGCGTGGATAGTCGTGGCGCCTGGGATGGCACACCATATGCCTGCAGATGTTCATGCATGGCCACTTGTTGGGGCAATGGTGATCATCTCACTGCTGCAACTATCCTGGGACCTGAAAGCTCGCTCTTTACACAAAGATGTCTACTACCCCTCCCCTGAGTCCCCTGAGGCTGGTGCACCTGCCCATGTTGAAGAGCCCAGGGGGGGTGGCATTGTTGGGGAGCCTAGGGCTGGAGAGATTCTGGACCTGCTTCAAGAAGGCAACTGCAGTACTAGTCATCAGGCAACTGTACTGCCCCTGCAGGCGAGCAAGTCCAGTCTGCTTGCTCACTGCTGCGAGCTCTTCTCTGGCTTGGAGGAGCGATGTATTGACGCAGCTGCCCCTTTTGAGGAGCCAACCAATGAGGTCAGCAAGCTACATAAGTCTTACTTGATTGAGGAGATCAGCAGCAGTGCAAACTTGGTCAGCGATCTAGAGACGTGCGACTCGGTTGACATGGTCAATAGCGGTGCCAATCAAGCAGCTGCAATGCCGATGCACTACACCACCACCACCACCACAATGTCCCATGAGGCTGACGTAGCTGCCTCTGCTGAGCACCCAACCAATGAGGTCAACTATCTACAGACGAACGACTTCAACGACGAGATCAGCAGCGATGCCAACTTGATCAGCGTTCTAGAGGCTGACGTAGATGCCCCTGTTGAGGACCCAACCGATGAGCTGAGCGACGAAGAGATATATGAAATGATCGATGCAATCAACAACGGCACATACGGAGCACTTGCAACGCCCAACCACCACACTGTGTGGCTGCGAATCCCGGACGCTGATCCGGATGACTTGGCTCCTGATGCCAAGATCAAGCTGAAGGACAAATTTGAGTTGGACAACCCTGGATACGTCGTCACAGATGTCGTGTTTCTGCGAGGCAGTCTGCTGGTTGGGGTCCGCATCCGCCCCGATGGTTCCTCCGGTGCAGATGCTTCAGCTGCACTGGTGATGAAAGCTTCCACGCACTGCTCATGGCTAGCTTGGCTTGGGCTGCCAACGCACATGGACATGTCTATGAAGGTGAACATCCCTAGTGAGCGCCAGACAAGCTTGCTGGCCGCCTTTTCCTTGGCTGTGACTGTCCCCAAGTCTGAGGAGGGTGTCCGTATTGTATCCTTAACCCTGCGGTGCTCTGAGCTTCCCAGTGGTGTAGCCATCAAAGCAAGCCTTGGGAATCACATCTTGGTGTGCAATGTTATCCAGGCTGGGATCAAGGATGTGTCCTCCGGGAGCCCTACCAATGGGCAGGGCTGCATCACACTCCAAATAAAACTTCCCATTGACTCCCTGTTGTGTGAGTCCTCCTGCTGGGTGCTAAACGTCATCGTGCAGGACCTTGACGACCATGTCATCATAGGTGACAGAAAGGTGGTACTGTTTGACGAGGCATTGGCAGAGATGGCACCAGAACTGTGTTCTATGCGCCTCCTTCGCCCCCAGGACATGCCCCACAGCCTGAGAAGTCCTGGTGTTGATCAGCCTTGGGGTGCTGAAGTTGTATACACATTGGGTTTGTGGCTACAGACCTTGCACACTGAACGTCAGCTTGCAGACAGTGGGCTTGAGACAGAGCCAGGCACTGCAGATCACAATGTGATTTTGCAGCAACTGGCAGACATGTGGAGGGCGGGGAATCATCTCCTGATGCATCTGGTTGGCAATGGCTGCAAGGACTCAGCCAAGCACGTCATGGACCTGCTTCTCAACTCCCCAGCCCTGCGCACGTGCGTCCACGGAAAGGAGCTAGGTGAAGGCTTGGATGCCGTCTCCTCCTTCCATGACTTTATCAGTGGGACTCACAACACCAAAGGATGCACCATCATGCACTTGGCTGTCTTGAGTGGCAGCTATGCCATGGTGGATGAGGTGATCCACTGGGCAGATGCCTACAGCGTCCCTTGCCAATGGGGTGCCTGGGACAAAGTAGGCATGACGCCATTGCACGTTGCTGTGCTAGTCAAGGAGGGGGACATGGCAAGGTTCCTGTTGAAAAAGGGAGACTCGGCATTGCTGCAGGCTTGGCAGTGTGGGGACGGAAGGAAAGCGAAGTCAGCTGAGCATTTCAGTAGGCGCATGGCCAAGGTGACAGCTATTGCTCGCAGTGGATTCAATCAACAGGGTAGGACCCGAACCGGCATTCAGTCCTTGTCTCGTCAGCGGCCGCACCGCATGGCAGGCCAGACCACCTCTCCTCTACCCCAATCCCCAAACTTTGCCCAGCCAAGCCAAGCCAAGCCAAGCTCCCTGGGCGTTGCAGTTCTACACAAATGGTCCCTTAGCATGAAGCAGCTCTGGTCTAGCCTGGAGCCCTCGCCTGATGCGAATCTGGAGAAGAAATTCATCATGTATCAGATGGACAAGATGTCCACAGCCATGCAGGTGCTCTGTTCGTTTCAGGTCCTAAGCCAGCTGATGGTGTTCGTTAAGGGGGGACTAGGGTTCTTATCCTTGCATGCCATTGTAGTCCTAGGTTGCCTCACAGTACCCACATTCTGGGCATTCTACACTAGGGACTACTTGGTCGCAGAGAAGCTACTCTTCGCATGGGCGCTCTGGCGAAAGGCGTTTTTCCATCACATTCACTGCCATGGTTGCATTCCCTTCGTGGCGATACAGCTGCTTATCTGTCGGGCAGTACGTGCTGTGGCTGAGCCCTTGCGCTTCCGGTGGTCTATTACTGAGAACCTGGTCTTGTTGGCCCTGAATTGCATCCTACCAGACGGATTGCCTCTCCATTGGATTCTTCTCTCGCACATTCTGGGTCTTCTAGTTTCTGTCGCTGTAGAGATTCGAGACCGGCAAATGTTTATGTCCCTCGAGAAGGCCAAGTAAAGGATCTTGCTGAGAGAAGAGGTGGATTGGACCAAAATTTGTGATTTGTGGCTGTTGGTGCGTGCCCATTTGGCTTGTGAGTTAAATAGGTTTGCAGTACAATGGGTGCACTGACAGCCCAGCCCTTGCAGAATGCATGTGGCTAGTAGCTGACAGCCTGTAGGCAATGACAGCTCAGCCATATCACGCACAAGCAGGTGCTGGCTGGCTTGACCCCAAGTATGTTGTCCCCGGGGGGGGGGGGGGGGGGGGCAGTACAATGGGTGGGCTGTACATGGTGCGGGCAGTCCAATGTGTGTGCATTGCAATGTGTAAGAAGTAAAATGGGTTGGGCAGTACAATGGGTGCACTGACAGCCAAGCCCTTGAAGGATGCATGTGGCTAGTAGCTAGTAGCTGACAGAATGCAGGCACTGACAGCTCTGCCATATCACACACAATCACATCCATTTTTGCTGCCACTCCCATTTTTGTTTCCAAAGCATGGACAAAAAAAAGTATGTTGTCCCTGACACACCCCACAGACACAGACACACACCCCACAGACACACGTCACAGCCATAGCCCCCCCCCCCCCCCCCCCCCCCCCCCCCCCCCCCCCCCCCCCCACACACACACAGCCACACAGCCACAACCCACAGACACACACACACACGCAAGTGAGAACCTAAACTTCTGTCTCTAGCTGGCCGAACTTCTGCTAAGGTGTCAAGTTAACCTATGAGACATTTATTTCAATGGATAGCGTGGCGACACGATAAGGGACTGAATTGAAGATGTTAAAGAGGCCGACAAGTGCGGCTATATAGAAAGGAAAGTCGGCAGGTGGAACCCGCAGACATGTACAGGCCATAGCTAGCCTACGGCCTGGCGGCAGGCAACACGGGTCCAGGAGTCACCAGGATCCGGTGCGCATTATGCCAACTCAGTGTCTGGTGTAACGGACAATAACATTCCCCCCAATTCAAGGTATTCTTGATCACAAGAATTCCTGGAATTAACTGAGGGGCATAAGAAAAAGAATAATACTATAAAGACTGATAAGGCCTGAGAGGATTGCTAATAGCTGATATGAGAACTGTAAATAATAAATTATGCAGAACAGGTTTCAAGGGGGCAAGGCAAATTTGCAAAGGTCTTCAGAGTAATGTCAGTCTACTGGGGTAGCTAAGTAGCTTGGCCTTGGTAGGAAACTGCATGGGTACATCAGGCTAGTCCAAGGGGCTGCTAGGGAGCTTAAAAGGGAACTGCAGATAGGCTGCAGGCTAGGTTGCAGGGAGGCTGCTAAGAAGCTGGTAAGAAACTGTAGGTAGGCTACATGTTAAGTTGCAGGTAGGCTGCAAGGAAGCTGGGGGGTAACTGCAGATAGGCTGCAGGCTATTTGCAGAGAGGCTGCTAGGAAAGAGAGAAGGAAGCTGCAGGGTTGCAGGCTTGCTTGGTTACGAGATGTGTGCATGATTTGATGGGAGGATTTAGGCAAGATGTCTATGCTATTCCCCCCATAATTTGGGAGTATCCTAAATTAGAGTTTGCAGTCTTCTTGCAGTAACCATGAGGGAGTCTAAGGAATCAAAATCAATATCCATGCACATTGTAGTGCCAGATATGAGTACATGAGGCAGTACACATGTAAATCCTAGAGTGTTTAAGGCTAAGGCAAAAAAAAACATAGAGCTCTAGGTTTAGATTTAGGTGCCAGATACTGGGTATCCATCCAGATCCAGCTGCTGGTGGATTTTTTCTAAGAGAGTGGAGAATGACCTCTTAGACATCCTAGGGGTATCCAGCATGTTGATGAACCAGAAGTCCATGGGGTTCCAGTGCATGCTTAGGTTGTTGACACAGACTACTCTTCCTCCAGGGTATGCACAGCTGATGGGGTGCATGAGCATTTTGGGCCAGCTAGCCAGGACTCTTGCATGAGCTTGGACCATAGCTGCTTGTAGGCTGATGGCCCACTGTAGGGTAGGCCTGTCAGCTGTAGATATGGTGGGGTAGGATCGGACCATGCTCTGCAGTCTGCTGATGTGGTTGAGGAGAGGTCCATAGACTGGGGAAGGACTGCTATGCATGTGTCTACTGGGGAATTTGTGATGCTCAGATGCTAGCAGAGTGGGGAACTGGCTGGGGAACTGGCTGATGAGGATGGGTAAAGGCTGTCTGGGTCTGATGCTAAGAGCTCTAAGGGAAGAGGGAGAGTTGTTGAGGGTGGTGAGCAGGGTTCCTAACCTGGTTCTAGGGAGGCCAGAGTTGTTAAGGAACTGGACTGGGTAGGTGTTCATGTTGACATGGGTGAGGGGCTGACCAGGGGAGGGGGAAGTAGCTGTGGGCAGCCATTGGTCAAACCTGAGGACATGTGAGAGTTCTGACTGGGTGCAGGGGCCTTGTCCATCTATAGGGCAGTGGACATCTTCATATGCAGTTCTGGCTTGGTCTAACATGAGGTCCATTTCTATTCTGGCTTGTGCTTCTGTCAGGTTGCAGAGGTCATTGAAGGGGACAGTGGGAAGTTGCTGGACATAGGTGGTAGATGATCCAGCTTGGTGTGACTGTGATGTGAATTCCCCCCCATTGTCTGACTGGAGCAGGGAGGGGCCACAAACATGGTCCAGGGCAGGCAAGTCATCATCATCGCTGTCATCATCACTAGAGCTGAGGGCAGACAAGTCATCTGCATCATGGGCTGTAGTATCTCTAGGGCTGAGAGGGGGAATGATGTAGCTACCTGAGAAGTCATCATTGTAGTGCAGGGCAGGCTGGACTGGTGGTAAGTGCAGGCTGGGTGCAGGCTGAGTGCAGGCTGGATGCAGGCTGGGTTATCATCATGAGGTTTACAGGTGAGGGAGGGTTTGGGGGGCAGCAGGTGGAGGAGACAGTGGAGGTAGGGAGAGGGGGAGCTGATGAGGGAGTCCTAGGAGTTCTAGTGAAGTAGAGGCCATGCCTTTTGGGGCAGAAGAGGAGCGTCTTGGTGCCCACATGTGCAGGTATTGACAGGGTGGCAGCATCACTGGTCATGTGAACGTGGAGATGTGGAGAGAGCTTGTGTGCTGCATGCATGCTGATGATGTTGGCTGTGGTCAGAGGAGGGGCAAGGAGAACATCTTGGAGAATGATCAGACAGCCTCTGTGGCCTCTGATGTGGGCTTTCCCTTTCTGTAGACAGATGAGAGGAGATGCTCCAAGGTCAGCCAGTTGCAGTCTATCGGGCTGGGGAAGATCCTGAATTTCATACAAATTGGAGGGGTTACTGGTGCAGTGGGAATGGGCTGCACAGTCTAAAAGCCATTCTATCTGGAGAGCTGTCTGGTAGGACTCATGATCATCACTGTCATCACTGTCAGCATAGCCCTCATAGTCATCATCATCACCATCACTGTTGATAAGTTCTGGCAAGGCATCATAGGTGGAGGTGGAAGCCAATTCTAGGGGGTCACCTCTATCACTCATGTGGCCAAAGAAAGCATTGTCATCCAAAGAGGTACTGGGCAGGGACAGGGATGTGGACTTGCCTTCTGGTGGATCAGCATACTGAAGTGGCTTGGGTCCGTCAATCATGGCTAGGGCCATGAAGTTATGCTCCTCCTCATTGTCTGATGTAGACTGTGAAGTGGAGCAGTCATCATCAGCTACATGGGCATGCCTGGTGTTATCACGGCGGCTGTAGTTCTTGGTCTCCCTGTTGGAGCTTCTGTTGTCCCTCTTGGGAGACTTGGAGTTGCTGGAGTCCCTTTTGGCTGCATCACCCCTTGCAAGGGGTGATGGAGAACCTCTGGTGGCAGATGTAGATGCAGGCCTGTGTGCCAGGTTGGTATCAGCACTGGTGCAGGTAGTGGAGTTGTGGCCAAAGCCACCACAGTTCCAGCAGGTCATCTGAGCTGATGGGATACATTCCTTCCTTGGTCTTCCTTTGAAGGCTGCAGCTGCCATGTGAGCAGTCTCTTCGGGGGAGATGACGGCATCAGAGATCTGGTTGGAGACTTGATACCTGGTGAGTTGTGTCTGAAATGATGCAAAACCAGGGCAGACAGAGTTGTGGAAGATGATATGAATCCACTGTACTCCGGGCGGCTTGACAGTCCCTGCACAATGATGATGAGAAATGCAGGGATGGAGGTGTTGCTATGGCCATTGACATGGGGAAGCAAAGAGTACAGCTCATAGCTCCTGGCAAGGTAGACCTGGAGGGGCTCAGTGGGGGACATGATGAGGTTGTACATGGATCTGACTGCACTAGTCTCCAGGTCAGAGTTGCGTTCTCCATAGGTGGCCTTTAGGAACCTGTAAGCTTTAGCAGCAACATCAGTGTGCGGCATGATGGCATGTTGAATGGTTCTGAACAGTGTCTGAGAATTTCATTGAGGGCCTAAGAATTCTTCACTACGTTTATCCTGTAGTCAACAGGACGGCTCGCAATAGTCGCATTAGCATGTTCAACATTGGGGTAATGACTAGTCTCCATTGGATACTCATCACATGTTGCCGGTTCCCCGTCGGGGGGATTTGGCATTGCGGCGTCAATGGCGACATGGACGGTTCCAGGGAAGGCTCTGAGGTAGCGGAGCAGGTAGGGGCCAAACTTGTGGAAGGGGACAGTTGGGCCTCCATTGAAGATGAAGGCCGGCTCCTTGTTGGCTGCCATGTTGTCTTTCGCGGCGCTGGGGTCTTGGGTCTTGGTTTTCACACCGAGTTAATAAACCGGCCAGTGGGTAATTCGTGTGTGAAGATTGTCGGGCTTCAGTCTTGGTCGTGCAGTTCGGAGGCAGGGGGGAGGGAGTGTTGACAGCGAAGGGGGATCCGGAGGGATCCAGGTGTTCTGAAATGGTGAGGGTAGTAGCGGGGCGGGGGGGGGGGGGGGGGGGGGGGGGGGGGGGGGGGTACGATGATGTGCAGAGCTGGATATCTGTGCACAGGCAATCTCGGAGGATTGCGGAACGCTGTGTGTGATCTAGTAAGTTAGCAACTCACGTCAAAGATCTACTAAGACTTCTGGAGTGTGTCTACTAGTCGTCTTGGACGGAAGGTAGAGACAAGTGGAGGGTTGTGTGGGCAGTAGGCAAGGCAGTGCAGGTAGTAGATTCCTGACGACGGAGCGTGGGCAATCCAGAACCAAAAGCAGTACTCAAACCGTCGAGCAAGTCAGAGGGAAAACTATCACCTTGTGCAGGGCAGAATCGTCCTTGGCACAGGCGCAGTGGCGTTTCTTCAGGTTTAGCGGTCGGGCCTATAACCTTTCAATGGAAAGCGTGGCGACACGATAAGGGACTGAACTGAAGATGTTAAAGAGGCCGACAAGTGTGGCTATATAGAAAGGAAAGTCGGCAGGTGGAACCCGCAGACATGTACAGGCCATAGCTAGCCTACAGCCTGGCGGTAGGCAACACGGGTCCTGGAGTCACCAGTATCCAGTGCGCATTATGCCAACTCAGTGTCCGGTGTAACGGACAATAACAATTTAAGCCAGGGCCCCAGCCTGGGAGGTTTCTGTTAGCGTGAACTACCAGGACACGAGTACCTTATTGGCATCTGATCAGATGCCAATCATGCACTCGTGTCTTAGCAGTTCACGCTGACAATTTCAGGACCAGCCTTGTAACCTACTAGCTCAATATTTAAATTCATAATACTAAGTTATCATGACTTTGTCGCCCTGCCTCTTAGGTGGGCAGTTGCAGGTGGTATGATATAAGTACCGGTACGTTTAATACCGGAATATATTTATATTATGGGTGCGGAACCCGAGACTCTTATGCACTGTCAACACTCCCCACCACGGTGTTTTTCAACGCCTTGGCTGATCGAGAAAGGGTGTGAGGGATAAGGTCATAAGGACGGAAACGAGGGTAGCTACGAAAACAGTAGGGCGAAACAGAATCGCTGATTGCTAATTGCGGAGTGTGTGGAAAAAAGTGTCAGACCCCGAATTCCCAAACTGAGACCAACAACAGGGCATGACTACCATCCATTTGTACAACGTACACATGCTAGTATACACTTGCTTTAGTATAACAGGAAGTGGGCTTAACAAAAAAAATATAGCGATTTACAAGTAAAGGCACGGAAATCAAGCTTGGAGCCTAGGAATGGAACTTGGACTTGAGCTTGGTTACATGGCCTTGAACTAAGGAAGTGGGAGCCCGTACTTAAAGCACAGCACCCACTGACTGAGGATTCAAAAATGGTGGAGAAAATCCTACAGAGAGGTAGAAAGTTGACGTCGAAAACGCGGGGAAGCATGGGGCAAGCATCGTGTAGGTCGGGGCCCCGGACGTGTTTCAGGTCTGGTCCAGCTCCCCACTTTTTCACAGAACTCGCTCCGCTCCCAATGAGGGGTACCTCGAGCACTACGTTTTACAAGCACCGAAGCCACAGGTCCACTTCGTTGGTCTTGAGCTCTTCAACCTCCTGCAACAGGGTTTGCCCTGCTATTGTGCGCCATCATCATCATAGCAACCTATCAACATGCCGCGTGTTTTGATTCACAATTCCGATATTTCGTTTTTCACCGGGACATCCCATCGCCAGAGATTGGGTGTTGAAGATGCCCTGGTGTCGATGTCCTCATCCGCCTACAAAGGCCATTTCAAACGCCCTGCTATATTCCCAGCATCATGTTGCGGCCGCTCAGTGATCTGACAGAGGCCACGCTACCGGGCGCATGGATCCCAATCGCTGCGTGCTGCCGTTATGATGGCGCTGCTCTTTAGCATGGTGCGAACATGGATGCATTTGGTCTGCTAAGTAGCGCTGCAGTGCGGTCGGAGCGGTCAGGGGCAGCCGGGCAGGGGGGGTAGTGGGTGTAGGGTGGGTGTGGCTCAAGGTCAAGTCCAAGGTCATGTCCAAGGTCCATTCTTTAGCTCCCAACATCCACATACACACGCACATACCCCACCCCACCCCAACTCATCTCACCTCACCTCACCTCCCCCCACCTCACCTCCTCCCCCCCTCACCTCACCTCACCCCTCCTCACCCCACCCCCCCTCCCCTCACCCCACCTCCCCTCACCCACCTCCCCTCACCACCCCACCCCACCCCATCCCCCCTTACCCAACCTCCCCTCACCCTACCTCACCTCACCCACCCCACCTGTACACCCGACTAACGTCGCGTTATGGATTCCACGCTAAACGAAACGCAGGTTGGAAAAAATCGGAAAAATAGGAAGCTTACCGGCGCTTTCGAAAAATCGGTTATGCCAGCTGGCAAATTTGACAGTTGCGATAATTATGGAGGCTGCTCAGCAGTCTCTCTGAATCATCCTCGCAAAATACGCGAAAAACACGCTAATAGATGCATACGGCTCATGGCATGTAGTCAAAACTTACAGGGGGCGCATCCATGCCCTCTATAGAGATAAATCACGGAAATAGACGAAAACAGCATTTTACCTTCTACTTTTAAACTTTTTTTACGCCGGAACAACTCGCACGATGCAGTAGGAGTCAGGGATAGGGATCGGTGGGATTTTTACACTTGTCAACAAACCATTTTTGAACATATGTGTTTAGATTGAGCTGGGAGGTGGGGAAACATTTTTGGGGGGGGGGGGGGGGGGGGTCAATTTGTGTCGTTTTGTGTCAATTTGTGTCGTTTTGTGTCGTGTTGTGTTGTGGTGTAGTGTGGTGCGTTGTGGTTGTGTTATGTTGTGTTGCGTTGTGTTGTGTTGTGTTGTGTTGTATCATGTTGTGTTGTTTTGTGTCGATTTGTGTCGATTTGTGCCGTGGTGTGGTGAGGTGTGGTGAGTTGTAGTGACTTGTGGTGAGTTGTGTGGTGTCGTGTCCTTTTGTGTCCTTTTGTGGCGTTTTATGTTGTGGTGTGGTGTGGTGAGTTGTGGTGTGGTGAGTTGTGAGGCCATACCACACCATTGTACCATTGTACCATGCATGTTGGTATAAACCATAACAAACCATGCTTTGTTGCACCATGCCATACCATACTAATATTCCATGCATGTAGATACAAACCATACTATGCTATGCTACACCATGCCATACCACACCATACTACCATTGTACCATGCATGCATGCATGCATGTATAAACCATAACATGCCATGCCATGCTGCACCTTGCCATACTACACCAATAAACCATGCATGTAGGTACACATCATACAATGCTATGCTACACCATGCCATACCCCACCATTATACCTTTGTACCATGCATGTATGTATACCATAACATGCCATGCTCTGCTGCACCATGCCATCCCATCCCAACCTACCATTGTACCATGCATGTAGGAAGGGGTGGCAGCATGGAACCTGCCCATGTTCTCTCAGCTGCATGCGAAGCAGGGAACCCCATTAAGCGTGATTCTGGCTCGCACCTTGCGATCTGTCTTTCGTTCTATTTAGACCGCCAATTACGATGGATGGCTGGACGAGTGGATACTGGTGACAATGGATTCTGGGGGGTTATTGAGGTCGTGGCCTAGCCATTGAGAACACTCATGGCCTTGCCATTGAGAACATTCGAGGAATGCAAAGGTCCGCATGGCAGAAATGAGCAGCTGGAACCAATCTGGCGGGTTCCAGCAACAGATCGGAAAGCGCGGTGGTCGAACCACCTCGAAATTGTCTGAATGGGTCTGAAATTATCAGCGAAAAAGATTCTCCCGGCAAACATGCGCACCTATCTCGCCTCGGATTGTGGACATCGCGTTCTAATTGCTCCCCCGGTAGAATCTAATAGAATAGAGACGCCGGTCGGCGTGGCTTTAGGAAGCGGAACCTGGTACAGCAGGACCGCTACATTTGTGCTTAAATTCAGGGGACGAGGTGGGGCTTGGAGAAAGAGATCTGGGAAACTTCAGAGAAATCCGAGAAAGACAGAAGGACAGAGACATGAAGACATGCCGCGGGTACCGTACTGCCGGGTCTGGACAGGTTGCCGAGCAGGCGGCCTGGGATCTGCCCATGCGATCGTTTGTACCTCCATAGTTTGCAACACGAAGGTCTCTGGTGCTTAATTCCAAGCTCCGCAAGTGCGTGAGATGGATATGTAATCTTTTCCCATGGAATTGTTCATTGTGCAAGTTCGCAAGGCTGGAAACACGAACATTACGTGAATTAGAAGTACCATAGTTGGCGTGGCTACATGTCCGTAGGCCCACCCGGCCCACCCCACGCACGGCCCTGCGGCTGGGTTGTGGGTGAAGTCCGTGCTAATAATAGCTCAAGCGCCCTAGGTGACTGTTTCGTCCATTGTGATGCTTACATGTTTCGCCTCGATTTTTTGAAGGCAATTCCGTTCCCAAACCTATGTATGCGCACATGATTGGATGGTACGACTTTGAAATGATGACAAATGTTGCCCAATAATTGTAGCTTTGGGCCCCAAAAGCACTAACCTTAGCTCCTTTTCTTGAATTGCGATGCTCATATGTGGTCTCATGAGAATACGTCCGGTATCAATGAGTCTTATAAGTGAAACCTGAAAAGAAGGTTGTGGCACACACTCGGACACACAGTTTTGACAGGCTAATCCCTCAATCATTTTTTCCTTTCCTTATCATTCTGGTATCTGTAGACTTTTTTCATTCGGGTACTGTCTAATCCGCTTTGTGTGCTCCCTGATTTCCGCGGGTATCGCACGAGGGGACTTGGAATTAGAAGATGGTGAGCAGCCCATAGTTCAATGAAAAACATATACCGTATGCGCCTGAAGTATTGGCAAACGGTTTGGCAAACGACCCTTTGCCAAAACCTTTTATGCTCGAACCTGAGTCCATTCCAGTTGGTATGTCTTTGCCAAGTTACGGTTACTATGATACTATAGTACTTGGCAGTACACAGGTTACAGTTACAGCACTGAGTGGTCAGCCAGCCCACCTCTGTTCGTGATTCAGATTTTATTGTTAGCCACAATATGGTCAGCCAGCCCACCTTTGCTCCTAATTTTAATTTAATTGCTCTACCCAGCCCAGATCTGACCAGCCCACCTCTGCTCCTGATTTAAATGTAATTGTTACAGATGACAAATTGGGTGGTCAGCCAGCCCACATCTTCTCCTTACTTCATTTAATTGTTGCATGGATTTTATAGGTAATGATAACGCCTGGTGGGGCGTGGTGATAAGGGAACCCGACGTACGCGGGCAGAGAACGGCCTACCACCTCCACGGGCCAGCTACCATCGTGGGTGACAACGACCTGCAACGCTAAGGATGGACGTAGCGGGAATCAGACCCCCGACCCTTCGTCGTTGAAGCGATTTGGTGTACCACTAGACCAATCGTATCACAGGAACGGGCTGCGTGGATGTGAATACAATTGCTATCTACAAGATGCTCAGTCAACCCACCACTACCTAATTTGATTTTGAGGGGGTGCCTCAAAAACCCTTGTGCTTCCGTGTTATAAAATTTGATGGTCGGCAGGCTGTGCTGCTGACCAGTCTCGGCAGTGATTGAGTTTGTATAACGAAACCTCTATCTCGAAATTGCTGGCTAAAGCTATGTAACCAAGTTTAAGTTATGTAACGAAAACTCTCTCTCGAGTTTAATTACTCTGCCCAGCCCAGATCTGACCAGTCCACCGCAGCTCTTGATTTTAATTTAATTGCTACATACCGGTACTGGAAAGTCAGGCAACTCATCTCAGCTCTTGATTTGATTTTTCACATGGTTTTACAGCAAGCTTGGGCGGACTACGTTGTGAACATGCAACAGGGAATTTTCTTTTTAAGCGCTTCCTAAACGGTTGGGCAAGTCCCTCCAGCCTATTTGGCCTACCCCTGGACTGTAACATACATACACACAACAGGGAAATGAAACAAGAACATGCAAGCAAAACGATAATTTGCCAACTGAATTTCAGGTCTCAACTTGAGTCAGTCCAAGCCATGGACCCCCTCGCTAAGTTTGTTTTGCCATGCTTTTCTGAGACCCACTTTTAGGGGGGGAAAGTCATTTGCCAATACTTAATCTTGCCAATACTTTAGGCCCACATGGTATCAATTCAAATTCAAACTGCATGCACACCAAAACGAAGAAACTGACATATGCTTGTGATGGCGTCGCAACATATATATATGGCACATACATGGCCTTACGACATACACCCCTTTTGACAATACCCCTAGACCTACGCCAAAGGCCCTACTAGCCCATGTCTGGCATTGCTTGTTGCTCGCTGAAATACTAGACATAGTGGGGAGAGATGGTAAAGGAACTGAAGGCATGACAAGTTATAGTTCAAGAAGGCATGACAGCCCAACAACCTACCCCCCCCCCCCCACCCCCCCCACCCCCCTACACACACTACTCCTCATGACACCTAAGGCCAATGCCAAAGGCCCATCAACCTAACACTAGACCCCCCCTACACACCCCCACCACGTGACACCACCCCTAGGCTAAGGTAAATGACCATGCTATTGACCTTGGCCATTGACAAGGTGAATGACCATGCTATTGACCTTGGCCATTGAAAACAGCGCACAACAGCTAAATATGAAGTAGGCTACAGGCAGGAAAGCAAGAAAGTTAGGAGGAAAAGAAGGGAGGAACTTGCACGACCTGAAAAACCCTGACCTCGACCCTTCGTCATTCGTGTGGCCAGACCATTTTAGATACCCCCAGGTCATAGCTTTTCTTTTCAGCTTTCAGCAACGAGCAGCAGCTTCTAGGCAGCTCCCTAAGCCGGCCGCTGGTCAAAGCCTCAAGATTTCAACAGTGCTGGAGAGCTGATTCTGTCGGATTCCAGATACAATAGGTTGCCTTAGGTTTGGCCGGGTAGCAAGCCAGGGGAGCTGCCTAGAAGCTGCTGCTCGTAGACGAAAAGAAGAGCTATACCCTAGGTCAGTCATTTTTGCCAATTTTGCCAACTCAGGCCTCTGATCATAACCTGAGATCAATCGTGAGATTTAACGATCAGATCAATAGATCATTCATCGGATCATAATCTCAGATCATGCATGTCATTTAAACTCCAGATCAGACCTCTGATCTTAACCTCAGACCATCCATATAATTTAAACACCAGATCTGTCATATTGTCTTACCCACCGATCAGCCATGCTATTTAAACACCAGATCAGATCTCCAATCTTAACCTCAGATCAGTCATGTGATATAAAGCACACATCCCTAGTGTCATGTGAGTCACATATCATACTTGTGCCAATCCATAGATACATAATGTATAAGTACACACAATGGGTATACATTTAGATGAACAAAGAACAGGAGGACAGGAAAAGGGAACAGAAACAGACAGGATGCAAATGCAAATGCATAGGGCTATGCAACCCACGAGGTGCACCAGTGAGACTAGACTAGCAATGGTTCTACCCCTTTGCAGGGTACCAGCTCACGAGGTAGGATCATCTAGCCTCACATTGCCCTGCAGGTCCTATACATAATGCATACATTCATGCATACATCCATTAGGTATATATACATAATATAAAGATACATAAATTAGGTGTATGTACATAATATATAGATACATACATTAGGTGTACGTAACTAATATGTAGAGACATGCATTATGTATGTATGTATATATAATATATATATATATAAAAGTACTGCCTGGTAATCTAGAATTCATCTTAATTGTTCCAGGTTGGGCAAGTCTTTTTACTCTTGCCTTATTAAGCAGCACATGGACTGAAACAAACCGTAGGTTGACATCAGGCTTGTCCAGGAGGACCCCCAGCTCTACGTCCTCAGACGCAACCAATTGTACAGACTGCACCCTGAGACACAACCAATTGTACAGCCTGTGTCTTCAGACGCAACCAATTGTACAGCCTGCGTCCTGAGACGCAACCAATTGTACAGCCTGCATCCGTAGATGCAGCAAATTTTACAGCCTGCGTCCTGCGACACAACCCACACATAACCGACCCATAGCATGCGTCCTGCGACGCAACCGACCCACCGAAGCTGCGTCTGCGACACAACGTACCCTTCCACGTTGCGTCTGCGACGCAGGACGCAGCGTCCTAAACAACCCCGATTGACACGTTGCATATAAGATCAGGCAAACGCATCATGCACCTAGCATAGCATAGCATAGCTTTTTAGCTACGAGCAGTAGCTCCTATGCAGCTCCCTGAGGCAGCCACTGGTCAAAGCCCCAAATGTCAACAATGCTGGAGAGCTGATTCTGTCGGCTTCTAGATACGCTAGGATGCCTTAGGTTTGCCCGGGTAGCATGGCAGGGGAGCCGCCTAGAAGCTGCTGCTTTAGGTTTGGCTGGGTAGCAAGCCAGGGGAGCTGCCTAGAAGCTGGTGCTCGTAGATGAAAATAAAAGCTGTACATGTAACTTAGCCTAGGTATGTATCGCTTAAGGTATGTACCGGAGGTTTGGCATTTTGCCCATTGGAAGCAAAGAGACTGCCCCCCTCAACCTCACACCTCGTAATAGGGCGTGCTATTTATTTATTTCATTTATGCGCCGAAGACGCTCTTTTCATGTCTTACATGCGTGAGGTCGTCAGGTCGCTGGCAATCGAAAGCAATCGAATCAGTAACGTAGCAAAGCAGAGGTATAGGCGCCTGAGGCGCACCTGTCATGTCTTACATGCGTGAGGTCGTGAGGTCGTCGGCGAACGAAAGCAATCGCATCATGAACGTAGCAAAGCAGAGGTGTAGGCGCCTGATGCACACCCCTCATATCTAACATGCGTGAGATTGTCAGGTCGCTTGCAAACAAAAGCAAACGCAACATGAACGTAGCAAAGCAGAAGTCTAGGCGCCTGAGATGTTGATCCCATATCACACATTCAAACTGATGTACTAAAATGATGTACGCCAATGATATCCCAATGACGTACTAAACGATGAACTGAAATGATCTTTGTCTCAAATCACACATTCAAACTGATGTAATCTTTGTCTCAAATCACACATTCAAACTGATGTACGGAACTGATGCGTGCCATATCACACATTCAAACTGATGTTCGGAACTGATGAGTGCCTTATCACACATTCAAACTCATTTACGGAACTGATGCGTGCCATATCACACATTCAAACTGATGTACGGAACTGATGCGTGCCATATCACACATTCAAACTGATGTACGGAACTGATGCGTGCCATATCACACATTCAAACTGATGTACGGAACTGATGAGTGCCATATCACAAATTCAAACTGATGTACGGAACTGATGAGCGCAAATGATATTCATCTATCCATACATTTAGTTGTCAGCTTGCAAGTCTAGGGTTTAGAGTATTGGGCAAGCGAAGGCAAGGCGACGAGCAGAACGAACAAAGCAGGTATGCGCCCAAGGTGCTCGTATCAGTAAGGCCTGGTTGTTTGTCCAGGTCAAGTAGCAGCCCGTTCTCTACCGCCATAAGACAGGGCTCCCTCAATACCACGCCCCACCAGGCGTTATCATTACTTAGCGCCTGGTTGTGTTGCCTGCTCGTGTGGGGTACCGGCTCACCAGCCGAAAACGGCCTCATAGATAGAGCCCTAAACGTCCTTGGGTTGAATCCTAAGCATAATGCAAATGCCCATGCACTTGAAAGCAGAACCAACCAAGGACCCGGAGGGGGGGGGCTAGCCCGGGGTTCGTCAGCCCGGGGGTAACCGGTTACCCCTAAACCCTAACCCCCCACCCCCGGGCTGGCTAACCCCGGGCTACCTCCCCCCTACCCAAGCCCCCCGGGCAACCGTGTCTAAACATACATGCACATCCTTATTCATACATAACATCCTATCTTGAAACAAATCATACCTGAATCTTACATCCAGATCTTCAGTATATCCAGATCTGTACTTCCAACATATCATGCTTGAATCTTACATCCAGATCTTCAGTATATCCAGATCTGTACTTCCAACATATCATGCTTGGATTATACATCCAGATCTTCAGTACATCCAGATCTGTACTGCCAACATATCATGCTTGAATTAAACATCCAGATCTTCAGTACATCCAGATCTGTACTGCCAACATATCATGCTTGAATTAAACATCCAGATCTTCAGTACATCCATATCTGTACTGCCAACACATCATGCTTGGATTATACATCCAGATCTTCAGTACATCCAGATCTGTACTGCCAACATATCATGCTTGAATTAATCATCCAGATCTTCAGTATATCCAGATCTGTACTGCCAACATATCATGCTTGAATCATACATCCAGATTTTCAGTACATCCAGATCTGTACTGCAAAAATATACAACTTATTACATGCTGGAAGAACCCTCCTTGGAGCTTTGGGGCGGAGTGTGGGGGGGGGAAGCGTCTGGGTTTGGGTTTGGGTTTGGGGGGGGGGGTAGCCGCCATGCCAGTCAAGCACCTCAGAGCGGGCGGCAAGGTTGTGGCTAGGGATGCAGGCTGGAGGGGTGCTTTGGGGCGGGCTTGTCTTGGGCCAACAATGGCCAGTCGATGACAATGTAATGTAATCATGCATACATGCACACATCCATCTACCCCACCATGCTGATCACCCATCTAAATTCATGCTTGCATAACATCATACATCTAGCTAAATGATTGCACTACATCATCCATCTAGCTAAAGGATTGCATTACATCATCCATCTAGCATCATGCTTGCATCACATCATATCAGGCATGTCGTCAAGTAGATCCTGCACGGCAGATACACCAACTGTACATCAGCATATGGCGTTTTGCATCGTATAATAATAATAATAATAATAATAATAATGATAATAGTAATAATAATAATGATAATAACAATAATACTATAATATGATAGTATAATAATAACAATAATAATAATAATAATAATAATATGGCGTGATAGAATACTTAGTTTGATACTTGTTTTGTTCTGTTTGTCTGTTTTTGTACTTAAAGTATTTTGTGCAAGCCAGAGTCACCAGGAGTTCATTAACAGACACATGACGTGATTGCATCTTACAATTTATGTATTTTGTGCATGTTTCGCACTTGATTTCTCTGTTTGTTTGTTTGTTTGTTTCTTTATTTGTTTGTCTGTTTTATACTTTGTGCAAGCCAGAGTCACCAGGAGTTCATTAACTGACACATGACGTGATTGCACCTTACAATTTATGTATTTTGTGTATATTTGATACCTGTTTTGTATCCTTTGTTTGTTTGTTTTATACTTTTGCGCAAGCCAGAGTCACCAGGAGTTCATTAACTGACACATGACGTGATTGCATCTTACAATTTATGTTTTTTTAGTTTGGTTGATCATTACTTTGTTTGTTTGTCTGTTTGTTTGATACTTCATTTGTTTACAATGTTTTCTTTGCTTGTTTGTCTGATTGTCTAATAGTTTTTCTGTTTATTTGTTTGATTGATCATTACTTTGTATGTTTGTTTGATTGATCATTACTTTGTTTGATTGTTTGATTGATCATTACTTTGTTTGTTTGCTTGTTTGATACTTAATATGTTTACATTTTTTTTGTTCTTTTTGTTTTTTTGCTTGTTTGTCTGATTGTCTACCGTAATAGTTGTTCTGTTTTTTTGTTTGTCTAATAGTTTCCTGTTTGTTTGTTTGGTTGTTCACTCATTTATCTGCCTGCCCGTCACAATCCAACCCTGGGCCTGGTGAACCCACTCTCCACCCTTCCGATACTCTCCATCCTTCCACTCTACGCCAATTTTCTGAGTCGCTTGCGACGCGCCTAGGACTTGTTTATAATGTACATATATCATCCATCTCCTGTTTCGACAATTGGCTCAATGGTTGAGTTTGTGGAAATCAGGCAGAAGGTGCGGGGTTCGAATCCCTACGGGTCCGCCTTAGTGATCGCAGTCGCTGTCAACCGCCATTGTAGCACAGGTATAGTAGCAGCCTGTTATCTACCGCCATAAGACAGGGTTCCCTCAATCCCACGCCCCACCAGGCGTTATCATTATATTACCACCCGAAACACACCCTGAAACCACCCCGAGACTCACCCCAAAAAGATCCCCCCCGCCAGGGGAGGGTGCCTGCATGTTGGAGAAGGCACTGTCGCCGATCAGCATGTCACCCATGGGGCATCCACCCATGCTCAGCATGGTTCCATCCACAAGGTGATGCGTGCTTGAACTGGGCTGGGGCATTGCTCCCCCCTGCCCGCCTACTCCGCACATCGCCCTCATCTCGTCCAGGTCAAAGTCACTGTACGACTCCAGGGACAAGGAGCCAGCTAGCGCCCCGCTAACGGGGGCAGAAGCATGACCCAGGTTTGTGAACTCATGTCCGTAGCCCCCCCCGTTAGTCGCCCACTGCTCCGGGACCAGGGCGAAGCTCGACTCTTGTTTCATTGGGCCAGCGAATTGAGAGCTAGCAAGCATGGAGCTGAGGTTGTTGCAGGATTGCGAGAGGGTGCTTCGGCCATGGGCTGCCTGGGCCAGCTGCATAGCCTGCTGGTACTGCCCCATATCAAAGCTTGCGCGGTGGTCCTCCCCGCTACCCCCGGCCCCCCCGTGGCCGTCCATGGGCAGGAGGGAGTAGGACTGCGACTGCCCCATGGGGTTATGCTGCTGCTGCTGATGCATCTGTTGCATCTGCAGGAGTTGATGTTGGTACAGCTGCTGCTGTTGCTGTAGCTGCCCGGGGTCTTCCAGAGACCCGGCTCCCGGGCCTGGGCTCAAATCCTGGGCAGACTTCACCATCACTGGGGATGTGCCACCAGCACCGGAGGACGATGGGTTCTGAGCTCCGCCCGCTCCGCACCCGGCTTCGGAGATACGCCGGAGGGAGGCGTCCCGATGGGGGTCCAGGGACACGCCGTGTATGGTCGGGGGGGGGCCGTCGTACCCCATTTGGGTCAAAGCCCGGCTGAGCTTCACTATCTGCCTCCGCGGCCAGCGCTTGATTCCGTGCCGCCGGCACGCGCGCTTGAGGGTGGTAGCACATATGCCTAGGTTGCGTGCAGCCTGTTTGAGGCCTACCCCGAATTGTGATTGGAGCTCCTCGAGCTTTAGACGCTTGCCAGTCCCTCCGCTGGTACGGTTTCGGTTAGCCGTGGCTCTGTCCTCATCTTCTAGCTCGTCGTCCCCTTCGCTGATGTCCTCGTCCTCATCGGCCCTGGCGAGGTTACCGTAGCTAGGGCTTACAGGGTTTAGGACGTCTGTGCTTCCGGCCCTGGCGAGCTTACCGGCCGGCCCGGACGGGGGGGGGGGCACTAGGCCGAGCAGTTCGGGGGGGATGGTGGGGGGACATGGCTTGGCTTTAAGGGGGCGGGCTGGGGGTTGCTGCAGGAGCTGCTTGAGAAGACCCTCCTGTTTCGCCGTGAGGTTAGCCACCCCAATGTCAATGCCAAAGCCGGGCTGCGGACTGGGGGCGGTGGAGGCGGTGCCTTGCTTACCTTGCTGCTGTTGCTGCTGTTGGGCCTGCTGCTGCTGCTGCTGCTGCTGCTGCTGCGCGTGGTGGGACTGCTGTAAGGAGTTCCTGCGTTGCAGCTGTCCAGCCGCTGCCTGCCCCAGGCTCTGTGACAAGGTCATGCTGGGCAGGGACGACTGGGCTGAGCGCCCATCCTTCCCGTCCTGATCTTGCATGGCTGTCTGAAGAGAGTGCAGCACATCAGCGCCCATCCCGTTCGCCGACATCCAACTTGCCAACTGCCGCACTCGGTCGTCCGGGGAGGAGAGTTCTTCTAAGAGGTTCGGTTTCCAAGAGGGGGTTGGCTGCTGGGAGCCTTGTATGCTGATTGACAGGGCGCCAGCATGGGGGGGGGAGGGGCCTTGAACCGTGTTTGAAAGTAAGCCCCCGTAGCCATGGCTGTTTTCCCTGTGCGTCAGATGGGTGGTTGTAGATTGGATCAGATGGTTGGTTGGTTGGTTGATGGGAGTCATGTATACTGATTGACAGGGCGCCGGCATGGGGGGGGGGAGGGGCCTTGGACCGTGTTTGAAAGCAAGCCCCCATAGCCATGGCTGTTTTCCCTGTGCGTCGGATGGGTGGTTGCAGATCGGTTTAGTTGGTTGGTTGGTTGGTTGGTTGGTAGGCACATTGGTTTTCAGCAACACGCAACACCCTCATTTTTAGCAGCAAACAACACCCTGATTTTCAGCAGCACAGAACGCCCTCATTTTAGCCGCACCATACAAAACCCTAATTTCCATCACCACACAAAACCCGCGCCTACCAAAGGTTGCTTACCCCCCCCCCCCCCACACACACCCACCCACATTTTCAGCAGCACACAACACCCCTTCCCCTTACGCCTGCCCCCCCCCCCCCCACCCACCACCACCACCACCACCACCACCCCACCACCACCACCACCTATCTAGATACCGATATAGCATCTGTGTGCCTGTAGTTCACAATTCTGACAATAATGAATGCCCTGGCAGGGGTAGGGGGTTCGATGCTCCCTAGAAGGCTTTGAGGACTCAGGGTAGGATGTCGCTCAGATCTAGTACTAAGTCGCTGACAAAGTAAGACCTGCAGTGGCAGTGTAGTGTAGCGGCAGTGTAGATCGAGATACCGATATAGCATCTGTGTGCCTGTATTTCACAATTCTGACACCCCCCACACACACATTTTCAGCAGCACACAACACCCCTCTCCGTTGCGCGCCCCTGCCCCCCACCCTGCCACCACACCGTGGGGCCACACCGCCCGACCGGCACACGGCCCACCACTTGTCAGCAGCACCAACATCCTTCCCACTCTCTCCGGGGCGCCCCCCCCACCCCCCCCCCCCCCCCCCCCCCGCCCCCCCCACATACACCCACACCACCCTTTTCGACACACAAAACCCTTTCCCTCTCCCCCCCCCCTCCCCACCCCACCCCCCCCCCACCCCCCACCCAAACACACTCACAGGACACACACATGTTCATCGTGTCACTCAACATCCCTCCCCTCGCTCGTCCCGCGCCCGCCCACCCCACATGCCCCCCACCCACCCACACAGACAACAGGCACACAGTTTCATCAGCAGCACGACAACACCCCTTTCCCTCATCGCCCTGCCCCCCCCCCCCCCCACCACCCCCCCCCCCACCGACCACCCACACCCACACCCACACCCGACACACACAGTTTGTTCATCACACAACCAACCAACCCAACAAAACAAAAAAAAAAAAGGACACACAAAATTTTCAGTCAAGGGGGAACACAAAAAACACAAGGGGGAAAGAGGAAAAAAAAGAAACCCCAAACCCGGCACACACAAAACACAAACAAAACCACACACAGGACACAACACATTTTTTTCAGCAGGCACACTAACATTCCCTCCCTCTCGCCCCGGCCCCCCACCCCCCCATTCCCCCACCCACCCACACAGACACCCACATTTTCAGCAGCCCCCCCCCCCCCCCCAACACAAACACCCCTTCCCTATCGCCCTGCCCCCCCCAAACAACAACCCACACCCACACCCCAACACCACACAGACACACACATTTTCGGCAGCACCAACAAAACATCCCTCCCCTTATCGCCCCCCCCCCACCCCCCCACCCCCCCCCACCCCCACCGCCCCCCCACCCCCCCCCCCCACCTCCACACATACAGACACACACATTTTTCAGCAAGGCACACCAACACCCCTTCCTCTTGGCCCGTGCCCCCCCACCACCCACCCCCCCATCCCACCCACCCAGACACACCATTTTTCAGGGGCAGCACACAACACCCCTTCTCCTCTCGCCCTGCCCCCCACCCTCCCATCCACATCACACACCCCGGCCCACACAGAACTCACACTTTTCAGCAGCACACAAACAACCCTCTCCTACCGAAGGAGCCCCCCCCCCCTCCCCCCCCCCCCCCCCCACCCCCCCCCCCCCGCTCCCAACCCACCCCCACCCTCCCCTACCCACCCACCCCGATTTTCATCCCACAAACAACACCCACCACCTACCAAAAGGAAGCTAAACCCCCCCCCCACCCACCCACCCCCCACACCACGGCCAGTCGCGGCGCTTTTGGTGTACCCTGCCCCAAAACCCCTTTTACAGCACAGCAACCAACAACAACCCGCTCCCTACATGGAGGGAACACTTGTTCTTGCCGCATTTGAAGCAAAAGAGGCCATAAGCCATGGGGGGACTGTTTTCCCTGTGTGTCACATGGTTGGTTGGTTGGTTGGTTGGTTGGTTGGTTGGTTGGTTGGTTATGTCGAGACTTGGTAAATTATTTCAGTTGTGTTATTGAAGGTTGGTTATAGGGCCATGGCAAGTTGGGCATGTGTGTCAGATGGGTGGTTGTAGATTGAATCAGTTAGTTGGTTGGTTGGTGGTTGTGCTGAGATGTGGTTGATTAGATAAGTTGCATTATTGAAAGTCGGTTTTAGCGCCATGGCTGTTGGGCCTGTGCGTCAGTTGGTTGGTTGTAGATTGGTTCAGTTGGTTGGCTGGTTGGTTGGCTGGTTGGTTGGTTGGTTATGTTGAGATGTGGTGCATTAGTTCAGTTGCGTTACTGAAGGTTAGTTTTAGGGCCATGGCTGTTGGGCTTGTGCGTCAGATGGGTGGTTGTAGATTGGTTCAGCTGGTTGGTTGGTTATGTTGAGATGTGGTGCATTACTTCAGTCGCGTTATTGAAAGTTGGTTATAGGGCCATGGCTGTTTCCCCTAAGCGTCAGATGGTTGGGTGTAGAGTGTTTCCACATTTTTAAACCCACCCCCCCCCCCCCCCCCCCCCCCCCCCCCCCCCCCCCCCCACCCCCACCCACACACACACACACCACCGCCACTCCTCCCACACACGCACCACCACCTCCACCACCACTTCCGCCACCCCGGCCACTCCTCCCCAACAAACCACATCCAACAACCTCCCTCCCCCCCCCCCACATCACACAGCACACACACACACACACACACACACACACACACACAATCCACCCCCGCTACATACCCCGGCTGCCACCCCCACTCCTACCCCACACATACAACACCCTCCACCCTACCCCTGCCTAACACACACCGCAACTACCACTCCTACGCCCACCACAAAGACCCACACACCTCTCCCCCCCCACCATCACCCCCCACACACACACCCCCTCCCCCCCCCACCTCCCCACCACCACACCACCACACACACACACCTCTCTTGTCCCTACATCGATCGGTACTGCTTGCGCTGCTCCTCTTCAAGTTTGGCAAGCCCCTTGTGCTTCTACCCTACCTCCCCCATCACCGCCCCCACCCCACCCCACACACACACTTCTCTCCGTCCCTTGATCGATTGATACTGCTTGCGCCGCTCCTTTTCAGGTTTGGCAAGCCCCTTTTGCTTCTACCCTACCTCCCCCATCACACACACACACACCCCACCACCACCTCCACTTCAGGTTTGGCAAGCCCCTTGTGCTTCTACCCTACCACCCCCGTCACACACACACACACCCCACCACCACCTCCACTTCAGGTTTGGCAAGCCCCTTGTGCTTCTACCCTACCTCCCCCATCACACACACACACACCCCACCACCACCACCACCTCCACTTCAGGTTTGGCAAGCCCCTTGTGCTTCTACCCTACCTCCCCCATCACACACACACACACCCCACCACCACCACCACCTCCACTTCAGGTTAGGCAAGCCCCTTGTGCTTCTACCCTACCTCCCCCATCACGCCCCCCCCCCCCCCCCCCCCCCACACACACACACCTCCAACTCCCCCCCCCCCCCCCCCCACACACACACACACACCCACACACCTCTCTTCGTCCCTAGATCGATCGATACTACTTGCGCTACTCCTCTTCAGGTTTGGCAAGCCCCTTGTACCTCTACCCTACCTCCCCCATCACGCCCCCCCCCCACACACACACACACCTCTCTTCGTCCCTAGATCGATCGATACTACCTGCGCTACTCCTCTTCAGGTTAGGCAAGCCCCCTTGTACCTCTACCCTACCTCCCCCATCCCCCCCCCCCCCCCCCCCCCCACACACACACACACACACACACACACACACCACCTCTCTTCGTCCCTAGATCGATCGATACTGCTTGCAACTGCTCCTCTTCAGGTTTGGCAAGCCCCTTGTGCCGGGATTCCAGGTGCGGCCTTACCTCATATTCTGCTGTGGTATTGGCTGAAACGACCTAACGGGCTCCATACCCACATCCCCATCCTCGTTGTTCTCCTCCCATTCACCTTGCAGCTCACAAGCTACCAGCAGGTGGCTCCAGTCGCATGTGGCAAGCCCAACATTCTGGAATGGGGAGATGTGTGTGGTGTGTGTGTGTGTGTGTGTGTGTGTGTTGTGTGTGTGTGTGTGTGTTGTGTGTGTGTTGTGTGTGCGTGTGGAGTGGGGGTGGGGGTGGGGGTGGGGGTGGTGGTGGGGGCCTTGCAGCTCACAAGCTACCAGCAGGTGGCTCCAGTCACTCGTGGCAAGCCCAACATTCTGGAATGGGGAGATGTGTGTGGTGTGTGAGTGGTGTGTGGGAGGGGGTGGGGGTGGGTGGAGTGAGGTGTGTGTGTGTTGGTGGTGGTGGTGGTGGTGGTGGTGGGGGGGGGCGGGGGGCCCTTTAAGCTCACAAGCTACCAGAAGGTGGCTCCAGTCACGCGTGGCAAGCCCAACATTCTGGAATGGGGACAAGTGTGTGGTGTGTGAGTGTGTGTGTGTGTGGGAGTGGGGGGGGGGGGGGGGGGGGGGGGGGGGGGGGGAGTGGGGGGGGCCTTGCAGCTCAAAGCTACCAGCAGGTGGCTCAGTCGCATGTAGCAAGCCCAACATTCTGGAATGTGGGACATGTGTGTGGTGTGTGAGTGGTTGTGTGGTGGGAGGGCTTGGGGGTGGGTGGAGTGAGTGTGTGTGTGTGTGGTGGGGGTGGGGGTGGGGGCCTTGCAGCTCACAAGCAACCAGGAGGTGACTCCAGTCACATGTGGCAAGCCCAACATTCCTGGAATGGGACATGTGTGTGTGGAGTGTGTGTGTGTGTGTGTGTGTGGAGTGTGTGTGTGTGGGGGGGGGGGGGGGAGTGGGGGGGGCCTTGCAGCTCACAAGCAACCAGCAGGTGGCTCCAGTCGCATGTGGCAAGCCCAACATTCTGGAATGGGGAGATGTGTGTGGGGTGTGTGTGTGTGTGTGTGTGTGTGTGTGGAGTGGGGGGTGGGGGTGGGGGGAGTGGGGGGGGCCTTGCAGCTCACAAGCAACCAGCAGGTGGCTCCAGTCGCATGTGGCAAGCCCAACATTATGGAATGGGGACAAGTGTGTGGTGTGTGAGTGGTGTGGGTGGGAGGGGGTGGGGGGGGGTGGAGTGAGTGTGTGTGTGTGTGTGGTGGTGGTGGTGGTGGGGGGGGGGGGGGGGGGCCTTGCAGCTCACAAGCAACCAGCAGGTGGCTCCAGTCACATGTGGCAAGCCCAACATTCTGGAATGGGGACATGTGCGTGTGGAGTGTGTGAGTGTGTGTGGAGTGGGGTGTGTGTGGGGTGGGGTGTGTGTGGGGTGGGGGGGGAGTGGGGGGGGCCTTGCAGCTCACAAGCAACCAGCAGGTGGCTCAAGTCGCATGTGGCAAGCCCAACATTCTGGAATGGGGACAAGTGTGTGGGGTGTGAGTGTGTGTGGAGTGTGTGAGTGTGGGTGTGTGCATGTGTTTGTATTTGTGTGGGTGTGTGCATGTGTTTGTATTTATGTGGGTGTGTGCAAGCATGCGTGGGTGGGTGGGTGTGGGTGTGGATGTATGCACATGTGTGTGGGGGGGAGTGGGGTGGGGTGGGGTGGGGGGGGGGGGGGGGGTGGGGTTAGGGGTATGTGTGTGTACGTGCGTGCGTGCGTGTGTGTGTGTTTGTGTGTGTCTGTCTGTCTGTCTGTGCCCCTTCTTCCTTTCCATCCCGTTTCCCATTCTCCCCTGCCTTCCATTTTCTCTTGCCCCATTCCTTCCCTTACTTCCCTTTGCCCCAAATTAAACAGCCCCCTCATACCTGAACACTCTCACTCAACCTCGATAGCAGTGCTGGAGATTCATTTCCCTTTTCCCCTTGCTCCCTTCCTTCCCTGCCTTCCCTTCGCCCCAAATTAAACAGCCTCCTCATACCTGAACACTCTCACTCAACCTCGATAGCAGAGCTGGAGATACATTTCCTTTTTCCCCGTGCTCCCTTCCTTCCCTTCTTCCCTGCCTTCCCATTGCCCGAAATTAAACAGCCTCCTCATACCTGAACACTCCCACTCAACCTCGATAGCAGAGCTGGAGATACATTTCCTTTCTCTCCTTTCTCCCTTCCTTCCCTTCTTCCCTACCTTCTCTTTGCCCGAAATTAAACAGCCCCCTCATACCTGAACACTCTCACTCAACCTCGATAGCAGAGCTGGAGATACATTTCCCTTTTCGCTGCGCAAAAGCTCTAAAACGGCGACCGCCTTGTTCATATTTGAAAGCTGAAAGATCGGCACCACCAGCGTTGAATGCACCCTACATCGCTGAGCTTCAGTTACTCGCAAGTAGACCTGCCTGTCATGCTTTTGAACGTCGTGCGACATTTCTGGCCCCAGGGTGCTATAAACTCGACCGATGGCGCCCATGAGGCTGGGTCGGCTAGAATCAGCGCTGAAACGGTAGCGCACACTGACACATCGGAAAAGAGCGAGCAGATCGCCGACTCCGACGATGGAGAAAGGCAATCCCTGTGCGCTAAGGATCTCGGAGTTGTCCATAGGGGACACGTCTGGCATCCATATCTGTGGGTGGGGCAGGGTGGGGTGAGGTGGGGTGAGGTGGGGGTGAGGTGGGGTGAGGTGGGTGGGTGGCCGGGGGGGGTGGGGGGGGGGTGGGGGGGGTGGGGGGGGCAGGTTGGGGTTGGTTGTGGGGGGTGGGGGGTGGGGGGGGGGGGGGGGGAGGTTGGGTTGGGTTGGGTTGGGTTGGGTTGGGTTGGGTTGGGTTGGGTTGGTTGGGTTGGGTTGGGGTGGAGGGACACAAAAGAGAGAGGATGAGAGGGAAAGTTCTGGCATCCATTTATGTGGTGGGGGTATGGGTGCAGTGGGAAGAGGTTTTGGGGGGTGGGCAAGGTGGGGTGGGGTGTGGGTAGGATGGGGTGGGGTGGAGTGGGGGTAAGGTGTCGGTCGGTGGGTGGTTGGGGGGATCAAGATAATGGCCATACAGATTATAGGGTTCAGGGTTTTAGGGTTCAGGGTTCAGGGTTAGGTTTGGTTCAGGGATTCGGATTGGTTTGGGGTGGGGTGGAGGGCGTAAGCTGGGGGGTGGGGTGGGGTGGAGGGGGGGTAAGGGTGAGGGTTAGGGTGGTGAGAGTGGTGAGGGTTGGGTTTGGTTAGGTTTGGTGTGTGGTGAGGGTTATGTTGGAGGGAGGGTGGGTAAGTGGGTGGGGGGGGCGGATGCGGTGATGTGTGAAGGCTGTCTACTTTGAACCCCAAAGAAACTCACAAACACAACACAAACACACACACGTGCACACACAATTCCCCCCACCAAACTGACAAGAGCCTACCACAGTGACAACAACAAGTAGAGTTGGCTTAAAGATTAGGTTTGGTTTGGTTTGGGGTGGGGGGGGGGGGGGGAGGGTGAGGGTGTGAGGGTGTGGGGTGTGGGTGTGGGTTAGGGTGGTGAGGTTGGTGAGGGTTAGGTTTAGTTAGGTTTGGTTTGGTGTGTGAAAGACTTCCCCCCACCAAACTTACAAGAGCCTACCACCGTGACAACAACAAGTAGAGTTGGCTTAGGGATTAGGTTTGGGGTGGGGTGGGGTGGGGGTGAGGGTGTGGGTTGTGAGGGTGGCGAGGGTTAGGTTTGTTTTGGGGTGGGGTGGGGGTGAGGGTGTGGGTTGTGAGGGTGGCGAGGGTTAGGTTTGGTTTGGGGTGGGGGTGAGGGTGTGGGTTGTGAGGGTGGCGAGGGTTAGGTTTGGTTGGGCTTGGTGAGTGTTAGACTTCTCCTCACTAAACTGACAAGAGCATACCACACTGACAACAACAATAAGAGCTGGTTTAGGGATAAGGTTTAATTTGGGGTGCGGTGGAGGCGGGTGAGGGTGAGGGTTAAGTTTGGTGAGTGTAAGACTTCTCCTCACTAAACTGACAAGAGCATACCACACTGACAACATCGATTATGGAGATTTTACACTATACTTGTTCGCACTTCATACGGCTTCATACAATGTATTTGGCGGAGGCCCCTCTTCAAGGAGGCGAGAGCCCCCATGTTGACCCATTTGTCCGTTTGTCCGACCGAAAAATTGAAAATTGAAGCCTGACACGTCATCCAACGGTCCCGCAACTAACTCGCTTCGGTCATATCCATCGTTGCCACCTTTCGTTCCGTTGCTAACACACTCAGCCAATTTTCCGCTGCATAGGACTTGTTCCGCTGCATAGGAATTGTTTTTGGTGGAGCCCCCCTTTTGGGGGGCGGGAGCCCCCAGAGTCACCCCGTTGTCCGATTGTAGTTCTGTCAATTTGACCGCACATTTGAACCCTGGGCCTCACTGGCCCCAGGTCCTTGCAACTAACTCGCTTCTGTTGCCTCCTGCACCTGTTGCTCCGTCGCGATCCCTCTCCCCCAATTTATATAATGTATTTAATTAATATTTACAGAACATTATTTATATAATTTATATTTATAAACATGTTGTTCCGCTATACATTACGATCGCTACTTTTGAACCCGTTTTGGCCCCAATGCCGATATATTAAAAACAAATAGCAACTATTTTCCCGCACATTTGAACCCTGGGCCTCACTGCCCCCAGGCCTGCCGTAGACCCAGGCTTTCATCATGGATTTTTGGGCGCAGCCCCCCCCCTTTCTGGGAGGCGGAAGCCCTCATGTTTACCCATTTGTCCGTCCAGCCATCCAAGCGACCATCCGTCTGACCGGGATGAAGCCTGACACATCAGCCAACGATCTCGTAACTAACTCGCTTCAGTTGCCACATGTTGCCCCATCGCGATCACTCTCCGCTATTCTTTAGCGTCGCAGGCCACGCTACATAGAACTTGTTCCCGCTAAACATACCGATCACTACTTTTGACCCCGTTTTGGCCCCAATTACCCCTGTAAAAAAGATAAACAAAAACAACTTGTATTCACCCTAAAAGATTAAAAAAGCTATAAAAGCATTGAAAACGCTGTCCCTGAAGGAGCCCTACAACTATTAAGCTACAAAAAAAACTCCCAGATTTGAAACAAGTCCTAAGCAGCGTCGCAAGCAACGCGGAAAATTGGCGGAGTGTGATAGCAACGGAACATAAGGTGGCAACGATGGAGCTGACCGAAGCGAGGTAGTGACGCGACCGTTGGATGACGTGCCAGGCTTCAATTTTCAATTTTCGGTCGGACAGACAAATGGGTAAACATGGGGGCTCCCGCCCCCTTGAAGGGGGGGCTCCGCCAAAACCTCATCCCTGGCTTCAACTCGCTGCACTTGATTCCGGTGCCACCTGTCACTCCCATACCCAACACTCTCCGCAAATTTCTGCGTCGCAAGCCTAGTAGTTATTATTTTGAACCTCGAATTTGAGATTTTTGCCCAAGAATTCTGAGACTCTTGGCCAGAGAGTCGGGAATTCCGAAAAATCTGAGAATTCTGAGAATTGACGGTATGTTTGACTGAAAAAGTGGAGGAACAGAAAACGACATGTGTTTGCTATTTGTGACCCTGTCCCTAACTCTGGCCAAACCTGGCCCCTCGTAAAACCTGGCTTCGGTCAGCTGCACTCGATTCTGTTGCCACCTGTCACTCTTATAGCCAACACTCTCAGCCAATTTTCAACGTCGCTTGCGTCGGTCGCCTAGAAATGTTATTTTAATGCAACACGTTGTAAATGGAGCGACTGACCAAGACCAACACACACACAAACACAACCAAGACCTACATACACACCCTAAAACCAAAACCTACACACACACACACCTCAGACAAAGACCTACACACACACCCTACAATCAAAACCTACACACACACACACCTCCAACTAAGACCTACACACACACACTACAACCAAAACCTACACACACACACACCTCCAACTAAGACCTACACAAACACCCTAAAATCAAAACTTACACACACACCCTACAATCAAAACCTGCAAACACACACACACACCTCCAACTAAGACCTTCACACACACACACACCCTACAACCAAGACCTACACACACACACCCTACAACCAAGACCTCCACACACACCTACAACCAAGACCTACACACACACCTACAACCAAGACCTACACACACACACACCCTACAACCAGACCTACAACCAGACCTACACACACATACAACGAAGACCTACACACACACACACCCTACAACCAGACCTACACACACACACCCTACAACCCTACTACACACACACAACCCTCCAACCAACCTACACCCACACCTACAACCGACCTACACAACATACAACCAGACCTAACACCAACATTGCACCCTACAACCAGACCTACACACACACACCCTACAACCAGACCTACACACACACACCCTACCCAGACTACACAACAACACCCTACAACCAGACCCGACACACACACAACACCCTACACCCGACCTACCACAACACACACCCTACAACAGACCTACCACCCACACACCACACACCCTACAACCAGCCCTACATAAACACACCCACACAACCTACACCCAACACACCCTAAACCAGACTACCACACAACCCCTACAACCAAGACCTACACAACCACAACACCCGACAACACCATACATACACCACCCACACTACACCAAACCTACACACGCACCCCAACGACCGACCAGACACAACACAACAAGCCTACACACCACCACACTTCAACAAAGCCCTAACCACACACCCTACAACCAAAACCTACACACACACACACACCTCCAACTAAGACCTACACACACACCTACAACCAAAACCTACACAAACACCCTACAACTAAGACCTACGCACACACCCTACCACCAAAACCTACTCACACTTCCAACTAAGACCTACACACACACCCTACAACCAAAACCTACACACACACACTACAACCAAAACCTACACACACTCCTCCAACTAAGACCTACACACACACCCTACAACCAAAACCTACACACACACACACACACCTCCAACTAAGACCTACACACACACCCTACAACCAAAACCTACACACACACACACCTCCAACTAAGACCTACACACACACCCTACAACCAAAACCTACACACACACCCTACAACCAAAACCTACACACACACTACAACCAAAAACTACACTCAACAACCTACGACCATAACCTACACACACACCTGACAACCAAAACCTACACACACACCCTACAACCAAAACCTACATACACACCCTACAACCAAAACATACACACACACCCTACAACCAAAACCTACACACACACACACAACCAAGACATACACACACACACACACAACCAAGGCCTACACAAACATATACAACCCTCTGCAACCAAGACTAACACACACACACAACCAAGACTTACACACACACATACACCCCCATGCAACCTAGACCTAAACACACACATACACCCCCATGCAACCAAGATCTACACACACACATACACCCCCCTGCGACCAAGACATACACACACACGACAATCAAGACCTACACACACATACACCCCCATGCAACCAAGACCTACACACACACATACACGCCCCTGCGACCAAGACCTACACACACACGACAATCAAGACCTACACACACATACACCCCCCTGCAACCAAGACTTAAACACACACATACATACACCCCCCTGCGATCAAGACATACACGCACACTCATACACAACACGCACACAGGCACACACATACACACACACCTGCAACCAAGACCTACACACACACGAGGACACACACACAAACACACGAGCATAAGATGCAGACACAAACACAAGACACACAAAGAAGAAGATAGTTGCATAAATACAGGCGAACACAAATAATGACATACATGCATAGCATTGATGATACCGATCAAAACAAGTCCTACGCAGCGTCGCAAGCGACGCAAAAAATTGGCAAAGTGTGCATGCAACGGAACGACAGGTGGCAACGATGGAGCTGACCAAAGCCAGTTAGTTATGAGACAGTTGGCTCATGCGTCAGGCTTCAAATTCTTTTGTCCGTCGGTCAGTCGGTCAGACAGACAAATGGATAACCCTGGGGGCTCCCGCCCCCCAGAAGGGGGGGCTCTGCAAAACATCCGCCTCACCCCTGCCACACCACTTGACTCATTACATTATATTGCATTACATTGCATTACCTTACATTACCTTACATTACCTTACATTACCTTACACTACATTACGTTGCGTTACATTACATTACATTACTTTTAGTTGTCATCAACAGGCCATAGTTGACCCAAGACAAGCCTAATCCACGACATCTGGGAGGAGTCTTCCAACTAATCCTCAAAATTAGATAGAGGCAATATTGCAGCAGGCAAGCAAGTAAGCAAGAATGCAGCAGGCAAGCAAGCAAGAATGCAAGCAAGCAAGCAAGCAAGAATGCAGCAGGCAAGCAAGCAAGCAAGAATGCAAGCAAGCAAGCAAGAATGCAGCAGGCAAGCAAGCAAGCAAGCAAGCAAGCAAGCAAGCAAGCAAGCAAGCAAGCAAGCAAGCAAGCAAGCAAGCAAGCAAGCAAGAATGCAAGCAAGCAAGCAAGAATACAGCAGGCAAGCAAGAATGCAGCAAGCAAGCATGAATGCAGCAGGCAAGCAAGCAAGAATGCAGCAGGCAAGCAAGCAAGCAAGAATGCAGCAAGCAAGCAAGCAAGAATGCAGCAAGCAAGCAAGAATGCAGCAGGCAAGCAAGCAAGCAAGAATGCAGCAAGCACGCATTTTTGCCCGCACTAATTCCATTCATCCTAATATTATGTTGCGCTGACCATGATCGAGTGATATTGACTGGATGGTAAGGGGCTGTGTGATGCATGATCAGAGCCTTGAACACATGAATAAATGGATGGACGGATGGATGGATGGATGGATGGATGGATGGATGGATGGATGGATGGACACACCCTACACCCCACACCGCCCACTCCCCCAGGTGACTTGGTGAGGGCTTGTGTCAGCTGCTAGTGATTGAGTGCTACATACTGGATGATCATGGGCAGTGCGATGCACGATCAGAGGAATATTTGACTGAATGAATGAAGGGATAGAAGCATGAAGGTATGGATGGATGGAGTGGTGGATGGATGGGTGGATGGATGGAAGGGTGGGTGGGTGAAGAGGTGGATGGATGGATGGGCGGATGAGGTACAAGAGTGAATGGATGGACAGACTGAACTGAATGAAAGCCTTGTGACGCGGTGTAATAACGTGGTGAGCTGACTCGTCTGCCGTTAACGAATAGCGCAATTCTTCCACGCAGGTTCAGCGGATCACAGTTGCCTCGAATTTGGCGCTATCTCTTGGAGGGCATCACGACCGATAACGCGCTTTTCTTCAGACAAGAAGTTGCGAACTGAAATAACAGCGCTAGGGGGATGGAGCTAACACGCAAGAGCATGCTCGCTGCCGATCGTGAAGGCCACTTGGGCTAAAATTGGCAAAAACGTGCCTGACATAATGCTCCTCCACTTTCGGTGGCGAGATGAGATGAAAAATCTAGAATCGCCTTGGAGAGTAGCTGCTTCAAATTCGCATCAGCAGACGTAGTGTCCATTGTCGAAATGACACAGCAACTAGCCGACGTCGCTTCAGCAAAGCTGCCTCATCCTAACAGCTGCAGATCAAATCAGAGAGAGGCTAAACAGCGAAATTAAACAGAATTGACAGAGAGGCGAGCGGTGGGTTCTGCAGCGGACAAATCTGCAACAAGGGCGACAAGTAGAAACCCTTGTAAGAGTTCACCGACCCATCTTTGTTGGCACGTGGAGCTCGTGACCAGACTCGTGACAAGGTCGGGGAGGGGCGGGAGGGGGATGCTGCCACGCTGTCACGAGCCCTGTCCCCCCGCCTGCGCCTGTCCCCCTCCTGTCACCTGCTCCGCCCTGGCTTCATTTATTTGAGCCCTGTCCCCCTCCTGTCACCTGCTCCGCCTTGGCTTCATTTATTCGCTCTTCTGCGGATGTAGTTTTAATATAATCATTTGTTAAATATTTAAGTATTTGATCAGCTACTACCTGAAAGTCTAACCTCTCCTTTCCTCCTCCTACCGTCCTGGCCTTCCTCCTCTCTCTCCAATTGGCTCTCCCACCCCTCTCCGTATTCTCAGCACTTTCCCACGCAAATCCTTCTCCCTGCAATCCCTTTTTGCTGCTGCCCCATCCACCCTCCCCGCCCTCTTGACTCCCCATCCCTCCTCAATCGCTCTCGCCTCCACCTTGTTTGACTTGGCAACCGCTCTGGACTCACCGCCACTACTACTTACTTACTACTTCTCGTGGGAGGGGGGGGGGCGGCTCTGCTGTCTAAGACACCAGTTGTATGCATAGCCAGCATCCTAGGACGCAACAGACCCTTCCTTCTGGACAACTGACCCTCCCCATGTTGCATCCTTCGAAGTTGCGTCTGCGATGGAGGATGCCGCGTCCTGAACAACCATGCCATCACCCTTTCCACTCACGGAAGACGCCGATATCATTACCCTCTCTGAGTGTATGTACGTGATCTTGCCTGGCTCAACCATTTCTGGACTTTTGGGAGTCGCTTCCATAACTATCTTTTGTATCTGAATCATCTAGAGATTGGTCAATCGAATGCAATTCATTGCTTTATACCGCATACACTTCTCTGCTGTGTTCACCGCCCTGCCCTGCTTCATGCCTTGTCATATGAAGGTGGATATGCTGAAGATTCCTCCATGCACACGTGGGGTGCACTAACTGACTACGATGCTTCTCGCATTCTGTCTGGATCCGTTTATTTCAGTTTGGCCCAGGCCAGAAAGGTAGCAGGCCCCGAAGCCCTAACTTCTTGGCAGCTTCGAGGCCCACACTTCGTGTTTGATGCATCACTCTTTATACCGGTATATTTAAAGCATTCGGTGGAGGTGGCTGGTTCAGTAAAGCCATCACACCTAGCTTTGTTTGTTTGTTTGTTTGTTTGTTTGTTTGTTTGTTTGTTTGGCGTTAGCGTTGGGGTTGGGGTTGGGGTTGGGGTTGGGGTTTGGGGTTTGGGGGGGTGGGGGGGGAGGGGGGGGGGTTAACTTTCCTATTACTGGTGCCCGTTAAAATTGCCACGACTTTGTATATGTCCTTGGTCGACTCCGGCCTGCTTATGACAATTTAATCAACATATAAATATATTGTGCAGGTATAGAGGTGGGGGGCGCTCTATATGCCTTTTCTTTTTAGCCCTTCCTGAGCAGTTTTTTTTGCGTGCGACCGGTCGCGCATTGTGCGATGCGGTGCGACCCCCGTGCGACCCTCAGGTGTGCGAGAATAGGGCGAAATGGGCCCTTTGTCGCCACTAAGTGCGACCGCGAGTAAGTGATTTGTGCCCTGGGTCGCACCTAGGTCGCACCTGGGTCGCACAGGCCCAGCCCATGCAGCTAGCTCAGGCCCACACTTAGTGGAAGTTACCTTGTCAGAACTGTGAAAGTGGCCCATGGATCATGCATTGGCCCACCTGCCCAACCCAGACAGTACAGATGTACAATCTAGTCGAGTGCCCAGGGTGGAGTCCTGAAATTTCTTAGGTTGACTGATGGATGATTGGTTGATTGCTGCAACGGCATTATGCATGGTCGGAATCGACCGTTCTAAACGGCTCGCGCCTGCGCTACCAGCGTCAAGGCAGCAGACTTTATCGAGCGTCTTCAAGCCAGTCGCGACTACTCATTTGAACTCATTTGAACTCGTCAGAACAACCATGCGAGCCAGTACGCACCAACCAACCCTCTCCCAACGTCCTACCAAAGCACCACCACCATCTCTAGTCGCCGAGTTCATTCGAGTCTAGGCCATGCCAGGTTGCACAAACACAGGAGACAGGTGTGATGAGGGTAGTTATTGTGTTTGTGTTTGTGTTTGTATGTGTGTCTTGCGTGTGTGTGCAGATGCTTGGACGAACAGACGTATGCAAAATATGTCATCCATGTGCAAAATGCATGTATTCTTGAAGACCCCCCCCCACCCACCCACCCCCCCACCCACACACACTGACACACACACACACTCACTCACACACACACACACACATACACACACGCACACAAATACTGACACTGCTGTTGATAGTATCATATTTTGCATGGTGTGATATGATCAAAGATATCCCTTTCATATGATGCGCAATAATTGTGTATTGATGATAACTTAATAGCGAGTTTGGTTTAGGTTGGCCGGATTGTTGGGGCTAGGTTGTAGTACTAGACTATTGGTTACTTTTCTGTACAATCAGAGGCTTGACAAAGTTGTTACAAACCAGTCTAACATATGTCATCCATGTGCAAAATGCATCTTTTCTAAGCCCCCCCCCCCCCTTAAAAAGAATCCCATGAGGCTACGCCCTCCGGGCCCCCCTGAAGACAAGCAGCGCTACCGCACCGTCCTAGAATGAGGCTTAGGTCGTTACTTGTGGCTACCAACATGGCCTCAATAATTCTGAAGGAAAAAAACTGTTCCTGTCACGCTTGGACAAATTCCTTTAGCCTATTTGGCCTCCCCCTGGACTGTAACATACACACACAAAGCACGGGATCCCGCAACTCAGAAACTAGAGGTGACCGTTTTGATTTTGCTAAACATGGCATCTTCCAGCCAGCTCCAGCAGCCAGCAAATGGATCTAGCCGAAAGCATTCAGTTGCATTGAAATGTCCAAAATGTAAACGTTTAGCCACACTATCTTGCTTCAGGTTTGTATGTATAAATACTGGACAAACGTACTTCGTCGAGAATTGTCGAGAATCCCAGGCCAAATTGTCAAGAATTCTCGGATTTCCAGGTCAAAATTCTCGTCGAAGTACGAAGTACGAGTTCTCGCGGAAACGTTTTGTCAAGTTCATCCCTTGAATTGCTTTCAGATGCACTATCTAGCTTCAGGTTTGTTCCTAGCACGGGCGAAAGGAGCTGCCTAGAAACTGCTACGCATAGCTTGGGATCGGCAAACCATATGATGTTGGCCAATATCAAATGATATCATACAAATTGCATCATATGATATTGTATTTAAATGTTAACTTTGGCCTAGTCAGACTGCCGGCATCATATGATATCATATGATGCCATGTTGCCGTTCCCTACACATAGCAAAAAACTGATACAGTGATTATGAAACAGTGAAAAGTCATATGCAGCGTCGCAAGCGACGCGAAAAATTGGCGGAGTGTGTTGGCAACGGAGCGAAAGGTGGCAACGATGGAGCTGAACAAAGCGAGTTAGTTACGCGACCATTGGCTGACGTGTCAGGCTTCAATTTTTCGTTTTTCGGTCGGACGGACAAATGGGTAAACATGGGGGCTCCCGCCCCCTTGAAGAGGGGGCTCCGCCAAAAATGAAATGCTCATTGAGTGCCTGGGGGGCGCACTACTTACCCTCCCTTGTCTGTGGTGTTCTGGTAGGTGCCCGCATCATGGAAGGCCGTTCGCAGGCAGTTGGCAACAGCCGGTCTGAACAGCTGTGAGTTGGCTTGGTCCCAAGTGTAGGACAAGCACTCCTTGGCATGCTCAATGCTCCCACAGATGCCGACGGGGTGCAGGGCAGGGTACTACTAAGCGCGCGCGGCAGAGTGGTGCCGCGCTGCCTTTTTGAGCCCCTCTGCGCGTTTCGCGCAAATTTTTCAACGCCCTCTGGGCGCAGCGTGCAGTTTTTACGCTTTTTGCACAGAAAAGCGCTGACCAATTACAGGTTTGTGCGCTTTAAGCGCTGACCAATTTGGCAAGAAGTAGTACCCTGGTGCAGGGTGGTCTTGGCCCTGCAGTACATAAAATAAGTGGTACGCCTTATTACGAGGCATGAAGTAGAGGGGGGCAGCTAGCCCGTTTGCTTGCACTGGGGCCAACCACGCATTTGGCCCTGCAACATCAGGAGACAGAGAGTTGAGGGGATAATTGGGCATCCTTTTCTGCACCTCTGCAGCTGTGCAGCACCCCTCTAACCTGGGTTGGTTTTAATGCAAGGAAGCAGTGTGTATACTAGGCACCTTGGCGCTACTAGCAGCTTTTTGAGGAGCCCAAAAGCAACCCTACAAGTTCTATGCAATGCCGCAAGCGACGCTGGAAATTCGCGGAGTGTGTTGGCAACAGAAGTGAGTTATTTACGAGAACATTGGCTGACGTGTCAGGCTTCAGTTTTTCGGTCGGTCTGTTAGACGGCGCACAAACGGACAACGGTGTAACACTGGGGGCTCCCGCCCCCCAGAAGGGGTGGCTTTGCCAAAAAGGCTGTAGCTTAGCACCCCCAAAACACTATGGTATATAATTTAGCACTTATGCTACAAGTAGCATCTTAAATAAACCCCTGCCTCTCACCCATAATGCACCCTTTCGAGCCAAATACAAGATCGCCGCCCCCTCCCCCACCCACCCACCCACCAACCCAAAACAATTATAAGTAGTAGCAGCGTTTGTATGTTGTTACAGTCCAGGGGTAGGCCAGATAGGTTGGATCTGGCTGGAAGCTGCCACATGTAGCCCAACAAGCAACGCGGAAAATTGGCGGAGTGTGTTGGCTACGGAAAGAAAGGTGGCAACGATGGAGCTGACCGAAGCGAGTTAGTTACGCGACCGTTGGCTGACATGTCGGGCTTCAAGTTTTTCGGTCGGACAGACGGACAAATGGGTAAACATGGGGGCTCCCGCCCCCTTGAAGAGGGGGCTCTGCCAAGTATGAATCAGTGATTGCAGCTCACTATTCATGTTGGTGGTAGACTGAGAGAGAGCGGTATCGCTCTGAATTGTCCTGTCGTGTAGCAGGATAGCTTCAGATGCTCTGAAATCAATGAGACAGAACTAGACCGAGGGGACATATCGAAAGGCATACTCAAGATGTCAAGACTATTGGGCTGCGTGTGTGGTGTAGCTGGCGTATCTGTCGCGTGTGCTACATGTCGCGTGTGTGGTGTAGCTGGCGTATATGTCGCGTGTGCTACATGTCGCGTGTGTGGTGTAGCTGGCGTATCTGTCGCATGTGTAGTGTAGCTGGCGTATCTGTCGCGTGTGCTACATGTCGCTTGTGTGGTGTAGCTGGCGTATCATTATGTTAGCTGGATATGTCGGTTAGTATGGTCCCTGGTTTGGGGTTCTGGTTTCAGTCTTGAATGGTGCGGATGGTTATGTCGGTTAACTTGGTTCCTGTCTTGTATGGTGCGGACAGTTATATTGGTTGGTTATGTTGGTTAATTCGGTTCCTGTCTTGTATGGTGCAGACGGTTATATTGGTTCGTTAATTCGGTCCCTGTCTTGTATGGTGCAGACGGTTATATTGGTTGGTTAATTCGGTCCCTGTCTTGTATGGTGCGGATTGTTATGTTGGATGGTTACGTCATTTAACTCGGTTCCTATCTCGTATGGTGCGGATGGATGTGTTTGTTGGTTATGTCAGTTAATTCGGTTCCTGTCTCGTATGGTGCAGATGGTTATGTCGGTTAATTCGGTTCCTGTCTTGTATGGTGCGCATGGTTATGTAGGTTGGTTATGTCGGTTAATTCCGTTCCTGGCTGGTATGGTGCAGATGGTTATGTCGGTTGGTTAAGTCGGTTAATTCGGTTCCTGTCTTGTATGGTGTGGAAGACGTTCCCGTCCTTCATCTTGTAATGTAAGCAGCTGTCCTATTTCCTGTTCGCTCATCACTCTCTCCTTTTGTCATAGGCTCATCATCATAAGAGCGTTCCGTCACATTTAGGAGTGTTCCGTCACACATACACTGCTAGTGTACAGGGTGCTTCCATTGACCAAATTGGCCAGCGCTTTAGCACACTTGAAAACAAAAAAACTGTGCTTTGTAGCGCAAAAAAAGCACAAATTGCTTTATGTGTCCGCAGGGGGTTGCAAAAAACTGCGCGAAACGCGCAGTGGGGCTCAAAAAGGCAGCGCGCAAAAGCGCGCGCTTGGAAGTACTCTGGTTCCGTCACACATACACTGCTAGTGTAGGGGGTCTTCGGCACTCTTGTAATGATAACGCCTGGTGGGGCGTGGAGTTAAGGGAGCCCGTCATACGCGGGTAGGGAACGGTCTTCTACCTCAACTGGACTAGCTACCATCGCGGTTGACAACGACCTGCAACGCCAAGACCAGTTTTTTTGTTTTCAAGTGCGCTAAAGCCCTGGCCAATTTGGCCATTTGAAGTACCCTGGTCACCAGCTCTATGGTCATATCGGTTGTGCTCTGGCTGCATTTGTTTGGTCACCAGCTTAGTTGTCACATGGGTGGTGCACTGGCTGCATTTGTATGGTCACCAGCTCAGTCGTCATATGGGTGGTGCTATGTGTTGATTTTGTTCGCTCAACAGCTCAATTGTTAGATTGGTGGTGCTCTTGCTGCATATGTTTGATCACCAGCTCAGTTGTCATATGGGTGGTGCTATGTGTTGATTTTGTTCGTTCACCAGCTCAATTGTCATATCGTTTGCGCACTAGCTGCATTTGTTTGATCGCCAGCTCAGGGGTATGATGGGGGTGTATGTGGTGATTTTTGTTCGTTCACCAGCTCAATTGTCATATCGGTTGCACACTAGCTGCATTTGTTTGATCGCCAGCTCAGTTGTCATATGGGTGGTGCTATGTGTTGATTTTGTTTTTTCACCAGCTCAATTGTCTATCGGTTTGCCGCACTAGTGATTGTTTGATCCACAGACTCAGTTGTCATTTGGGTGGTGCTTATGTGTGGATTTTGTTCGTTCCACCAGCTCAATGTCATATAGGTTTTGCACACTAGCGCATTTGTTTATCCCAGCTCAGTTGTCAGATGGAGTGGTGCTTATGGGTTATTTTGCTTCGTTCACCAGCTCAATGTCATTCGGTTGCACACTAGCTGCATTTGTTTGATCACCAGCTCAGTTGTCATATGGGTGGTGCTATGTGTTGATTTTGTTCGTTCACCAGCTCAATTGTCATATCGGTTGCACACTAGCTGCATTTGTTGATCACCAGCTCAGTTGTCATATGGGTGGTGCTATGTGTTGATTTTGTTCGTTCACCAGCTCAATTGTCATATCGGTTGCACACTAGCTGCATTTGTTTGATCACCAGCTCAGTTGTCATATGGGTGGTGCTATGTGTTGATTTTGTTCGTTCACCAGCTCAATTGTCATATCGGTTGCACACTAGCTGCATTTGTTTGATCACCAGCTCAGTTGTCATATGGGTGGTGCTATGTGTTGATTTTGTTCGTTCACCAGCTCAATTGTCATATCGGTTGCACACTAGCTGCATTTGTTTGGTCACCAGCTCAGTTGTTATATTGGTGGTGCATCTGTTTTTGTCGGCGGCCTGCCCTCTCGGAGGCCTTGTTATTTTTAGGCGGTAAATGTTATCGGACCCCTAGGAAAGCCGAAATAATGTGAGGGATACAGTGTGCGTTATCGACAACAAACCAAGGTGCATGCGCATTTAAATCCCACCACCACCACCACCACCACCACCAGTGATTCACCACCACCACACAACCGGCGGAAGGTATGCGGGGAAACGGGTGCGCAGTCGTTTCATTCGCGGCGCGTGCGTCCATACCGGATGTATACACATCGGATGAGGGAGGTATTGTTACGTACCTGGAGGTTGGCAGCGTGGTTAGGGAGGCTAGCAGGACCGAGACGACGAGCAGCAGGCTCGACCACGACGTCGAGTCGTCGACGGAACATGGCGTAAGTTGGCGGGAGTCTGGGGACTAAAAGGCGAGGCGATAAATCGCGTTGTCCAGCAACAGTTTTGTGTTAAATGTTAATGCGTGTTGGTAAGAAGTAGTGAGAGGTTTGCTGCGTCGACGTGCTGTTTATGCTGAGCAATTGACTGAAGAAAAAGTGGCAGAGATCCCGGCTTCGTGCTTCCGAAACCGACAAAGGACAAGTTCCGACACATGTTGACTGTTGAGGAAGCCATGTGTTCCTCGCAGTACTTACTCCGTATACGGAGCGTCCGCGAACATGTTCGCGAACACCCGACGCGGCAGGACGGGATGCTCGCTATGCGAGTCCGCTGTAGGCTCGCTACCCCTGCATCGACTTCAGGGAGAAAGATGTGATGCACGCACCTAAAAAACGCCAGCGATCAGCTCTTAGAGGTCGTTCACACAAGCCGGTTTAGCTAAAGGGTTGGCTTAGCCACCAAACCGGAGAGATTAGGGTCCCGGCGTCCACGCTGGCCTGAACCCTGAACTGCTGCAAAAATCGTCCACCCGAGCATTTTGCGTCCACAGTTTGCGGTCGGTTTAGTTAAGGTGTAGTGCTGGATAGCTTAAGGACTTTTGGCGGAGCCCCCCCTTTTGGTGGGCGGGAGCCCCCAGAGTTACCCTTTTTCCCGTTCGACCGACCGACCATCCATCCATCTGACGCGACCGCGATCAAGCCTGACACGTCAGCCAACGGTCTCGTAACTAACTCGCTTCCGTTGCCACCTGTCGCTCCGTCGCGATCACTCTCCGCCATTTTTTAGCGTCGCAGGCGACGCTGCATAGAACTTGTTAAGTTTTGGATGACAGGCGAGGTATTTTCGGCCCGTGCTCCCCAGCATGAACTGTGCTGTGAAGCAAGTGACTTCGAGGCTGCGCAGATACCGAGATAGCTGATATCGCTGGGTGAGAAGTGGCTGCTGGTCATCAACATCTTCTCCGCCGATGCCTTCTTGCATGCTGCTCTACAAAAATCGATACTGCGGAATCCTAGAAGCCTGGTGCGCAGATGTCTTCGCTCGTCGCGGCTTCCGTAATTTGCGAACCTGCTCGAGCGAAGTACATCTGCCGACGAACACAATATCATTTCGCGAGTCCGTGACCTTCCGCCGGTTCACGCCGAGTCCGTGTCCTTCCGCCGGTTCACTTTTTTCTTCTTCTCTGAGGATGAGCTCAGTAATATTTTATCTACTCTTTCTCTACTAGAACCCGACGCCTCAAGTATCATTTTCAGGACAGGAATCCAGCCTGGAGCAGTCGCCATTGAAATCGGCGAAGCCGAGGCACCTGATACGAGGTTGCTTTGTCCGACTTGCTAACTACGGGCGACAAAGCTTCCGTACCAGACCAGTAGACCACACGTGAGTTTTTGCGTTTGCAACCATTGATCACATCCTTCCGTTCTACACAGACTGCCTACCGCTACGGGTTTTGATAGAGATCCTGCCTCGACTGCAAACACAAACAACGGGAAGCCTGACGGTATGAATTTGGCGAGGTAATAGAGTGAGTTCTTATGCGACTCGGTTTTGTTCCGCGCTCTGTCTGTACGGCCCCCCTACTTTGTTCTGCCGCCTTCGATTGTTTGCGCTTCGAAGGTCGTCACTTATTTTTCCTGCGCGCGGATTATTCCCGGAATTATTGTTCGCCCGCCCTAATCCAACATGTAGAAAAGATCTGTCCTACGCTTCTACCACACAGCCCCCCCCCCCCCCCCCCCCCCCCCCCGTCACTAGTCTCCCGCGGCCGGGCACGGGCCGATTGTTACATCCCTAAACTTGAGCAACCTACTCCAATCCCCCACATGCTCAACACAAGTCGAACCGTGTGGTCCACGAGTAAAACGTGGTTGCCGATCGGGAAATGCAAGGCCTCGTATGCACTACAATTCACCCCCCTTTCGAAAATCCGACGCCCACCTCGTCATTCTCCGTCAAGGCGGGGATCATGTGGACCCCAGCAATTACAGACCCATCACTCTGTTGAACACAAATAACAAAGTTTTGGCTAAGGTCTTGGCCAACCTGTTGCTTGGGGGCTGTTCTTCCCCAAATCATCTCAGACCAGCTTAGGTCTTGGCCAACCGGCTGGGGCCTGTTCTACCCCAAATCATCTGAGGCCAATCAGCCGTTCTTCCTCGAAGATTGGCCACTCCATCCTTAATACACACATATTTGTAGATCTAGTACACCCCGCCTTCTGGCATTTGAAATAACATATTTGCGCACCTTTCTGCCGTTTTGCGTTGCATGTTCTGTTAAGTGTTTTTTTGTGCGAGACAATAGCGATCAAATCAACTCTTAACATGGAAACGTGAAGATCTAGCTTTGGTGCAGCCTTGCCCAAATGGATCTGGACCAGGATGGTGCCAGCGTGCCAACGACATCTCCAAGGAATTCTGGACAAGGATGGTGGCTCTTAGTCGGAGCTGCCCACGGAATCAAGGGCGCCTGGTGGGATCCCGAATGAAATGAATCGAATACTGAATTTAATGTATTTAAAATTATTTTAATTGAATGTTGTGTTATTTTAATTCGATTTTATTCCTTTTAATTTAATTTAATTCACGTGATTTGAATGCATGTTATTGCTTTACATTGTATTGATTCGAATATGATTACATTGATGGCTCTTATTCGGAGCTGCCCCCGGAATCAGTCTTCGGGCACGTTTCACATTTGAAACTAACAGATGTGTGCATGCTATTGCGTGGCCTATTCAGTAAAGCATCTTTTGATGCGAGATAATATCTATCAGATCAACTCTGGACAGGAAACATGAACTCTGGACATGAAACATGAAATCTGGACATGAAACATCAACGCTGGACATGAAACATCAACGCTCGACATGAAACATTAACGCTGGACATGAAACATGACAACATGTTATTATTTGGAAGACCCCTCCCTGTTATTGACCGGTTCTCCCGGTCCTGCTAGAGTGTCCTAGAGCGCCAGGCTTCCCCGCCTGGCTGCATACGCTGTAGTGCCTCCGCCCCCTAAAGCTAAACTCCCGGATGTTGTGGAGCGGGCTTGTCTTGGGTCAACAATGTGGCCAGTTGATGGCAGCGTAATGTTATGAATACGGTACATGTACAATTCCACTTACAGCGGGCGGTTTAGGGCTCACTGTTTCTTTTTTGGGAGACGCATGGCAGCTTCCAATCAGCTCCATCAGCTGGCCACTACTAGATCAAGCACAACGCTTTCTGCTGCATTCGAAAGCTTGTCATGGCAGCTTTCAGACACAGGTAATGATAGCGCCGGGTGGGGCGTGGTGTTAAGGGAGCCCGTCGTTCTCCTACCTCAACTGGACAAGCTACCATCGCGGTTGACAACGACCTGTAACGCCAAGAGCGGCCGAAGGGGGGGTCGAACACCCGACTCTTCAGCCTCAAGTGATCTGGTCTACCACTAGACCATTGTAAATCACTGAAAGGGGCTATCAAGCACAAAGCTTTCTGCTGCATTCGAAAGCTTGTCACGGCAGCTTTCAGACACACTAGCTAGCTTCAGGTTTGGCCCAAGGACTGGGAAAGGCAGCCGCCAAGAAGCTGCTACATGCAGCCTAAAAAAGAAACAGTGAACAAAACAAAAACAGAAGCAGAAGCAGAGGCCGCAGAAACAGTAGAAAAAGGGAGGCGGAAATAGTCACCCACCTACAATCCACGGTTTGAAGTATCAATGCAGTCAATCCAATCCAATCCAATCCAATCCAATCCAATCTAATCCAATCATATGCACCATGCACAGGACAGTACTAGATCTATCCCCACTGCAAATTTGTAGGGACTGGCATATCATATGATGTTGAACAAAGGGGAATATGATATCATATGATATCATACAAATTGCACCGCTTGATATGGTATGTAAATGGAAACTTTAGCCTAGTCCGACTGCCGGCATCATATGATATCATATGAAGACATGATATCATATGATATCAGATTACCTTTCCCTAATCAAACAGGCCATGCTCAGGACAGTACTACAGCCCTCCTCATTGCAAATTTGGGGGGGGTTATGGTGGTTGGCCCGGTGAAAGCAAACAGGATGCCCCTTCTCAACCTCACGCCTCGTAACAATGTGTACTATTTATTTATTTATTTATGTATTTGGGGGGGCTAGTCTTCAGCAGTGAGTAAAAATCCTAGTACTCAAAGTCAGCTACGTAGATGAGGGCATCCAGAGACAGAAGCCCCTCTTCGGTCGCACAGGGGCAGTGTGCGAGGGACACAGACCACAGCTCGGCAGTCAGTAAAAAGCCTAGTACTCAAAGTCAGCCAAGTAGTTGAGGGCATCCAGAGACAGAAGCCCCTCTTAAGTCAAACGGGGGCAGTATGCGAGGGATAGAGGCGACAGCTCGGCAGTCAGTACAAGTTCTTTGCAGCGTCGTAAGCGAAGCTCAAAATTGACGGAGAGTGTTCGTTCGGAGTGACAGGTGGCAACGGAAGGGAGTTAGTTGCGAGACCGTTGGCTGACGTATCAGGCTTCGTCTCGGCTAGACGGTCTCGGTCTCAGTCGGTTGGTCGAACGGACATATGGGCAACCCTGCCCTGGCTGGGGGCGGCTGGGGGCTCCCGCCCCCTTGAAGAGGGGGCTTCGCATAAAAAGACTAGTACTCAAAGTCAGCCAAGTAGATAACGGCATTCAGAGACAGAATCCCCTCTTCGGTCACACGGGGGCATTGTGCGAGGGATAGAGACGACAGCTCGGCAGTCAGTACAATTTCTATGCAGCGTCGCAAGCGACGCTCAAAACTGGCGGAGAGTGGCAACGGAAGGGAGTTCGTTACGAGACCGTTGGCAGCCCTGTTAAGCTTCGTCTCGGCCAGACGCAGACGGTCTCGGTCGCGGTCGGTTGCACGGTCGCGGTCGGACAAATGGGCAGCCCTGCCCTGGCAGGGGGCTCCCCCCCCCTTGAAGAGGGGGCTCCGCCAAAAAAGCCTAGTACTCAAAGTCGGCCACGTAGATGAGGGCATCCAGTGACAGAAGCCCCTCTTCCGTAACACGGGGGCAGTGCGCCAGGGATAGAGACGACAGCGATGTTAATGTGGAGAGCCTGGACACTCCTACATCTCCAATTTCTGGACAACTGCGTTCAGAGAAGAAACAAAACAATTATTCGTTGCCCTCTTTTCAGGCTTTAGGCGTGAATGTTTTTCCCCCCTTACACCCCCACCCAGACACACCCACAGACACACTCCCCCCCCCCCCCCCCCCCACCCCCAACACACACACACTAACCCTTGAGAGCCTGGACACTCCCACCTCTCCAATGTCTTGACAACTGCGTTTAAAGAAGAAATACACAAATGATTCATTGCTTTCTTTTTAGGCCTTTATAATGTTTATAAAACATGCACATAACTTGTGTATAACATGCTAATAACCTGCATATAATATGCTTGAAACCGAGGGGGGGCAGGAAAAAAGCTGCCGTACCGCAGCTTCGCTTTGGATAGAGCCTATCCTCGAACTTTTTTTTTTTTTTTTTAGCCAAAAATAAAGTTGTACCTGCTTGAAACCTATATAAATCTATATGCTACTAACATAGAATCTATCTACACATATATGCTAGTAACGTACATGTAATCTGTATAGGGACAGGCATCGATCTATATAGAGATAGATCTATATAGATCTATAGTGGCGAAGCTGGATTTTTGAAAATCGGCATAGGGCACCTAACAAAAATCAAAATCTGGTTTTACAATTATGGCATAGGGCACCATATCACATTGCAGGCGCTTCGACTGGATTTTCCGGTGTCTATCTGATGTAACTGCATATGTTGTAGATATACACAATATATCTATTTGCTATATATAGATCTATATGTATCTATATTTTTGGGCAATATAGATATATTTGCCGCCCCCTAAACCTCTAACCTGTTAATTCTCCCCCCCACACCCTCGTTCCGCCCGTGGGAGGGTGAGAGATGATCACGATACTGCTAAGCGCGCGCGGCAGCGCGGTGCTGCGCTGCCTTTTGGAGCCCCTCAGCGCGTTTCGCGCAGTTTTTTCAAACCCCTGTGGGCGCAGCGCGCAGTTTTTGCACTAAAAAGCGCTGACCAATTTGACGTTTGTGCGATGACCAATTTGACGTTTGTGCGCTGACCGATTTGACGTTTTTGCACTAAAAAGCGCTGACCAATTAGGCAAGAAATAGTACCCTGGTGAATGTGAGCAGAGATTTATTTTCCGTAATATATTACAATCGTAATATGAGACCCCATTTTGGCCAAAAGTTTCGTGATACGAGACCCGATTTGAGATCCCAGCTCTCAGACCCAAATCGCTACCCAGAACCCGAATGGACACGACAATCCTACCAGACACAACCCGACACCCGTGTAAGGGTGAGTGATGACCCCATCCATCCCATGACCCATCATACCCAGGAGGGTGATCCCATCCATCCCATTCCATCCCATGACCTAGGCAATCAGGAGTTTCCGAGCTTCGCGCCTTGCTTCGCTCAGCACTACAATTGTAATAAGGATCCTGTTCTAGTGTCATGAACTGCTAGGCGATGGAGGACACAAAAAGGCAAGGCTACGGAGGAGGCAAAAAGGCTAGGCTACGGAGGAGGCAAAAAAGGCTAGGCTACGGAGGAGGCAAATAAGGCTAGGCTACGGAGGAGGCAAACAAGGCTAGGCTACGGAGGAGGCAAACAAGGCTAGGCTACGGAGGAGGCAATACAACGATTGTAATACAATTTCCTATTTTTGATTCGAAAACAAAATCCCCGGTGGTGATCCCATCCATCCCATTCCAACCCATGACCTAGGCAGAAAGTGTCAGCGTGAACTACTAGGACACGAGTGCATCATTGGCATCTGATCAGAGCTTCCGAGCTTCGCGCCTTGCTTTGCTTCGCTTCGCACAGCACTAAAATCGTAATAAGGATCTTGTTCTAAGAGGAGGCAAAGAAACAATTGTAACAAGGATCTTGTTCTAGGAGGAGGCAAAGAAACAATTGTAATAAGGATCTTGTTCTAGGAGGAGGCAAAGAAACATTTGTAATAAGGATCTTGTTCTAGGAGGAGGCAAAGAAACAATTGTAATACAATTTCCTCTGTTTTATTCAAAAGAAAAATCCCTGGTGGTGATCCCATCCATCCCATTCCAACCCATGACCTAGGCAGAAAGGAGCTTCCGAGCTTCGCGCCTTGCTTTGCTTTGCTTCGCACAGCGCTAAAATCGTAATAAGGATCCTGTTCTAGGAGGAGGCAAATAAACAATTGTAATACAATTTCCTCTTTTTTATTCAAAAGAAAAATCCCTGGTGGTGATCCCATCCATCCCATTCCATCCCATGACCTAGGCCAAAAGGAGCTTCCGAGCTTTGCGCCTTGCTTTGCTTTGCTTCGCACAGCGCTAAAATCGTAATAAGGATCCTGTTCTAGGAGGAGGCAAAGAAACAATTGTAATACAATTTCCTCTTTTATATTCAAAAGAAAAATCCCTGGTGATGATCCCATCCATCCCATTCCATCCCATGACCTAGGCCAAAAGGAGCTTCTGAGTTTCGCGCCTTGCTTCGCTCAGCACTACAATTGTAACAAGGATCCTGTTCTAGGAAGAGGCAAAAAAAAACAATTGTAATAAAATTTCCTCTTTTATATTCAAAAGCAAAATCCCTGGTGGTGATCCCATCCATCCCATTCCAACCCATGACCTAGGCCAAAAGGAGCTTCCGACCTTGCTTCGCTCAGCACTACAATTGTAACAAGGATCCTGTTCTAGGAGGAGGCAAAAAAAACAATTGTAATACCATTTCCTCTTTTATATTCAAAAGCAAAATCCCTGGTGATGATCCCATCCATCCCATTCCATCTCATGACCTAGTCCAAAAGGAGCTTCCGAGCTTCGCGCCTTGCTTCGCTCAGCACTACAATTGTAATAAGGATCTTGTTCTAGGAGGAGGCAAAGAAACAATTGTAATAAGGATCTTGTTCTAGGAGGAGGCAAAGAAACAATTGTAATAAGGATCTTGTTCTAGAAGGAGGCAAAGGAACAATTGTAATAAGGATCTTGTTCTAGGAGGAGGCAAAGAAACAATTGTAATAAGGATCTTGTTCTAGGAGGAGGCAAAGAAACAATTGTAATAAGGATCTTGTTCTAGGAGGAGGCAAAGAAACAATTGTAATAAGGATCTTGTTCTAGGAGGAGGCAAAGAAACAATTGTAATAAGGATCTTGTTCTAGGAGGAGGCAAAGAACAATTGTAATAAGGATCTTGTTCTAGGAGGAGGCAAAGAAACAATTGTAATAAGGATCTTGTTCTAGGAGGAGGCAAGAAACAATTGTAATAAGGATCTTGTTCTAGGAGGAGGCAAAGAAGAAACAATTGTAATAAGGATCTTGTTCTAGGAGGAGGCAAAGAAACAATTGTAATAAGGATCTTGTTCTAGGAGGAGGCAAAGAAACAATTGTAATAAGGATCTTGTTCTAGGAGGAGGCAAAGAAACAATTGTAATAAGGATCTTGTTCTAGGAGGAGGCAAAGAAACAATTGTAATACAATTTCCTCTGTTTTATTCAAAAGCAAAATCCCTGGTGATGATCCCATCCATCCCATGCCATGCCATGACCTAAGATACCTAGGGCTTGTTTTTGGCGGAGCCCCCCCATCTGGGGTGCGGGAGCCCCCCGGGTTACCCATTTGTCCGTCCGACCATCCATCCATCCAACCATCCATCCGTCTGACTGTGATGAAGCCCGACGCGTCAGCCAACGGCCTCGTAACTAACTCGCTTCCGTTGCCACCTGTCGCTCCCTCGCGATCACTCTCCGCCAATTTTTAGCGTCGGAGGCGACGCTGCTACGAACTTGTTTCAAATCTGAATGTGGTTTTTTATATCTTCCCCTCCAGGCGTTTTTTTCCATTGCATCCCGCTTCGACAAATGACTCAATGGTCGAGCTCGAAGAGACAAGAAGGTGCAGGCTTGGGGTAGGTGTCGGCTATGTTATATAATATTAGTGAATAAATAATATGATATCATATTGTATAATATGAGACGGACGAGCCGTCACACCAGAAACTCGAATTTATTTGAAAAACTAATATTATTGTGACACTATAATAATATTAGTTAATATTAGCTTTTCAAACACTAATATTAGTTGCCGTTCCCTAGAATCGAAGCACAAAACACAAAACACACCCACAACCACAAACAAAAAACACGCCCACCCACCCACCCACCCACACAAAACACACCCACAGACCCACAGACACACACACAAACACACACACACACACACAACCACAAACAAAAAACACGCCCACCCACCCACTGTGGGTGACCCACACACCCACACAAAACACAGACCCCCCCCCCCCCCCCCCACACACACACACACACAACTCCCACCCGCACAACAATATTAGTTGCCGTTCCCCAGGCAGGTGTAGACGTGTAAGCCCCTTTCAGTGATTTACAATGGTCTAGTACTCTAGTGGTAGACCAGATCGCTTGAGGATGAAGAGTCGGGGGTCTGACTCCCCCTTCGGTCGCTCTTGGCATTGCAGGTCGTCGTCAACTGCGATGGTAGCTTGTCCAGTCGAGGTAGGAGACCGCTCCCTACCCGCGTACGACGGGCTCCCTTAACACCACGCCCCACCAGGCGTTATCATTAACTTTTATAAGGATACCCAGTTTTCTTTTTCAAATCTGAAAGTGGGTTTTTCAAATCTGAAAGTGGGTTTTTCAAATCTGAAAGTGGGCTTTTCTATCTTAATGGCTTTAGACCTCCTCCAGGGATAACGTTTCAGTGCTCTAGAGTGGGATTAATACATAGTTGTGAAGCTTGTTAGGGCCATTAAGGGTAAATATAAAGGTGTACATTTGAACAGCGATAATTTCGCCAAAACGGGTTCAAAACTACCGATCTCTCTATATAGCGGAAATAAAAAGCCCTCGTCATACCCTACCCTACCTTCCCCTACCATACAAATGTATATCTCATTAAAACATGGCATACACACACACAACATACACACACTTATTATACCCTACCCTACCTTCCCCTACCATACATATTTATATCTCATGAAAACATGGCATAAAACCTAAACCCACAACACCTCACAACGCACACAACATACACACACACCACATACACACACATGTTTCATACCGTAACCCACCCACCTTCCCCAACATACATAGTTAATATTGCCATTAAAGCATCGCATGCACACCAAGACAACACACACACACACACACACACCACCAACATACACACACACATGTATCATTCCCTACCCTAAACCCTAACCTTCCCCAACCATACATATTATATCTCATTAAGCATCGCATGCACACAACAACAACACACACAACCAAGACACACCAAAGTATTAATCCCTCACACTACCCAACCTTCCCCAACCATTACATATTTAATCCCATTAAAGAATCGCTATGCACAAACAACACACACACACCACCACATAACACCACATGATCATACCCTACCCTTACCCCTTCCCAGCCATACATATTTATATCCCATTAAAGCATCGCATGCACACACAACACACACACACACACCACATACACACACACATGTATCATACCCTACCCTACCCAAACCTTAACAACCATACATATTTATAATCCCATTAAAACATTGGCATCACACAAACACACACACCACACACCCCTACACCACACACAGTATCATACCTACCCTCCCTACCTTCCCAACCATCCGTCTTCTTTACCTCCATTCAGCTCGCCGCCCCCACAACACACCCACACTCCCACTACACAAAAATAGATAATAACCCGAAAATAACTAACATCCAAACCAACATATGTAGATCCCCAGTTAAAGCATCGCATGCACACACAACACAAAAACAACAAAACATACACACACACCAGGTATACAGACCCACCCTACCTACCTTCCCCAACCATACATATTTCTATCCCATTAAAGCATCGCATGCACACACAACACACACACACACCACATACACACACATGTATCATACCCTACCCTACCCTACCTTCCCCAACCATACATATTTATATCCCATTAAAACATGGCATACACACACACCACATACACACACACCACATACACACACACATGTATCATACCCTACCCTACCCTACCTCCCATACCATACATATTTATATCCCACCCTTTAAAACTGGCATACACCACCACAACACACACAAATGTAGAATAAACAGACCCTAACCACTTCCCCAACCATACATAGTGACATCCATTAACAATGGAGCAAACACACAAAATACACACACAACACATACTAAAAAACAAAGGTATCATACCAACCATATGACTACATTCCCCAACCATACATATTTATATCCCATTAAAGCATCGCATGCACACACAACACACACACACCACATACACACACACATGTATCATACCCTACCCTACCCTACCTTCCCCAACCATACATATTTATATCCCATTAAAGAATCGCTAGGGAAAAAAAAAAAAAAAACAAAAAAAAACAGAAAAAAATACACGAGAGAACGAACAACCGAAGAATAAACGCCAAGAACAGAAAGAACAACAAAAAGTAAATGAGGGAGAGAAAAGAAAAAAAGAGATAAAAAAACAGAACACATCTAAAGAAAAAAAAAAAAACCCCCGGATAGAAAAGGCGCAAGAACAAGAAAGAGGTAGACGAACAGGAAAAAAGAGAAGAAATTCCCCTAAAAGAAAAAGAAACCAAAAACGGATTGATGTTCGAAAAGAAAAGAAAGTAAAGAACAGAGAAATAATAATAGAGAAGGACAAAAAGGGCAAAAAAAAAAAAAAAACAAAAAATATAAAACAAACAAAGAAAAAAAAAAAAAATAAAAATTACATCAATAAAACAAAAAAAAAGAAAAAAAATATCTACCCCACCACAGAAAAACATAAAAAAAAAACAAAAAAGAAAAAAACAAAAACCTAAATAATTACAAAAACAAAAAAAAACGAAATCTCCCACCCTAAAAAAAAAAAAAAATATCAAACCAAAAAAAACAAAGAACCCGCCCCAAACCACAAAGATAACATAAAAAAAAAAAAAAACACACAAAAAACAAACTAAAACAAAATGGTCAAAAAAACAACAACAAAAAAACCCAAAGAACCAAACACCCAACCCACAAAAAAATAACAACAGAAAAAACTCACCAAAACACACACCCACACAAACACACACACAATTCCAACCCACACAAAAACACACAATACACAGCACCCACCCCCCCCACCCAAACACCCCACACACACAAACCAACAAGCACACAAACACACCCACAACACAACGACAAAAAAAAAACCTGGCCAGGCATGATGAGGCTCGTGAGTCAAGTAATAAGAGCAGGTGTTCATACCCATATCGTTCAGTTTGATGCATTGTCAAGGTCAAGCAGCTCGGAGCAGGGGGCTGGCTGACCCGCCCCCCCCCACATCAAAACAAACCACACCACCACCATCTCATCACCCAACCATCACCACCACCCACCACACAACGACACCAGAAGCCAACACTCACCACACACAGACACAAACCCACATACCCACACACCCAACACCCAAACCTCCCAAAAATCAACATCACACACAACACCATCACAAACCAACACAATTTAACACCCCCCCCCCACACCCCACACACCCCACGCACCTGGCAAGCCCGAGGACGTGTCCAGTCATACGAGCCAGGTGGTTCATCCCATCATCTTCAGCTTGATGCACTTGTGAAGGTCAAAGAAGCTGGAGCAACAGGGGGGGGGAACAAAAAAACCCCCCCCCCCCCCCCCCCCCCCCCCCCCCACTACCCCCACCACCAACCCACCACCAACCCACACCACCACCACCCACATACACCACCCACACACACACCACATACACAACCCACCTACCCCCCCCCCCCCACCCACACACACACACACCACCCACCACACACACACACCATCACCACACACGCACACCACACACACACCACACACCCACTCACCTGGCCAGCCTGAGGCTCGTAAGTCCAGTCATACGAGCCAAGTGTCTCATCCCATCATCGTTCAGCTTGATGCACTTGTCAAGGTGAAGTAGCTGGAGCAGATGGGCTTGGCTTGCCAAGCTCAGCAGACCCTTGTTGCTGATGCGGACACAGCCGCTCAGTTTGAGGTGGATCAAGAGTGGCAGGCCAGATAGCGTCAACATGGCAGCGTCTCCGATTCGAGCACAGTTTAACAGGTAGACAGCTAGGCGGGTCAGGGAGAGAGGAAAGGCAGGTCAGGGAGAGAGGAAAGGCAGATCAGGGAGAGCACTATGTAACAGGTAGACAGCTAGGCAGATCAGGGAGAGAGGCAAGGAGGGTCAAGGAGACAGGGAGACAGCTAGGCAGATCAGGGTGTAGTGTGACAGGTAGACAGCTAGGCAGGTCAAGGAGAGAGGCAAGGAGGGTCAAGGAGACAGGGAGACAGCACGGCAGATCAGGGTGTAGTGTGACAGGTAGACAGCTAAGCAGGTCAGGGAAAGAGGCAAGGAGGGTCAAGGAGACAGGGAGACAGCTAGGCAGATCAGGGTGTAGTGTGACAGGTAGACAGCTAGGCAGGTCAGGGAGAGAGGCAAGGAGGGTCAAGGAGACAGGGAGACAGCACGGCAGATCAGGGTGTAGTGTGACAGGAAGACAGCT
>JACBWV010000804.1:203109-213109 GCA_013435795.1 Chlamydomonas sp. ICE-L | reverse complement strand
AGCGGTACACACAGCGGTACACAGTTTTGGGGGTGATGTGCGCACAAGGGTGACAAGTTGCCAGGGTAGTAAACACAAAACTCCAAATCATACCTATCTTGTCAGAGATACCCGTGCAACCAAACCCAAACCCCAATACCTCACCGCAACCCAAACCAACCCAGCCCTTATAAAATCAAACCTCACAACCCCACAACCCCACAATCACAACCCCACAACCCCAAACCAGACCTACCTCGTCAGAGATTCCCATGCAGTGCTGAAGGAACAACTGCCTCAGCTCGTGAGTGCCAGGTGTCATCGGAGCAGCCAACGTCGCCGTCTCCGAGTCCAACAGCTGCCTCAGGTGGGTGCCAGGTGTCACCGGAGCAGCCATTGTCGCCGCCTCCCACTCCAACAGCTGCATCAACTCATTATCCCCAACTCACCTCATCCCAATCCAACTCGTGAGCCCTGAGTCCTGCCCCCTCCACCGACGCCGACTCCTGCCGTCGCCTCAGACTCCAACAGCTGCATCAACTCATGAACTCCGACTCACCTCATCCCAATCCAAATCATGATCCCCAACTCACCTCATCCCAATCCAACTCGTGAGCCCTGAGTCCTGCCCCCTCCACCGACGTCGACTCTTGCCGCCCCCTTCGAGTCCAAAAGCTGCTTTAACTCATGAGCCCCGACTCACATCAACCAACCTCAACCCAGTCCCAACCAACCCTTCTAAAATCACACCTTACAAACCCGCAACCCCAAACCAGACCTACCTCGTTAAAGATACCCCTGCAACCCAACCCAAACTCCAATACATTGTCAGATAGTGTGTTGTAATTTTAGTGGGGCTGGGTTGGTTGGTTTCACGAACCCAAATCAGACCTACCTCGTCAGAGATACCCGTGCAACCCAAACCAAACCCAAATACCTTGTGGGGTTGTGAGGTGTGATTTTAGTAGCGCTAGGTTGGTTGGTTCCACAACCCCAGACCAGACCTACCCTGTCAGAGATACCCGAGCAACCCAACCCAAACCCCAATACGTTGTAGGGTTGTGAGGTGTGTTCTTAGTAGGGCTGGGTTGGTTGGTTCCACAACCCCATATAAGACCTACCTCGTCAGAGATGCCCCTGCAACCCAACCCAAACCCCAATACCTCACCTCAACCCAAACCAACTCAGCCCTTATAAAATCACACCTCACAACCCCACAACCTCACAATCACAATCCCACAACCCCAAACCAGACCTCCCTCGTCAGAGATTCTCGAGCAACCCAACCCAAACCCCAATACCGTGTGGAGTTGTGAGGTGTGATTTTAGTAGGTCTGGGTTGGTTGGCTCCACAACCCCAAATCAGACATACCCTGTCAGAGATACCCGAGCAACCCAACCCAAACCCCAATACCTTGTGGGGTTGTGAGGTGTGATTTTAGTAGCGCTGGGTTGGTTGGCTCCACAACCCCAAATCAGACATACCCTGTCAGAGATTCCCGAGCAACCCAACCCAAACCCCACTCTCTTGTGGGGTTGAGGTGTGATTTTAGCAGGGCTGGGTTGGTTGGTTCCACAACCCAAAATCAGACCTACCTCAACAGTGATACCGGTGCAACCAAACTCAAGCCCAATACCATGTGGGGTTGTGAGGTGTAATTTTATTAGGGCTGGGTTGGTTGGTTCCACAACCCCAGATAAGATCTACCTCGTCAGAGATACCGGTGCAACCCAACCCAAACCCAAATAACTTGTGGGCTTGAGGTGTGATTTTAGTAGGGCTGGGTCGGTTGGTTCCACAACCCTAATTCAGACCTGCTTCGTTAGAGATACCGGTGCAAACCCAACCCAAACCCAAATCCGTAGTGGGGTTGTGGGGTGTGATTTTAGCAGGGCTGGGTTCGTTGGTTCCACAACCCCAGATAAGACCGAACTCGTCAGAGATACCCGTGCAATCCAACCCAAACCCCAATACCTCACCTAAACTCAATCCAACCCAGCCCTTCTAAAATCACACCCCACAACCCCACAACCCCAAAAGCTCACAATCACAACCACACAACCCCAAACCAGACCAACCTCATCAGAGATACCCGTGCAGTGCTGAAGGAACAGCTGCCTCAGCTCGTGAGTGCCAGGTGTCACCGGAGCAGCCATCGTCGCCGTCTCCGAGTCCAACAGCTGCATCAACTCTTGAGCCCCGACTCACCTCATCCCAATCCAACTCGTGAGCCCCAAGTCCTGCCCCCTCCACCGACGCCGACTCCTGCCGCCGCCTCAGACTCCAACAGCTGCATCAACTCATGAGCCCCGACTCACCTCAACCCAACCCAATCCAAACCAACCCTTATAAAATCACACCTCACAACCCCACAACCACACAACCTCACAATCACAACCCCACAACCCCAAACCAGACCTACCTCGTCAGAGATTCCCGTGCAGTGCAGAAGAAACAGCTGCCTCAGCTCATGAAACCTGACTCACCTCACCTCACCTCAGCTCAACGCAATCCAACCAAACCCAGCGCTTCTAAACCACACCCCACAAACACACAACCTCACAACCACACAACCTCCCAATCACAACCTTACAATCCCAAACCAGACCTACCTCGTCAGAGATACCCGTGCAGTGCTGAAGGAACAGCTGCCTCAGCTTGTGAGTCCCCGGTGTCACTGGAGCAGCCATTGGATTGTTGTGCCTGAACAAACTTCCACCGCTACAAGCACCAGCACCAGCACTAGTACCAGCACCAGCGCCAGCACCAGCACCAGCACCAGCACTACTAGAAGCAGCTCTGTCTGTTGCATACAAAGCTCCGGTTGAGCTATGCAGGCCAGCAGTACCAGCGGCGATACCAGAAGCCGTCCTAGCAGCCTGGGTGGATTCACCCAACCCTGCACCGGCCAGCATTACTAGGCTCTTGTCAGTGATCAAAGGGCAGTGGCTCAAATCCAGGCTGCGCATGGAGACGAGGATTCCAGTGCGCCCCTGCTGCATGCGCGTTGGGTTCTCTGCAGACAGACAGATGCACCTAGCCTGGGGCTGCCTGCAGGTTTCAGAGTGTGTGTGTGTGTCTGTGTGTGTGTCTGTGTGTTGGTGGGGTGGTGGTGTGTGTGTATGGTGTTGGTGTGGTGTTGGAGGTGCGGTGTGTGGTGTTGGTGCGCCCCTGCTGCATGCACGATGGATTTTTTGCACACAGGCAAATGCACACAGGCAGATTCACCCAACCCTGCACCGGCCAGCATTGCTAGGCTCTTGTCAGTGATCAAGGGGCAGTGGCTCAAATCCAGGCTGCGCTTTGAGACGAGGATTCCAGTGCGCCCCTGCTGCATGCGCGTTGGGTTCTCTGCAGACAGACAGATGCATCTAGCCTGGGGCTGCCTGCAGGATTCAGAGTGTGTGTGTGTGTGTGGTGGTGGTGGTGGTGGTGGTGTGTGTGTGTGGGGGGGAGGGGGGGCGCCCCTGCTGCATGCGCACGTTGGGTTTTCTGGACACAGACAGATGCACCTAGCCTGGGGCTGCTTGCAGGATTCAGAGTGTGTGCGTGTGTGTGTGTGTTTGTTGGTGTTGGTGGTGTAGTGTGTGATGTGTGGTGTTGGAGGTGTTGGTGTGCCCCTGCTGCATGAGCGTTGGGGGTTCTCCAGACAGACAGTTGCACCTAGCCTGGGGCTGCCTGCAGGATTCAAAGTGTGTGTGTATGTGTGTGGGTGGGGTGGGTGGGTGGGAGGGGGGGGAGCGGGAGAAGATGGCGCATGCGCGTTGGATTTTTCTGCAGACAGACAGATGCAAAATAGCCTGGGGCTGATGCAGGATCAGAGTGTGTGTGTGTATGTGTGTGGCGGGTAGTGGGTGGGAGTGGGGGGGAGAGATGTATGAGCGTTGGATTTTATGGAAGAAGAAGGATGAAAATGAAGTGGATGAATGCAGGATTTAAGAGTGTGTGTGTGGGGGTGGGTGTTGTGATCCGGTGTGGGGGGGGGGGTCGGGTTGGGGGGAAGGGGTGGGGCAGGGTGCGGTGTGGGAAAAGGGGGGATGGGAGGTGGGGTGTGGGGGGGGGGGGGGGGAGGGGGGGTGTGGTGGCAGGAGGGGAGGGGCGGGTGGGGGTGGGTTTATTGGTTCGGGGGGGGGAATTGGGGGGGGGTCCGTTCGGGGCATGGTGTGTGGGGGTGTGGTGGTGGTGATGGGATGGTGGTGGTTGGTGGGTGTATAGTGTCGTTGGTGGTGTGTGTGGAGTGTGGTTTTTTGTGTGTGTGTGGCAGATGGTGTGGCTTGGTGGTGTTTTGTGTGTTGTGATGTGTGGTTGTGGGGTTGGTTGGTGGTGTGTGCACCACTTCTGCATGCGCAGTGGATTTTCGGCACAGAGAAGATGCACCTAGCCTGGGGGCAGCCTGCAGGTTTCAGAGTGTTTGTGTGTGGTGTGTTGTGGGGGGGGGGGGGGGGGGGGGGGGGTGGGGGGAGGCTTCTTCGGGGCGGGGGGGGGGGGGGGGACTGCTTGCATGCACGTAAGAATTCTGCATACAGGCAGATGCACCTACCTGAGGCTGCTGCAGGTTTCAGAGTGTGTGTGGATTGTGTGGTGGGTGGGGGTGGGGGTGTGTGGGGGGGGGCTGTGAATGCACGTGAAGGACGTATGCATACAGGCAGATGCACTTAGACTGGGGCGCTGCCAGGATTCAGAGTGTGTGGGGTAGGTGTGTGGTGTGTGAGTGGCGCCTGTGTGTGTGTGTGGTGTTGTTGTGTGTGTGTGTGGGGGGGGGGGGGGGGGGGGGGGGGGCTGCGGGGGGGGGGGGGGGGGGCTGCTGCATGCACGTAAGACTTTCTGCATAAAGGCGATGATTAGCATGGGGCTTGCCTTGCAGGGATTATCAGAGTGTGGTCGTGGGTGGTAGGGGTGGGTGGGTGGGTGGGGTGGAGGGGGCTGCTGAATGCAAGTAAGACTTTCGCCATACAGGCAGATGCCACCTTTAGCATGGGTGCGCTCCTGCACGGTTTCCAGAGTGTGATGTGGAAGGTGGGTGGGGGTGGGGGGGGGGTGGGGGGGGCGGGGGGGCTGCATGCACGGAAACTTTCTGCATCAGGCAGATGAACTTAGGCCTGGGCTGCCCTGCAGGGATTCAGAGTGTGTGGGATGTGGGTGTGGGTGTTGGGTGGGGGTTGTGCGGTGTGGGTGGGGGGGGGGGGGGGGGCTGCGGATGCAGGTAAGCCTTTCTGCATTAAAGGCAAGATGCACTTAGCCGGGGCTTCCTGGCAGGATTCAGAGTGTTGTGTGGGAGGTGGGCGGTGGGGTAGGTGGGTGGGTAGGGGGGAGGGGATGGCTGCATTGCACTTAGATTTCTGCATACAAGAGACGAAATAGCCTGGGGCGGCCGCAGGTTTAAGAGTGTGTGTGGATGTGGGTGGGGGCTGGGGGGTGGGGCTTGGGGTGGGGGGGGGGGGGGGGGGGATGATGCATGCACGTAAGGACTTTTTCTGCATACAGGCAGATTGCACTTAGCCTGGAGGGCTGCCTGCAGGATGTGGAAGAGTGCTGTGGCTGTGGTCGGAGGAGGAGGGGGGGGGGTTCTGTGTGTGTGTGGGGGGGGGGCACGGCGGGGGGGGTGGGGGGGGGGGGGGGGGGGCCGGGGGGGGGGGGGGGGGGGGGAGGGGGGGCTGCTGCAGCACGTAAAGACTTTATGCCTAAAGGCAGATTGGACTTAGCATGGGGTGCCTGAAGATAAGAGGTGTGGGCTGGGTAGGATGGGTGGTGGGTGGGTGGGTAGGGGAGGGGGAGCTGAAGCAGTAAGACTTTCTGATACAGGCAGATTCCACCTAGACGGGACGCATGCAGGTTAGAGGTGTTGTGGAGGTGGGTGGGGGTGGGGGGGGGTGGCGTGGGTGTGGGGGGGGGATGCTGAAGGCACGTTAAGACTTCTGAATTACAGGAAGATGCACTTAGCGGGGCTGGCCCTGCAGATCAGAGTGTGTGTGGGGGTAGGTTGGTGTGTTGTGTGTGTTGGTGTGTGTGAGGTTGTGTGGTGTGTGTGTGTGGGGGGGGGGGGGGCGGGTGCGGCTGCTGATGACATGCACGTAGACTTTCTGCATAAAGGCAGATGCACTTAGCCTGGGGCTGCCTGCAGGATTCAGAGTGTGTGTGGGTAGGTGGGTGGGTGGGTGGGTCGGGAGGAGGGGCTGATTGGCATGCAAGTAAGACTTTTCTGGAATAAAGGAAGGAAAGAGGAAAGTAGCAGGGGGCTCCTTGCACTGAAGGTTTAAGTAGTTTGTGGGTGGATGTGGGTGGGTTCGGTGGGGTGGGGGGGTGGGGCGGGGTTGCGCATGCACGTAAGACTTTCTGCATACAGGCAGATGCACTTAGCCTGGGGCTGCCTGCAGGATTCAGAGTGTGTGTGGATGTGGGTGTGGGTGATTTGTGGTGGAGGGGCTGGGTGGGGTGTGTGGGGGGGGGGGGGGGGGGCCGCTGCATGCAGGAAGACTTTCTGCCTAAAGGCAGGATGCCACTTAGCCTGGGGGCTGCCTGGCAGGATTCAAGTGTGTGAGGGGAGGTGGGTGGGTGGTGTGCGTGCGTTGGGTAGGAGGGGGCTGCTGCATGCACGTAAGACTTTCTGCATACAGGCAGATGCACCTAGCCTGGGGCTGCCTGAAGGTTTCGCGTGTGTGTAGATGTGGGTGTGGGGTGTGGGTGGGGTGGGGGGGTGTGTGTGGGGGCTGGTGCATGCAGTAAAGAACTTTCAAGCATACAGGCAGATGCACTTAGCCTGGGGCTGAAATGAAGGATTGAAGAGTGTGTGTGGGTAGGTGTGTGTGTGTTGTGCTGGGGGGGGGGGGGGGGGGGGGGGGTGGGGGGGGGGGCCTGTAGGGGGGGGGGGGTGGGGGGGCTGCTGAATGCAAGTAAGACTTTCTGCATTAAAGGAAGAGAAATTAGCCTTGGGGCTGCCAGCAGGATTCAGAGTGTGGGGTGGGTAGGTGGGTGGTGGGTGGGTGGGTACGAGGGGGCTGATGAATGAAAGTAAGAATTTATGAAAAAAGGAAGATGGAAAATAGAATGGGGATGAATGAAAGGGTTTAGGAGTCGTTGTGGATGTGGGCTGTGGTGGGGGTGGGGGTGAGGGAGGTGGGTGTGTGTGTGGGGGGGGGGGGTGGGGGGGGCTGATGCACGTAAGACTTTCTGCATTACAGGGCAGATGACACTTAGCACATGGGGAGGCGGCATGCAGGTGAAGAGGGGGGGGGGCGGAGGGGTGGGGGGTTTTGGGGGGGTTGGTGGGTTTGTGGGGGGGGGTGGGGTGCGTATGTGTGTGTGGGTGTGTGGGGGGGGGGGGAGGGGGGGGGGGGGGGGGGGCGGCTGCATGCAGGTAAGACTTTTCTGAATAAAGGCGATGCACTTAGCTGGGGCTGCTGCGGATTCAGAGTGTGTGTGGTAGGTGGGTGGGTTGGGTGGTGGGTAGGAGGGGGCTGCTGCATGCACGTAAAAGAGTTCTGAATATAGGAGATGCACCTAGCCTGGGGGTGCATGAAGCGGTTGAGAGTGTGGGTGGATGTGTAGTGTGTGTGGTGGTGGTTTTTTGGGTGGTGGGGGGAGGGGGGGGGGGTGATGGGGGGGGGGGGATGCATGCACTTAAGAATTTCTGCATTTTACAGGCAGATGACCTAGCTGGGGCTGCCTGAAGGTTTCAGAGCGTTGTGTGTGGATGTTGGGGGTGGGGGTGTGTGGGGGGGGGGGTGATGCATGCACAGTAAAGGAATTTCTGCCATAAAGGCAGTGACTTAGCCTGGGGATGGCCCTGCCAGGATTAAGAGTGGTGTGTGTAGGTGGGGTGGGGGGTTGTGTGGGGTGGTGGGGGCGGGCTGCATGCACGTAGGTTTCCGCATACAGGAAGATTGCAACCTGAATGGGGCTGCTGCAGGTTACAGGGTGTTGGGCTGTGGGTGTGGGTGTGGTGTGGGTGTTTTTGTGAGGGGGGGGGGGGGGGGGGGGGGGCATGCTGCATCAATAAGGACTTTCTGCATTTACAGGCAGATTGCACTTAGCATGGGGGCTGCTGCAGGTCAGGGGGGTGGATGTGGTGCGTGGGTGTGGGGCTGTGGGTGGGTGTGGGGGGTGGGGGTGTGTGTGGGGGTGTGGGGGAGGGGGGGGGCGCTGCTGCATGCACATAAGGACTTCGCATAAAGGCGAGCACTTAAGCTGCGGGCTGAATGCAGGAGTCCAGAGTGTGTGGGGGGGTAGGGTGGGTGTGTGTGGGGGGGGGGGGGGGGGGGGGGGGGGGGGGGGGGGGGGGGGGATGCTGCAAAACGTAAGACTTTCTGCATACAGGCAGATTGCACTAGCCTGGGGCTCTGCCTGCAGGAGCAGAGTGTGATGTGGGGAGGTGTGTTTGTGTGCAGACTGTGTGTGGTGGTGGGTGTGTGGGGTGGTGTGTGGGTGGGGGGGGGGGGGGGGGTGGGGGGGCGGGGGGGGGGCCTGCTGCATTGACGTAAGACTTTTTGCATAGGCACTTGAACTAGACTGGCGGCGTGACTGCAGGATCAGAGGGTGTGGGTAGGTAGGTGTGGGTGTGTGTTGTGGGGGGGGGGGGGGGGGGGGGGGGGGGGGGGGGGGGGGGGGGGGGGGGGGCTGCTGCATGCACGTAAGACTTTCTGCATACAGGCAGATGCACCTAGCCTGGGGCTGCCTGCAGGTTTCAGAGTGTGTGTGGGTAGGTGGGTGGGGGGTGGGTGGGGGTGTGGGGGGGGGCTGCTGCATGCAGTAGATTTCTGCATACAGGAAGATTGCACTTAGCATGGGGGATGACTGCAGGATTAAGAGTGATGTGGGTAGGTGTGTGTGTGTGTGTGGTGTGTGGTGTGTGTGTGGGTGTGTGTGTTGTGTGTGTGTGTGTGTTGGGGGGGGGGGGCTGCTGACATGACACGTAAGGCTTTGCATTCAGGCACTTGCACTTAGCTGGGGATGGCTGCATGAAGGATCAGAGTGTGTGTGGGTAGGGGAGTTGGTGTGTGTGTGTGTGTGTGTGTGTGCGTGTGTGTGTGGGGGGGGGGGGGGGGGGGGGGGGGGGGGGCTGCGAATGCAAGTAAGACTGTCGATACAGGGCAGAGATGCACTTAGATGGGGCTTGCCATGCAGGTTTCCCGAGTGCCTGTGTGTGGGTAGGGGGGGGGGTGGGTGGGTGGGGGGGGGGGCTGCGCATGCACGTAAACGTTCTGCAATAAGACAGAGGAATCTAGCCTGGGGCTGCTGCAGGATTCAGAGGGTGTGGTGTGTGTGTGGTGGAGGTGGTGGTGGTGGTGTTGTGGGGGGGGGGGAGGGGGGGCGCCCCTGCGCATGCGCAAGTTGGGTTTCTGGCCACCAGACAGGATGAAACCTGCCTGGAGGCTGCTGTTGCAGGATTTCAGAGTGTGTGAGTGTGATTGGCTGTGTGTGTTAGGTGTTGAGTGGTGTAGTGTGATGGTGGGTGTTGGAGGTGTTGGTGTGCCCCTGCTGCATGAGCGTTGGGGGTTCTCCAGACAGACAGTTGCACCTAGCCTGGGGCTGCCTGCAGGATTCAAAGTGTGTGTGTGTATGTGTGTGGGTGGGTGGGTGGGTGGGAGGGGGGGGAGCTGCTGCATGCGCGTTGGATTTTCTGCAGACAGACAGATGCACCTAGCCTGGGGCTGCCTGCAGGATTCAGAGTGTGTGGTTGGTGTACGTGTGTGGGTGGGTGGGTGCGGTAGGGGGGGGGGAGCTGCTGTATGCGCGTTGGATTTTTCTGGACGCAGGCAGATGCACCTAGCCTGTGGCTGCCTGCAGGATTAAGAGGTGTGTTGTGGGGTGATCATAGGACTCCATGGATCTCATGGGTCTTGGGTGTTTTTTGTTTGATTTCGGGGTGTTGGGTTTGGGGGTGTGGGTAGTGTGTGGTGATGGGTGAAAGGTGTTGGATGGGTGATGGTGGTTGTGGTTGTGGTGATCGGTGGTGTTGGTGATTTGGTGGTGCGGGTTGGTGGTGGCGGGTGTAGGTGTGGGGGTGGGGGTGTGTGGTTGTGT
>JACBWV010000804.1:179291-196396 GCA_013435795.1 Chlamydomonas sp. ICE-L | reverse complement strand
GTGAAGAGATGGAGAGAGGGAGAGAGAGAGATTTTATTTTAGAGAGAGAGATAGGAGAGAGATAGAGAGAGAGATCGAGAGAGAGATAGATAGAGAGATAGAGAGCTAGAGAGATAGAGAGATAGAGGAGATATAGGAGATATTTTTTTGAGAGATAGCGAGGATAGAGAGGAGGAGAGGGATAGAGAGGATAGAGAGATAGAGACGATGAAGAGAGATAGAAGATATAGAGAGATAGAGTAGAGGATAGATAGAGAGATAGATAGAGAGATAGATAGATAGAGGAGATAGATAGAGAGGATAGATAGAGAGAGAGATTAGATAGAGAGGATAGCTAGAGAGATAGATAGAGAGAAGATAGTAGAGAGATAGATAGAGAGATAGTAGGCGAGATAGATAGGAGATAGATAGAGAAGAGAGAGAGATAGATTAGAGAGATAGATGGAGAGGATAGATAGAGAGATAGAAGAAAGATAGTGATAGATAGATAGATAGATGATAGATAGATAGATTTAGATAGATAGATAGCTAGCTAGATAGAGATAGATAGAACTAGATAGATAGATAGAGAGAAGATAGAGAGATATAGATAGAGATAGATAGAGAGTAGATAGAGAGATAGGGATAGAGAGGATAGATAGAGAGATGGATAGATAGAGAGATGATAGAGAGTTAGATGATTATGATAGAGCGATAGATAGATAGAGATAAATAGAGAGATAGATAGATAGAGAGATAGATAGAGAGATAGATAGAGAGATAGATAGAGAGATAGATAGAGAGATAGATAGAGAGATAGATAGAGAGATAGATAGAGAGATAGATAGAGAGATAGATAGAGAGATAGATAGAGAGATAGATAGAGAGATAGATAGAGAGATAGATAGAGAGATAGATAGAGAGATAGATAGAGCGATAGATAGGAGATAGATAGAGAGAGAGATAAAGGAGAGAATAGATCGATAGATAGATAGCTAGATAGATAGATAGTAGCTAGATAGATAGATAGGTAGGTAGGTAGGTGCGTGGTAGGTTAGGTAGGTAGCTTAGGTAGGTAGGTAGGTAGGTAGGAGATAGATAGATAGATAGTAGATAGACAGATAGATAGATAGATAGATAGATAGATAGATAGCTAGCTAGATAGGAGGTAGGAGGTTAGGTAGGTAGGTAGTTAGAGGTAGGTATAGGTAGGTAGGTAGATTAGGAAATTAGTAGATAGATGAGATAGCTAGATAGATAGATATGATAGATAGATAGAGATAGATAGATAGAAGTCGATATAGAAGATTAGATAGATAGATAGATAGAAAGATAGATAGATAGATAGATAGATAGGATGATGATAGGATAGATAGTAGTAGATAGATGAGATAGATGATAGTAGATAGATAGATAGATAGATAGATAGGATAGTAATAGATAGATGATAGGATAGATAGATAGATAGTAGATAGATAGATGATAGATAGATTAGATAGATAAGATAGATAGATAGATAGATAGATAGATAGATAGAAGAGAGAGAGAGACTAGAGAGAGAGAGGAGGAGAAGGAGAGGAGAGGAGAGATCGGAGAGAGAGAGAGGGAGAGGGAGAGAGGAGTAGGAAGAGAGAGGAGTAGAGAGAGCAGGGGGACGAGAGGAGAGGAAGAGATGGAGAGAAGGGAGAGATGAGGAGAGACGAGAGAGAGAGAGAGAGAGAGAGGAGAGAGAGGGGCGAGAGAGGGAGAGAGAGAGAGAGGGGAGGAGCGACGAGAGAGAGAGATTGTATTATACCGTATTTAATAATGCTACACATATAAGATGTCAAATATGGTAAGCACTTGTGTGTATTCTACAGTCCAGAGGTAGCCAAATAGGCTTAAGGGACTTGCCCAACCTTCAAAACAGGAAAGGCAGTTTAAACCAAACTTACGGCCAACTTTCTGACCTTGAGCCTCCGGGTTGAACTTGTCACACTAAAATGATATTATAATACAACAACGCTAAACGTATAATGTATATACAGCAGCTCTACACATGTAATATATATAATATACGGTATTTGTATGACATTTCAAAGGGGGTTTACGGGTATGGCCAATTTTCTGATGTTCAGCCTCTGGGTTGAACTTGTTGCATAATTCATAATTCATAATTCATAATTCATAATTCAGCCTCTGGGTTGAACTTGTCACACTAGTATAATAAATATAATACAACAACTCTACACATACAATGCTTTTAAGTTATAATACAATACCTTTACACATATAATCATAAATACAATATCTCAACACCCGCTCAACACATATTATAACAATTTCTCTTCACACATAATAAATCTACACATATAATAGAATACAAAATCTCTACACACATAGCCTATATAATAAAACAACTCTACACATATTTATATGACAATTCAAAGGGGGTATACACTTACGGCCAACTTTCTGATCTTCGGCCTCCGGGATGAATTTTAGCTTGTACTTGTCCCACACAGTTAAGAGCTTAACCACATCCTGCGCATGGCAATTTGTGTGTGTGTGATTGTGTGTGTGTGTGATTGTGTGTGTGGGTGTGGGTGTGGGTGTGTGCATGTGCGTGTGTGTGTGTGTGGTGGTGGGGTGAGGTGGTGGAAGACACAGACAAGAGCTTTACCACATCCTGCGCATGGCAATTTGTGTGTGTGTGTGTGTGTTCTATGGAGTTCGCTACCTGGGACCCTGTTTTGCCCAAACCTTCCCCTACCCTGAGACTCCAAGAAGCCCTGCCCCCCGAACCCTCCAGGGTGGCCCATCAGGCTGCCTTCCGTAACCACCACCTGGAGCACACCCTTGAAACATACAAAACGTATTCTTGCCAGGGAACGGCAATATGATATCATAAGATATCATGTCATCATATGGTATCGTATGATGCCGACAGTCTGACTAGGCTAAAGTTACCATTTACATACAATATCATAAGATGCAGTTTGCATCGCTTCGCCTTTGGTCGACATCATATGATATGCCGGTCCCTACTTTTTGGCGGAGCCCCCATGTTTACCCATTTGTCCATTTGTCCGACCGGAAAAAAAACTTGAAGCCTGACACGTCAGGCAACGGTCGCGTAACTAACTCGCTTCGGTCAGCTCCATCGTTGCCACCTTTCGTTCCGCTGCCAACACAATCCGCCAATTTTACGTATCTGCTATTCTGGTTATGGATCACACCCTTGAAAGACACCAAATCCATGATTGATCGGGAACGGCAATATGATATCATATTAAAAAAATGGAAAATGGAAAATGGAAAAAAGGAAAAAGTGGAAAGCTGTGAACCTGACCATCTGTGATCTGGTACGCTTCTGGTAGCTTCTGATATTCTGGATCTGAATCACACCCTTGAAAGACACAAAACCCATTATTGATAGGGAACCCATTAATGGTATCATATGGAAAAAGGGGGGAAAGAAAAAAAGGTGTGAACCTTACCAGTGATTTGGGGCGACCATCTCCTCCCTCATTTTCTGTTGGATGGCCCGATGACGATTTGAGATGCATGTTGTGGGCGGCAGAAAAGCGTCTCTTGATCTCTCGTTGCGCCAACAGGTTGTGAGCTGCCATCTCATTCAGACGCTTCACCGACACTAGACTGGTGTCCGACAGTGTTTGGCTGAACTTCTCTGTGGTGGCGGTGACGGTGACGGTGTGGTGGCGGTGAAGGTGGGGCACGTTTAGAGGTGGAAGGTGAGAGGGGATGTGTGTATGTGTGTGTGTTGGGGGTGAAGGGGGGGATGTGTATGTGTGTGGTGGTCTGTGGGGTGTGGGTGGAGTGGGGTGGGGTGGGGTGGGGTGAGGATGGATAAAGTGCTTGTTGATCTTTTGTTGCGCCAACAGTCTGCGAGCCGCCATCTCATTCAGACGCTTCACCGACACTAGACTGGTGTCCGACAGTGTTTGGCTGAACAACTCTGTGGTGGTGGTGATGGTGGGGCACGTTTTGAGGTGGAAGGTGGAGAAGGGCTGTGTGTATGCGTGTGTGTTGAGGGGAAGGGGGGTATGGGGATGGGGGGGGAGGGGGGGGGGGGGGGGGGGGGGGGGGTATGTGTGTGTGTGTGTGTGTGTGTGTGTGTGCAAACAAACGTATTAAAAAACGGAAAGACGTGAACATATAAACTCACACGTATTAAATAAACAAAAACGGACACACGCAAACATATAAACAAACAGACATATTAAAGAACAAAAACGGAAACACGTGAACATGTAAACAAACACACACATACACATGCATGCATGCAAGCTCCAGCTCCATGGAGAATCTGGTAGTTTGACTTGGACACAGACGTTTGCGTACTGCAGCTGTGCTTCGTCACCAGAGGAAGCACAAAATACAAAAACACAAAAACACATAAACACATAAACGCTTAAACACACACACATGCATGTGTGCCAAGCTCCAGCTCGTACTATGGATGATCTGGTAGTTTGGCTTGGACACAGACGTTTACGTACTGCAGCTGTGCTTCGTCACCACAGGAAGCACAAAACACAAAAACACATAAACAGACACATGCATGTATGCATGCAAGCTCCAGCTCGTACCATGGATGACCTGGTAGTTTGACTTGGACACAGACGTTTACGTACCTCGTCACCACAGGAAGCACACAAAACATTAACACATAAACACACACATGCATGTATGCATGCAAGCTCCAGCTCGTACCATGGAGGATCTGGTAGTTTGACTTGGAAGTTGCTGCTTGCCTAGTGCGGCTTGGCTTCGTCACAAGAATCCTGGAGCTTGCCGATGAAGTCAGTGATGCTTCTGATGTCTGTGATGTTTCACTGTGCAAGGCTAGGCCAGATGGTTTCTGGCTTTGGACTCCAAAATTGGACCAGGATCCACGGTCCCCTATGTCCGGGAGGGCTGTGTCCATGGTGCCTGGACTGGCAGTACGGAGGGCTGTGCTCAGGACCCCCTAGCAGTACAGTTTCCCCAACACCTGCTACTCCTGGCGCTCGGAGTGCCGACTGGTGGTGGGGATGGATGCTAGGGAGGGAGGCTGGTTGGTTGGTCTGCTGCTGGGGTGCCACCTGGGTGTGGGTTGGGACAGCCTGGCAGGTGATTGTGGGTTGGGACAGCCTGGCAGGTGGTTGTGGGTTGGAAGCTGGTTGTGTGTGTAGGTTGGAAGCTGTTTGTGGGATGGCAGCTGGGTGTAGGTTGGGACAGCCTGGCAGGTGGTTGTCGGTGGGCAGCTGGTTGTGGATGTAGGTTGGAAGCTGTTTGTGGGCTGCCTCTGGTCTGTCACCTGGGTGTGGGTTGGGACAGACAGACAGCACTGGGCCAGTAGTGTGCTTCTTGAACAGCAACTTGGTTGTGCTAACTCCTGGGTGTTGAGAGGGGCAGCAATAGCCTAGCTGAGCTGATAGATGGGCATGCCTAGGAAGCAAAAATGTGGAGCTTCTAGCTCCCAGACAGTGCTGAGAACCTGGCAGAAAAGAAAGAAGAAGGGAGATGCTGTCGCTACTGCTACAAATCGCAAGATGGCAGTGTGTCCAGTTCGACCAGCGCGGGTCCGGTACTACTATGACGAGATTGGATGTATCTTGTTGGATATGGAGGAGGGGGGAGGGGGGACTCTGCTTGCGATAATTGTTCGAGACCTGATGCGGTACCGGTATTGAAAAGGCCGCGCAACGGAGGTAGAAGCCAAGGGCGCTATGCTTGACAACAATGTACTTAATGCCTAAGCCTAAAGTATCGGTAGGTTAAGACAGTGGAGCAGCGCAGGAAGGTGGTATGCACCGTCAGATGTGAACGAGCAGGCCATGTGCGTTTCTTCGACGAACCGACGTGTCGACACACAATCGGGAGTGCAAGCGAGCGCTTTCAGGCCACGTGTCTGTATACGTTTACGTAATGAGGGTACTTCGACTGTACAATATACGGGTTGTCCCGAGTTGTCCTGGGTTGTCCGACATTTGTGTCCGGTTTTTCCGGACATGAACCTAAATCCGAAATCCTACACATGCTGTAAAAGTCTGAGGGGAGACTGCTAGATCTTCGGACTCAAACAGCGAAGCCGCAGCTGCAGCCAGATTGTTTTGCTCGGAATGGTGCAGACTAATATTCGAGTGGGGAGTTGGAGGAGCTCGCTATTGGCCGAGGTGTCAGAAGCTCTTGGCAGTCCCCATCGAAACCTCGACTACAAAAGACTCGATGTGGATTTTCCAGGCCGCTCTGATGCGTTGCTCCGACTCTGAGACTCGCGGCACGTGGAGGCTAATTTGCAAGGCCGTTGAAGACAACTCTCGATGGGAGGATGAGAAGGCCAGTGCTGAGCTGGGTTGGTGACTATTCTCCAAACAATAGTGTTGAACAATTGAACTGCCACTTGCAACTTACAGTGATAATGTCAGATGTGGGAAGGGAACGGCAATATGATATCATGTCATCATATAACCTCATATGATGCCGGCAGTCTGACTAGTGGTGCCATTGAATACTACAAATTATCTGATAAATTTTGATCAAGCTTGGATTCACCTAAACCTGTTCGACATCGGGCAGTTGTCGATGTTTATGTTGTACACCGGTTATCCTGTCCGAGATTGTCATCGGAAAGTCGTCGATGTTTCGCAGGCCAATGTTTCGCAAGCTCGAAAACAGTACCCAGACCTGAGCAAACGATGGGCCATTTCGCGATTAAAGTATTAAACATTGATACCGTGTGCGCACGATTAATTGTGCTTAAAAACAAACTGTTACACCGTTTACCGTATCCTGTCCGACATTGTCCAGCCCAACGATACGGTAGGAGCTGCAGGGCACGGTATGTAAAGTTGTTGCAGTGATATCGTCGGCATCTAAGATAGCAGCTGGGACAAGGTCTATGCACGATTGCACGATTGCAGCGTCGCAAGCGACGCAAAAAATGGCGGAGAGTGTTCGGAGCAACAGGTGGCAAGACTGGCAACGGAATCCAGTTAGTTTTTTTTAGTTGTGACGGGTTGTGGAATGACTTCCACCCCAGGAGGTGGGTCACCCGACACAAACCAGCGACCCAGGAAATTCAGTTCGAATGGCGTTGCCACTCCTACAAAAGAGTAGGCGCATATTGTTATTGTCCGGCTTTCATGCCGTCTCTAGAGTGACAATAGAGCACGTAGGCCTCACTGCCTGGCGGGCCTTCTGCAGTGCCGTTGGCCAGTTATGGCCACGTGCCGTGCCGTGCAGTACCGTCTGAGGTACTGTCGCTTCCTTTCATCAGTCAGGCGCCTGTGCCAATTACTAATCCTGTAAAGAGCTTGTCGCATTCTGTCCCGTTCCATTCTCCGAAATCGACACATATGGTTATAAGACCGTTGGTTTTGTCTCGGTCAGGCGGTCTGACGGACACATGGGTAACCCTGGGGGCTCCAGCTCCCTTGAAGAGGGGGCTCCGCCAAAAATGGCAGAAGGGGTTCCGACAAATCTGGTTGGGTCTAGTTAGGCCAAAACAGGGAGCACTGGAAAGTAGGGCCGTCCACCAACAATATGACAGGATAGAGGGAGGCAGCTGCAGCTAGGAGGTCTTACCTTGCACAGTCTGCAAATAAAAGGGGGTTACAATAAAATATGCGCACTGTCCACAAGGCAAGTTAATATGGTACATACAGGTACCATATTTTGATATTTATACCGGTTGATATACAGTACCAGTATGTCCAAGCACACAATATTATCGATGCCTAGGCCTGCCTAGGCAGAGAATATGTTATTTTGAGTCACGCTTGGATTTGGTTTGAGTGTGAAAAAACAATTTAAACCAATTCCGCCATTATGTAAGTTTGTCCGATTTATGGAGCGCCCAGGTCTGAACCACCAGATAACGTTAGTGAGCAGCAGGTGCCCGGCCTCCAATTTTTAACCCATCCCGATCGATTTATTCTGAGAATCGGGCTATAATGGCATGATCCATCATTCATGGCGATGTTTTGAGCTACTCCAAGTCATTCTGAGCCCTTTTTGAGTGTGTGTGTGTGTATTTGGGGGGGGGGGGGGGGGGGGGGGGGGGGGGTCAGCCCTCCTCAGGTTTTTTACAACCTTTTCACTCAGACCTCCAATTGACATTCTATTGTGCTCCTTGCTTCTTGTAGACAATGGGGCAGAGGCACGAGAGGCAATGTTACTGTACCGTATTTAAAACAGGTGATAAGATAGCATTCAGCAGGACTTGCCGACATTAGTAGCTACCGGAGGGGGCGGCACAAAGGGCCTGCCCTAGCTACAATATAATGGACCTAGCTGGCGGTATGGTAAACGCCTGTAGCTGGCCAGCGGCCCAGGGTAGAGTACCTGGCCGGGCCTACGCGTAACCGAGGTTAGTATAGTACGACCACCATTGCGATTGTGTTGCCAAGGGCAGTTCATCGGCATCAATTAAGATCCGGGGGTGGGTGTGCGGGTGGATAATGTGGGTGGGTAATTGGTTATGGATGGGTGAGTATGGGTGTATGGGTGGGTCAATAGGTTAGTAACTGAGTATGGGTGGCATGGATGGGTATGTATGGGTGGGTATATGTTGGTGCATGGGTGGGCCAATTGGTGAGTATGGGCGGGTGCATATAGGTGGGTCAATGGGTGAGTATGGGTGGGTGAGTATAGGTGGGTGCATAGGTGGGTCAATGGGTGAGTATGGGTGGTATGGATGGGTATGGATGGGTGAGTACATGTGGGTAATGTACTAATGTGGGAGGGTGGGTGAATGGGTGAGTATTTTCACTACCACACCCTCCCTGTTTGGGAATTATGAGGATGCCATTGTGTGCGCCATAGTGTAAATGCCCATAAAACATGTTTAATTTCAAGTTTTTTAGGGATGCCACGGGATGCCAGGTCCATTTGTTTTTACTCCAGGTGAGCAAACACGATTATTGGCCTTTTTGAGTGCCTTCCGCCATACTCATTTCGCGCCATTTCAGAGCTGACTGCAGTGCGAACAAAATGTAATAATTTGAATTTGAATTCTTACATTTTTTTCAGCCAACTCTGGGCTGCTCACATTATGTGTCGAAGCCCCTCCTTCTGGGGGGCGGGAGCCCCCTGAATCACCCCCATCGTCCGTTTGTCTGCCTGCACGTTATCCTGGCCCTGTCGTAAATACTGGCTTCGGTCCGTTGCACTCGTTATTTGGTTGGCGGAGTTACGAAGCCCCACCTTGTGGTCAATGCGTTGGCCGTCTTTAACCCTGGCCCTTTCAGGCTCGTCTATCTTTGATGCAGTGTGCTGCAACCGGTTTCGTTGTCACATGTCGGCTCTTATGTTTTCTCAATTTTATCTTCTGGCGGCTGACAACAATGGTTTAGATGGGTGCCGAGGCGCGCATTACGCGATCCTCGGTCAGGCAAAAATTAAACGGTGCAGTATCCCATTTAGAGACCTGCGGCAGAAGCGGTCCACCGAGTGCAAGGTGGACCACGATTACCAAGAAACCACCTTAGTGAGCATGGATATCTACTCGTCAGGTAAGTATGATTTTTGAAAAGTTTGGGGGGGAATAGTTCTCAGGCACATATCGAAGACTCAGTACGGCGATGGTGGGCAATACGAACTGCCGGGGGCTGGACGGCTCGGCTCACCCAGCTCGGCTCACCCAGCTCGGCTCTCAGATTTCAGAGGGCCTACCACTTAGATTTCAACTGTCGGGCCACTGGAAACACGCCCTAAAGCTCTTAAGCCGAGCTCCCGGCGAAGGAGTGCATCGAAACTCCTAACACTGTGCGCATCGTATCTTCAGCGCAACATTTCGAAAAAACAAACAGCAGAAGCTTTAACCATCACCCAGTGCCACCCTCCGACCAATTCCCTGTCCCAGTGGATGGACGCGACCCACATCCTAGATGATATTAACTCGCTTCGCTGCTTAGTTAATAGCAGGTCTCAAAAATTGTTTCCGAGCCCGCCAAGCTGTTGTTGAAGAATTAAATTTGATATGTCGACGTAGTAGCGACAGATCAGCAGCGAACAGTGATCAGCAGCGAACAGCCTCTGCAGCTGTTGAAACATCCGTCCTGTTGATGGCATGCTGGACGTATGGTTCAAAACAATAATTCATTCGTCAGCTGGCAAACCCGAGTCGCACATGTTGTAGTGCTCATCCTCTGGGCCACATGTGGATTTAGCAGCCCTGCCCTTGGCCAACAGGTGCCAGATGGCTCCCTCCTACCATCAGCACAGGCTCAAGGTCAACCACATTCCAAGTTCTGCATCGTCATGTTCGTCTTTGAATGGAAAGAGGTACTGACGCGCTGTGGCATGGCATGTGATGGGTGCATGGGCACACTACGTAGTATGGTGTGTAGACATGCCATCAATGTGTTAACACGGGGAGGGTTGAGTGGACATACTGATGTGCTGTGGCATGGGAAGGGTGCATGATCACAATGCTGAGTATGGTGTGTAGACATGCTTTCAATGTGTTCAGGCATGCAAGGGGTGCTTGGGAACGCTGCTGAACGCACCATGCCGACACAACACCAATTTGTTAATATATGAGTGTGTGTTCGGGTGTGAGTGTGTGTGTGTTTGGGTTTGAGTGTGTGTGTTTAGGTGCGTGTATGCATGTATGGGTGTGAGTGTGCGTATGCGTAGTGGTGATGGTAGTGGCGGTGGGTGGATGGGTGCGTACTGATGAGAGGTAAATGTAAGTAGATTTTAAAAACTCGGCGTACTGAGGAAAAATATCCACTACAAAGTTTGGCACATACATGTTTTGTGATGTTCAAAAGTCCTCCTCGACTCCGTCAGGCCGCCGGCACATTCGAAGTCCAGGAAACATGTAGTTGACATCATTATCATCATCATCATCATCATCATCATCATCATCATCATGGGATGTTTATAACGATTGCACGCATGATGGCCACCCGTGCTTCAAAAATGTAGTAAATCTACTGCGAATCTAGGGTTTGGGAAATACCCTCCGCCCACCTCAAACCCACCTAGAGATACTGATGAACTGATGAAGTGCAGAAGCAAGATGGAGAATATCTCTATACAAGAGAAGCAGTACTTAGCTGAGCTAACCAACCAACCAACCAATCAACCAACCAACCAACAGTGGGCTAAACAGAACAAGCACCAATGAACTGATGAACTGCAGCTGATGAGCAAGATGGAGAACATCTCCATACAAAACATCTCTATACGAAACATCTCCATACAAAATATCAATAAACATAAAAAATACTGATGCACTGATGCACTGATGAACTGCAGCTGATGAGCAAGATGGAGAACATCTCCATACAAAACATTTATATACGAAACATCTCCATACAAAACATCTATAAACAGAAAAAATACTGATGCACTGATGAACTGATGCACTGATGCACTGATGCACTGATGAATTGATGAATTGATGAATTGCAGGTGATGAGCAAGATGGAGAACATCTCCATACAAGACAAGCAGTACTTTGCAAAATACCACGGGTAGGTTATACTCAGCCTACTTTGCTGCCCCTGGACTTAGCTACCTATTAGCTACCCCTGGACTTAGCTACCTATTAGCTACCCCTGGACTCATCCTATTTAGCTACCCTTGGACTTAGCTACCCCTTCGCTACCCCTGGACATACAAATCATACAAACGTTGACTATTCAGGGCTCTTGGGGACTGAATATCTTAATACAAAAACAGTATGCCTTATTACAAGGCGTGAGGTTGAGGTGGCCAGCCCGTTTGCTTGCACTGGGGCCAACCACTATTGGGAGCTATAGCGATCCAAGGGATGAGGTGGGTTCTGGTCACATAGTTTGTAGTTCGTTCAATCAAAAGAGTTCTCGTTTCTCAGGCCAAAATGTCAGAATTCTCTGGCTAAATTCTCACATTCAAGTAACTATCTACAAACTACGAAGAGTTCCGAAATCCAAATTATCCGCTAAATTTTTATAATACACGTGTAAAAACCAAAATATTACCAATTATTCAATTAATGACTTGCTATAATGAATTTCTATAAAACACGTGCTGAAACCAAACAAATACTAAATAATGAATTGCTATAGTGAATTGCTATAATGAATTGCTATAATACACGTGTGGAAACCAAAATATTACCAATTAATGACTTGCTATAATGAATTTCTATAATACACATGTTGAAAACAAAGTATTACCAAATAATGAATTGCTATAATGAATTACTATAATACACGTGCTGAAACCAAACAAATACTAAATAATGAATTGCTCGGAATTGCTTTAGTGAATTGCTATAATGAATTGCTATAATACACGTGTTGAAACCAAAATAATACAAACTAAAAAGGAAAATATATCGTTATATAGATGGATGGGTATATGATTCTAGATTTATACATAGGTATGTAGGTGGATGAATGGGTGGATGGATCTAGATTGATAGATGGATATGTAGGTGGATGGATGGATCTAGATTTATATACAGATAGATGGATAGGGAGGTGGATTGATGGATGGACAGACAGATAGATAGATAGATAGATAGATAGATAGATAGATAGATAGATAGATAGATAGATAGATGCTTGGATGGATGCTTGGATGGATGCATCAATTAATGGATTGATGGACGGATTTATGGATATATGGGTGGGTGCATGGGTGGATGAGTCAATCAATGGATCATTAAATAGGTGGATGGATAGCCGTATCCCATTCAGTGCACCTACCCACCCACCCAACCACCCACAGATCCACCACTCACATACCCACATCCCACCACCCACCACCCATCCACCCACACACCCATCCAACACCCACCACCCATCCACCCACACACCCATCCAACACCCACCCACCATCCACCCACCCACGCACCCATTCACGCACCCACCCACCCACCCACCCACACATCCACCACTCACACACCCACATCCCATCACCCACCACCCATCCACCCACGCACCCATCCACCAACACACCCATCCAACACCCACCAACCATCCACCCACCCACGCACCCATCCACGCACCCAACCGCCCACCCAACCACCCAACCACCCACAAATGGGTAGGCGTACCCCATTCCATTTATCTCACATTAACACTGTCAAGCCGCAGGCACATTTGGATTCCAATATGGCACCAGGGTTATGTAGCCATCACCACCATCATCATCATCATCATCATCATCATCACCATCACCACCATCATCACCACCATTACCACCACCATCATCACCACCATTACCACCACCATCATCATTACCACCACCACCATCACCACCATCACCACCACCACCACCATCACCACCATCACCACCATCACCACCATCACCACCACCACCATCACCACCATCACCACCATCACCACACCACCATCACCACACCATCATCACCACCATTACCATGTTTGACATGCATCCAGGTATGACCTAAGAATCATGCAAATATAGGGAACTAGGAAAAATGTTATCATCACAGCTAATAATTGAACTAGGAAAAATATTATCATCATCACCACCATTACCATGTTTTACAATTGACATGCACCCAGGTATGACCTACGCATCATGCGAAAGGAGAAACAGGCGTCCATGATCTCCACGTACTTCTCCAAAATCATGTCAGTGATTGAGAACATGGATGGCAGCTGTGATTGGATCTGGTGTGTTGGTGAGTTGTGATAGGGTCTGGTGTGTTGGTGTGTTGGTGTGTTGTGTGATGTCTACCCACTTCTCCAAAATCTTGTCATTGATGGAGAACATGGATGGTAGCTGTAACTGGATCTGGTGTGTTGGTGAGTTGTGATGGGATCTGGTGTGCGAAGCCTTTTTATACCATATTTGAGAGATCACTTCGACTCTTTTATATCACTTCGACTCTTTTATATTATCTCTCTTCGACTCTTTTATATCTGGTGTGTTGGTGAGTTGTGATGGGATCTGGTGTGTTGGTGAGTTGTGATGGGATCTGGTGTGTTGGTGAGTTGTGATGGGATCTGGTGTGTTGGTGAGTTGTGATGGGATTCTGGTGTGTTTTGGTGAGTTGTGTGGCACTGGTGTGTTGGTGAGTTGTGATGGGATCTGGTGTGTTGGTGAGTTGTGATGGGATCTGGTGTGTTGGTGAGTTGTGATGGCATCTGGTGTGTTGGTGAGTTGTGATGGGATCTGGTGTGTTGGTGAGTTGTGATGGCATCTGGTGTGTTGGTGAGTTGTGAATGGGTCAACCGGTGTGTTGTGAGTTTGTGATGGGATCTGGTGTGTTGGTGAGGTGGGAGGGCATCTGGTTTGGTGAGTTTGTGATGGCATCTGGTGGTTTGGGAGTTGTGATGGTATCTGGGGTGTTTTTGGTGAGTTGTGAGGGATCTGGTGTTTGGTGTGTTGTGTGGGAATCTGGTGTGTTGTTGAGTTGTGATGGGATCTGTGGTGTTGGTGAGTTGTGGATGGGAATCGGGTGTGTTGGTTGGTTGTGATGGGATCTGGGTGTTGGTTGAGTTGATGGATCTGGTGTGTTGGTGAGTTGTGATTGGATCTGTGTGTTGGTGAGTTGTGATGGTGTCTGGTGTGTTGGTGAGTTGTGATGGCATCTGGTGTGTGGTGAGTTGTGATGGCATCTGGTGTGTTGGTGAGTTGTGATGGATCTGGTGTGTTGGTGAGTTGTGATGGGATCGGTGTGTTGGTGAGTTGTGATGGGATCTGGTGTGTTGGTGAGTTGTGATGGTATCTGGTGTGTTGGTGAGTTGTGATGGGATCTGGTGTGTTGGTGAGTTGTGATGGCATCTGGTGTGTTGGTGAGTTGTGATGGCATCTGGTGTGTTGGTGAGTTGTGATGGTATCTGGTGTGTTGGTGTGTTGTGATGGGATCTGGTGTGTTGGTGAGTTGTGATGGGATCTGGTGTGTTGGTGAGTTGTGATGGGATCTGGTGTGTTGGTGAGTTGTGATGGGATCTGGTGTGTTGGTGAGTTGTGATGGGATCTGGTGTGTTGGTGAGTTGTGATGGCATCTGGTGTGTTGGTGAGTTGTGATGGGATCTGGTGTGTTGGGAATGCAGTGCAAAATGGGAGGTAAATCCCTTCTAAGGCTAAATACTGACGAGAGACCGATAGCGAACAAGTACCGTGAGGGAAAGATGAAAAGAACTTCGAAAAGAGAGTTAGGTGAGTTGAGAATGATCTACCCACTTCTACAAAATCGTGTCAGTGATTGACAACTTAGATGGTAGCTGTGATTGGATATGGTGAGTTGGTGATTGAGACAAGGTCTCTAGATTGACAAGGTCTTACATACATAGGTCTCCACCCAGTGATGACGGTGTGTGTGTGTGAGAAGGGGGGTGGGGGGGAGGGGACTGATGTTTGGGGTGGGTGTGTGTGGTGTGTGGGGGGGGGGGGGGGGGGGGGGGGAAGGGAGAAGGGTGTGTGTGTGTGTGTGTGGTGATGGTGTCCATCTACTAGTTACTCAGCCGCCCAGGTATCTAGATTGACAAGGTCTTACATATAAAGGTCTCTACCCAGGTGATGACGGTGTGTGTGTGAGAAGGGGGGTGAACGGGGTGGGGGTGGGGGGGAGGGGACTGTGTTTGGGGTGGGTGGGTGGGTTGGGGGAAGGGAGGTGTGTGTGTGTGTGGTGATGGTGTCCATCTACTAGTTACTCAGCCGACAAGGTATCTAGATTGACAAGGTCTTACATATATATACTAGTACATACAGAGATGTATATATACATATGTAGGTCTTACATACATATATGGATATATACAGGGGGGGGGAGGGGCAGGAAATAAGCTGCCGTACCCCATCTTAGCTTTAAATAGAGGTTATCCTCAGGATGCCATTACAACTTCTTTTTCTTACCCAAAATAAAGTTGAACAGGAAGTTAGAAGTCTCCAAAGTTGTTTTGACCCAAATCTTAACTTTGCGATAAATCACGATTGGGCAACCCCATGAAGGATGTAAGCGCCAAATGGCCCAACTCTCACACTTGGTGTACTTAGAACCTGTGGAGGTCACTACTCAAGCACCACCTCGACACATTTACTCAAAAACAAGCGTGGATTCGGAATGCTCTCGTCATACCAGTTTCTTTGGCAACTTTGCCAGATTCTGTCTGATTAGGAAGTTACAAAGACTTTTCCGAAACCGGCTCGACCCCTGTACGAGGATCTGCCAGGTCACCAGGTGCCTCGTCTTAGATCTAAAGGACCGTGCCTCCAGATTTACTCGTTGTCGGAAATAAGCGCGGATTCGGAAAGATCTCGTCGAGCTTGTGTCATAGGTCTGCTTAAGTTGATTTGAGACCGAGTGCTGAGGAAGTTTTGACCTCAAACAGTTTTCACCAGAAGAAAATTCTGAAAACGACCGCACCCCCCCCCCCCCCCCCCCCCCCCCCCCCCCTCTTTTTGATCGGTCGATATCTGCCCCACACACATTTTCCGACTGTTTTTGATGGTTTCGGGGCTTACGACCTCTATAGGCCCCGATTCCGACATAAGGTACACGACCAATTTTTTAGCGTCCCCCTGATATACATATATATATATATATATATATATATATATATACTAGTACGGTAGCCCGTGTGGCCGGTGGATTATGCTGTTTCCAGCTGAGTTCGAAATCGCGCAGACGTTTGGACGTTTCGTCAGACGACGCGGAAATGCGAAGACTTTTGGAAATTGCAAACGAACGTCTGCGCAGTTTCAGACTCAGGTTGAAACATCGGAATTGCGTGAGAGCAAAGCTGCTTACCTGTAGCTTCCTCTTCGCGCATAGATACCTGGTTGGGCGTGCAAGCTGTTTCCCGGAAGGGCTTTCGTTCGGTCAACTCTGTCACGCACTCGCTACAGCTCAGCGCAAAAATAACCTTGTCGTTGCAGGGTGGGAGTGGTGTGGGGTGGGGGGGAAGATCTTGAAGAGGTATCGAACGCGGTGCAAGGAGCACGCAGCAAGTCGGAAGTCGGAAGAACGTCACAGGGTTGCAGGGACTTAAATCGTGCAGAGATACCATGAGCCGTGCGAGTGTCTTAGCTCGCAGCAAGATGAATGTATCAATAGAGCCTGCAGAAAGGCTGGAGAATGGAAGTCAACTACCTCCAATCACGAATCAGGCGATGTGATAGCCGATCAGGCGATGTGATAGCATAATGCGATGACGAATGTAATG
>JACBWV010000804.1:114291-174291 GCA_013435795.1 Chlamydomonas sp. ICE-L | reverse complement strand
ACTTTTTTTTCTTTCTACACAAACCCTCCACTTGAGGAAAAATCAAAAGTGTTTGGCCATGGAAAGGAGGTCCCAAGAACAAAAAACCGAACGTTTTTTTCTACACAAACCGTCCAAACTTTGAGAGAAATCAAGAAGTGTTTTTCATGGAAGGTAGGTTCAAAAACAAAAAGAAAAAAAAACGACTTTTGTTCCTTGCTACACAACGCCAGTCACTTTTGGAGGAGAAATCAAAAGTGTTTGTCATGGAAGGTAGTGTCCCAAAGAAACAAAAAAAAAAAAAACGACTTTTTCCTAACACAAACCAGTCACTTTAGGAGAATCAAAATGTGGTGTGTCATGGAAGGGTAGGTCAATAACAAAAAAAAAAACGGACTTTTTCTAAACAAACACCATCACTTGGAGAGAAATCAAAAGTGTTTGTCATGGAAGGTAGGTCAAAGAACAAAAAAAAACGACTTTTTTTCTACCACACCCCGTCACTTGAGGAGAAGCAAAGTTGTTTGTCATGGAAGGATAGTTCATCAAGAACAAAAAACGACTTTTTCTACACAACCGTCACTTGAGGAGAAATCAAAAGTGTTTGTCATGGAAGGTAGGTCAAAGAACAAAAAAACGACTTTTTCTACACAACCGTCACTTGAGGAGAAATCAAAAGTGTTTGTCATGGAAGGTAGGTCAAAGAACAAAAAAACGACTTTTTCTACACAACCGTCACTTGAGGAGAAATCAAAAGTGTTTGTCATGGAAGGTAGGTCAAAGAACAAAAAAAACAAAACTTTTGCCAATCAAGCAGGAATCTTCTGTCAATTAAGCAGGAATCAAAAGTGTTTGTCATGAAAGGTAGGTAAAAAAACAAAATAAGAAATTTTGCTTTTCAACTGTCAATCAAGGAGAAATCAGAAGTGTTTATCATGGAAGATAATGCAAAAAGAAAGTGTTCAGTAACTTTTACTACAGAACTGTCTCTCTAGGAGAAATCAGAAGTGTTTTTCATGGAAGATAGGGCAAAAACAAATCCTACACAACCGTCACTCGAGGAGAAATCAAAAGTGTTTGTCGTGGAGGATAGGCAGGGATTTGTTTTTGTTTCCAAAAACGATTTTCGTAACTTTTGCTATACAACCGTCACTCGAGCAGAAATAATTTTGTTTTGTCATGGAAGGTGGGGCAAAAACAAAAATGCAACTCTTGCTACACAACCGTCACTCGAGGAGAAATCAAAATGGTTTGTCATGTGATGGAAGGTAGGGCAAATCAAAATGGTTTGTCATGTGATGGAAGGTAGGGCAAATCAAAATGGTTTGTCATGTGATGGAAGGAAGGGCAAATCAAAATGGTTTGTCATGTGATGGAAGGTAGGGCAAATCAAAATGGTTTGTCATGTGATGGAAGGTAGGGCAAAATAAAACACAACTCTTGCTACACAATTGTCACTCAAGGAGAAATCAGTGTCCCCCTTGCACATTCACAATATTCTGCTTCATGCATGGCTGCATATTGGGTGAGAGGAATGCTGCAGGGGTTCAGAAAAGGGTGTCCAAGACCCCGTAAATTTGATTTAAAGGGTGCACTTTGGGTGAGAGGGATGCTGCAGGGATCAAGGCAGGAAAGGGTGCCGAAGCCCCCCTAAATGTGCTGTGTCAGTGTTAAGGTGGGACTACTAGCATCCCTCGTTCAGAATAACAATATTCAGCTTTTTGTATCGGTGCATTATGGGTGAAAGGGATGCTGCAGGAGTCAAGGCAGAAAAGGGTGCCGAAGCCCCCCTAAATGTGCTGTGTCAGTGTTCCGGTGAGACTCCTAGCATCCTACTTGCACATTCACATTATTCTGCTTCATGAATGCTGATATATGGTTGCATTATGGATGAGAGGGATGCTGCAAAAAGGCAGGAAAGGGTGCCGAAGCCCCCCTAAATGTGCAGTGTCAGCGTTGTGGTGGGACTGCTAGCATCCCACTTGCACATTCACAATAGTCTGCTTTGTGTATGGGTGTATTTTGGGAGAGGGATGCTGCAAGGTTCAAGGCAGAAAAGGGTGCCGAAGGCCCCCTAAATCTGATTTAAAGGGTGCACTGTGGGTGAGAGGGATGCTGCAGGAGTCAAGGCAGAAAAGGGTGCCGAAGGCCCCCTAAATCTGATTTAAAGGGTGCACTGTGGGTGAGAGGGATGCTGCAGGAGTCAAGGCAGAAAGGGTCCCGAAGGCCCCCTAAATCTGATTTAAAGGGTGCACTGTGGGTGAGAGGGATGCTGCAGGAGTCAAGGCAGAAAAGGGTGCCGAAGGCCCCCTAAATCTGATTTAAAGGGTGCACTGTGGGTGAGAGGGATGCTGCAGGAGTCAAGGCAGAAAAGGGTGCCGAAGGCCCCCTAAATCTGATTTAAAGGGTGCACTGTGGGTGAGAGGGATGCCTGCAGGAGTCAGGCAGAAAAGGGTCCCGAAGGCCCCCTAAATCTGATTTAAAGGGTGCACTGTGGGTGAGAGGGATGCTGCAGGAGTCAAGGCAGAAAAAGGTCCCGAAGGCCCCCTAAATCTGATTTAAAGGGTGCACTGTGGGTGAGAGGGATGCCGCAGGAGTCAAGGCAGAAAAGGGTCCCGAAGGCCCCTAAATCTGATTTAAAGGGTGCACTGTGGGTGAGAGGGATGCTGCAGGAGTCAAGGCAGAAAAGGGTGCCGAAGGCCCCCTAAATCTGATTTAAAGGGTGCACTGTGGGTGAGAGGGATGCTGCAGGAGTTAAGGCAGAAAAGGGTCCCGAAGGCCCCCTAAATCTGATTTAAAGGGTGCAATGTGGGTGAGAGGGATGCTGCAGGAGTCAAGGCAGAAAAGGTCCCGAAGGCCCCCTAAATCTGATTTTAAAGGGTGCACTGTGGGTGAGAGGGATGCTGCAGGAGTCAAGGCAGAAAAGGGTCCCGAAGGCCCCCTAAATCTGATTTAAAGGGTGCACTGTGGGTGAGAGGGATGCTGCAGGAGTCAAGGCAGAAAAAGGTCCCGAAGGCCCCCTAAATCTGATTTAAAGGGTGCACTGTGGGTGAGAGGGATGCCGCAGGAGTCAAGGCAGAAAAGGGTCCCGAAGGCCCCTAAATCTGATTTAAAGGGTGCACTGTGGGTGAGAGGGATGCTGCAGGAGTCAAGGCAGAAAAGGGTGCCGAAGGCCCCCTAAATCTGATTTAAAGGGTGCACTGTGGGTGAGAGGGATGCTGCAGGAGTCAAGGCAGAAAAGGGTCCCGAAGGCCCCCTAAATCTGATTTAAAGGGTGCACTGTGGGTGAGAGGGATGCTGCAGGAGTCAAGGCAGAAAAGGGTCCCGAAGGCCCCCTAAATCTGATTTAAAGGGTGCACTGTGGGTGAGAGGGATGCTGCAGGAGTCAAGGCAGAAAAGGGTCCCGAAGCCCCCCTATATGTGCTGTGTCAGTGTTGTGGTGGGACTACTAGCATCCGACTTGCACATTCAAAATATTCTGCTTCATGAATGGGTGCATTGTGGGTGACAGGGATGCCGCAGGGGTCAAGGCAAAAAAGGGTGACGAAGACCCTCTAAATTTGCTGTGGGGGTTCGTCCTGTCTACGCAAAGCAATTCAGATATTCACCTCTACCCCTGCGCATGTGAAAAAATTCTTTATGCCTTTTAAATAGTTTGTATACGTTTATTTTTATAAGTTTTAGCTCTATTCAATATTTTAATAGTTCTTTCTAATTGCTGTATGTAATTCTATGACCATGCTATCCCCATGCCACCAATACAGGTGCTATGACCAAACTGCCATGTCGCATCTGATGCTGCAAGCAGCTAACAACACAGCTGATGCTAGCCGCATTCTCTATATGCCGGCTACTCTGCTGAATGCCATGCTATACCCATGCTATGACCATGCTATGACCATGCTACACCCATGCAGGTGCTATGACCAAACTGCCATGTCGCATCTGATGCTGCAAGCAGCTAACAACACAGCTGATGCTAGCCGCATTCTCTATATGCCGGCTACTCTGCTGAATGCCATGCTATACCCATGCTATGACCATGCTACACCCATTCAGGTGCTATGACCAAACTGCCATGTCGCATCTGATGCTGCAAGCAGCTAAACAACACAGCTGAGCTAAGCCGCCATTCCTATCTGCCGGCTCTACTTGCGACTGCATGCTATTACCCATGCTATTGACCATGCTAACCCTTCAGGTGCCTATGACCCAACTTGCCATGTCGCATCTGATTGCTGCAAGCAGCATAACACACAGGCTGTGATGCTAGCCGCATTCTCTATAGCCTGGCTACTCTGCTGATTGCCATTGCCTATCCCATGCTATGACCATGCTACACCCATTCAGGTCTATGACCAAACTGCCATGTCGCCATCTGAATGCTTCAAAGCAGCTAACAACACAGCTGATCGCTCAGGCCGCATTCCTATATTGCCGGCTACTCTGCTGAGCCATTGCTCACACCATGCTATGACCATGCTACACCCATTCAGGTGCTATGACCAAACTGCCATGTCGCATCTGATGCTGCAAGCAGCTAACAGCACGGCTGATGCAAGCCGCATTCTCTATGTGCCGGCTACTCTGCTGAATGCTATGCCTAGTGATGGCAACAGATGTGGAAATGATATGTATGACTGGAAGAAGGGACATCTGCTGATCCACTTTGCAGGTATGAATACATAAATAGTAAAAACTAGTTCAGGTATGTGTACATAAATAGTAAAAAAAGGAAATGTATGAATAAATAGTAAAAAAGGAAATGTATGAATAAATGTGTACATAAATAGTAAAAACTAGTTAAGGTATGTGTACATAAATAGTAAAAAAAAATGAAATGTATGAATAAATATATAGTAAAACTAGTCAAGGTATGAATAATTATACAGTAAAAAATAGTGAAGGCATGAATAAATAAATAGTAAAAAAAAGGCAAGGAATGAATAAATAAATAGTAAAACTAGTCAAGGTATGAATAGTAAAAATAGTGAAGGTATGAATTAATAAATAGTAAAAATGGTCAAGGTATGAATAAATAAATAGTAAAAAATAGTGAAGGTATGAATAAATAAATAGCACGCCTTATTACAAGGCATGAGGTTTAGGGGGCTAGCCCCTCCCCCTTCGGTCGCTCTTGGCGATGCAGGTCGTTGTCAACTGCGATGGTAGCTTGTCCAGTTGAGGTAGAAGACCGCTCCCTACCCGCGTACGACGGGCTCCCTTTACACCACGCCCCACCAGGCGTTATCATTACTATAGGTAACAGCAAGAGGTTGTTCGACATATACTATGCCGTATTGTGTTGTTTGACAATAATAAGCTGTTTTTTGTTGTTGCAGGCGGCAACCGCAAGAGGGTGTTTGAAAAATACTAAGCTGTTTTTTTTGTGTGTTTTGTTGTTGCAGGCGGTGACATCAAGAGGTTGTTTGACAAGTTCTATGCCCTTTGTTTTTGTTCGACGCATTTTAAGCTGTTTTTGTGTTTTGTTGTTGCAGGCGGTTACCGCAAGAGGTTGTTTGACAAATACTACGTTGTCTTTTGTTGTTTGACATATTAAAAGCTTTTTTGTTTGCAGGCGGTGAAGTTAAGAGGTTGTTCGACAAATACTGTGTCGTAGTTTGTTGTTGTTTGACAAATTATAAGCTGTTGTTGTTGTTGTTGTTGTTGTCGTTGTTGCAGGCGGTCACCAGCATTTTTTCTAGTGGCCTTTCTAGATACAACTATAACAAGGGGCCACCCCCTTTAAAATATGGCAACTCTTTTACTTTCTTATTTCGTGACAACGTTTTGGTGCTAACGTTGCATCTGCACAAGGTCGAACGGGTCTAGGTATTGAAATTGAAATTGAAATTGTTACATCCAAGTAATGCGCCACTCTCAGGACGTGAAGTTAAGGACACCACTGCGTAAGGTCTAGGTAAATACCTAATGCGTTCACCTACTTGTTTGACATATACTAAGCTGTTTTTTGTTGTTTGACATATTATACGGTAAGCTGTTTTTTATGTTTTGTTGTTGCAGGCGGTATTAGCGAGAGGTTGTAAGTCCAATGCTAAGCTGTTGTTTTGTTGTTTGACAACTTCTAAGCTTTTTGTTGTTGTTGATGTTGTTGATGTTATTGTTGCAGGCGGTAAAAGCAAGATGTTGTTCGTCCAGTACTAAGCTGTTTTTTGTTTGACAACTTCTAAGCCGTTTTTTGTTTTTTGTTGTTGCAGGCGGTAACAGCAAGTGGTTGTAAGTCCAGTACTAAGCTGTTGTTTGTTGTTTGACATATTCTCAGCTGTTTTTTGTTTTTTGTTGCAGGCGGTAACAGCAAGAGGTTGTTCGACAAATACTGGGCTTCACCGTTGCGACTTCCCTCGCCTTACGAGCACTCCTAACATTAAGCCGAAGCCTATCTCAGGTTCTACTTAGCCAGGGTAGAACATACGGGCTGGTGCTCCAGTATTGGGGTATTTTCAGGTCGGTATACCCGAGCCTAAAAGTACCACCGTCGTAGTTGTGCCACCATCAAAATACTGGGCTTCGCCGTTGCGAGTTCCCTCGCCTAACGAGCACTCCTAACAATAAGCCGAAGCCTATCTCAGTTTCTTCTTTTTATCTAGAAACTAGAGCACTCTCTAGCAACATGCCGAAGCCTCTCTCCTTCTTCTTCTCTGTTAGGCGTGCTCTCAGCCTCTCTCCAGAGCTCACTACCCATCAACTTTCCGCTTCCCTCGCCCTACGAGCACTCCTAAGGAGGATCCTAAGGATATCTGCTTCATGCGGGTGGGTTGATGGAAGGAGGGAGGGGTGGGTTTGAGGGGGCCTGGCACGTCACGAGGGCACCAGGGTTGTAGGATGGTAGGGGAGTATGCCATTTATAGGCCATTCTTCCTGTATAAGGCCACAATTACTTCCTTCTTGTAAACTTGTCAGAATTCTTCCAGACAATTGAGCATAATATGTGAGCCTGACTGTGACTCTCTCATGATAGCTAGATCATCGTCATGCAAGATTACTCTGCAAATGTTATCAGCAATTCTGAAACCTTCCTCTCCACCACATCGGTAAAGGACTTCCCCAATTGGTCAATGAGCAGACTAAATAAAAGCAGGGAGAGATTGTCTCCTTGTTAAGCACCTGCCTCCGCTAAGAAGGCAGAGCTAATACGATTGCATACTCGTACTCTCATATGGACTTGTCTATACAGTTTTCTAGTGTATTCAGTAGTTGCCTTGAATACCCATATGTTCAAGGTAGCTCCAAAGGGTCTTTCTGCCGACACTGTCATAAGCCTGCCTAAAGTCAATAAAAGTACACAAAACCGTTTCTATTATCCACCGTGTGGCGCAGTATAAAAGCTGCATCTACAGTGCTCCTAGGCTAAAAAAACTTGCCCAACCTCAAATATGCAAGATACTTCCAGACAATCCGGAGCTATTAAAAGCACCGAGAGGAGACAAAGCAACTTTCTAATATCGCGAACAGTATCTCGAGGATTACATTTTTACTAGTCACGTGGGTAGTCCGAGCTCAGGCGCAGTAGGCCAGTAGCGTTCTTCGAGAGCAAAACCTACAGTAACCTGTACCCAGGACAAGTGAACGGGAAGTTCCTTCAAACTCACGCCCCGCCCCGTGGCAAGGTAACAGTGTTCAATTTCGGGCGGAGCCCCCCCTTCTGGGGGGCGGGAGCCCCCAGTGTTACCCATTTGTCTGTCCGACCATCCATCCATCCATCCGTCTGACCGCGATGAAGCCCGACACGTCAGCCAACGGCCTAGTAACTAACTCGCTTCCGTTGCCACCTGTCGCTCCCTCGCGATCACTCTCCGCCAATTTTTAGCGTCGCAGGCGACGCTGCATAGAATTTGTCAAAATTTGCTCGATCCAATCTCTTCCAACCACGGCCTCTTTTACCCAGCTTAACTCAAGTCAAGCATATTATGTGCTGATACATCCAAGCACAGTCAATGCTAATTCATTCACGCACACACAGTGCTGGTACATTCAAGCACACTCAGTGCTTATAAACTCAAGTACAATCAGTGCTGATAAAATCAAGTACGCTCAGTGCTGATACATCTAAGCACACTCTATGCTAAAGCTTTCAAGCACACACAGTGCTGGTACATTCAAGCACACTTAGTGCTTATACGCTCAGTACTGATAATCTCAAGCACGCCCAGTGCTAATATGTTCGATCACATCCAGTTCTGAATAAACTCAAGCACCTGCAGTTCTTATCAAGTCAAGCACCTGCAGTGCTTCTACAGTCAAGAACCTCCAGTGTTAATAAACGCAAGCACCACCAGTGCTTCCAAACACACGTTGTTGGTAACTAAGTGCTGATACATTCAATCACCTTCAGTGTTAATAAACACAACCACCTCCAGTGCTTCCAAACACACGTTGTTGGTAACTAAGTGCTGGTACATTCAATCACCTCCAGTGTTAACAAACACAAACACATTCCGTGCTTACAAACGCACGTTGTTGGTAACTAAGTGCTGGTACATCCAATCACCTCCAGTGTTAACAAACACAAACACATTCCGTGCTTACAAACGCACGTTGTTGGTAACTAAGTGCTGGTACATTCAATCACCTTCAGTGTTAATAAACACAACCACCTCCAGTGCTTCCAAAAACACGTTGTTGGTAACTAAGTGCTGGTACATTCAATCACCTCCAGTACATTCAATCACCTCCAGTACATTCAATCACCTCCAGTGTTAACAAACACAAACACATCCAGTGCTTATAACCTGAAGTTGTTGGTAACTAAGTCCTGATGCATTTGACAAATTCCAATGTCAAGTATAGGGAAGTCAAGTAAAGTCAAGTAACGGGAAGCTAGTTCTGGTAAATTCAAGCACTCACAGTTCTGCTAAATTCAACATATTTAAGCACTCACAGTGCTGGTTGATTCGACTCATTCAAGGACTCACAGTGCTGATCAATTCAATATATTGAAGCACTCACAGTCAATTGAACAGATTGAGGCACTCACATTGCTGGTCAATTCAACATAGTGAAGCACTCACATTGCTGGTCAATTCAACATATTGAAGCACTCACATTGCTGGTCAATTCAACATATTGAAGCACTCACATTGCTGGTCAATTCAACATATTGAAGCACTCACAGTGCTGGTCAATTCAACATATTGAAGCACTCACAGTGCTGGTCAATTCAACATATTGAAGAACTCACAGTCAATGCAACATATTGAAGCACACGCAGTGCTGGTAAAGTCAAAATATTAAAGCAATCTCAGTCAATTGAACTCATTCAAGCACTCACAGTGCTGATCAATTCAACAGATTCATTCACTCAGAGTGCTCGTCAATTCGACATGGGTCTATTGTCTATTGCTATTTCGACTTGGGTCTTTTGTCTATTGCTATTTCGACTTGGTTATAATGCTATTTCGACTTGGGTGTATTGTCTATTGCTATTTCGACTTGGGTCTTTTGTCTATTGCTATTTCGACTTGGGCCTTTTGTCTAGTGCTATTTCGACTTGGGTCCATGGCTTGCTCCATTGCTTGTACCATGTGATTTTGAGGATGGGTAGAAGATCCTTCCGGATGTCTGGGGTAAAGTATGGCCCGTCTACGACAATGAGATGATGGTGATGATGATCGAGCTGAAAAAACAGGTGGCACAATACTTCAGTGTGTGGTAGTCAATGCTACGATCTGGCGCAAATAAGCAAATGTTTCTGCAAATAAGCAAATGCATCTGCAGATGTTTTATTTGATTTATGTATTGTTTTATAGAGGTGGCAATCTGGGTTGCCAATCAGACTCGATGGCAGTATCTCGTTTTGACGAATGGCTCAATGGTAGAGCACCTTGAAACAAGAAGGTCTGGGGTTCGAATCCTAACGGGTGTGATTGTGTGTGTGTGTGTGTGTTGTGTGTGGTCTGATGTGATATGAGTGATTGCGTGTGTGGTTTGATGTGATGTGTGTGTGTGTGATTGTGTGTGTGTGGGGTGTGGTGGGGTGTGGTGTGTGGGGTGTGGTGTGGTGGGGTGGGGTGTGTGGGGTGGGGTGGGGTGGGGTGGGGGGGGCAGTACTTTGAGGAACAGTACTACGGGTGTGCTTAAGTGTTCGCGGTCGTTGTCAACTGCCATGGTAGATTTGTCCAGGTAAAGTAGCAGCCCGTTTCCTACCATCGGAAGACGGGGCTCCCTTAATACCACGCCCCACCACGCGTTCTGATTACTTTTTGATAGCACTGATTGAAAGTAGGAAAGTAGTCTTGGTAGATGAACGCAAACAGTCAACACTTATCACAGACACACTCAGTGGCAGTGATTGGAGGCCAGGTGGTCTGCCTACGTGGATAAGAACGTGAACAACCAAGCTAAATCACAGATAAACTCAGTGGCAGTGATTGGAGGTAGGTTGGTCTGCCTAAGTGGAAACGAACGCGAACAGCCAACCCCTATCACAGACACACTCAGTGGCAGTGATTGGAGGTCAGGTGGTCTGCCTACGTGGATACCAGAGACCGCCCCGCGGCATCCCTCTCTCTGGTGGATACAAACGAGATCAGCCAACCCCTATCGCCAGCACACTCAGTGGCAGTGATTTGAGGCCAAGTGTGCAAGGGAACGGAACTTATTAATCAGCGCATCCTCATCACCAGATGTTCCCCACTCAGAATGCCAGTGCTGGGTAAGGAAGTCCATCCAGCTGTGCAGCTTCTCCTCAAGGGGACGGTCTGTGTCGCCCATTAGACTCAGGGCATTAACTCCCTTTCCTGCGATCCTCCTCACAACCGTAGGCGCCTGCAAACGGTAAGGTGAGGGTGGGGTGGGGTGGGGTGAGGTGAGGTGAGGGTGGGGTTAGGTGAGGTGAGGCGAGGTTGGGTAAGGTGAGGGTGGTGTTGGGTGTTGCCCATTAGACCCAGGGTATTAACTCCCTTTCCTGCAATCCTCTTCACCACCATAGGTGCCTGCAAAAGGTGAAGTGAGGGTGGTGTTGGGTGAGGTGGGGTAAGGCGAGGTGAGGCTAGGCGGGGCGAGGTGGGGTAAAGTGAGGGTGGTGTTGGGTGAGGTGGGGTAAGGCGAGGTGAGGCTAGGCGGGGCGAGGTGGGGTAAAGTGAGGGTGGTGTTGGGTGGTGCCAATTAGACTCAGGGGCGCCATCAACTCCATTCCTTGCCGATTCCTCTTCACAAACCGTAGGCGTCTGACCAAAAAGGTGAGGTGAGGGGTTGCGTTTTGTGGTTGGGGGAGGTGGGGGTGAGGGAGGGGGGGGGGACGGGGTCGGGCGTAAGGATCGAGGGTTTGGTGTTGGGTGGTTGCCCACCATCAGACTCAGGGCAGTTAATTTCCCTTTCCAGCCTATTTTCCTCTTTCCACACCGCAGGCGCCTGCCCAAAAAAAAGTAAAGAAAGGGGTTTTGAGGTTGAGGGGTTGGGTGTTGGCGGGGGGGTTTTGGGGTGAGGGCGAGAACGGGGGTGGGGTTAGGCTTTGAGGGGTGGGTTTGTGGGTTGTGGCCCCCAATTTAGGGACCCAGGGCATTAATTTCCATTTCATGGATCTTTCTCCACCCCCCACCATAGGGCCTGCAAAGGGTTTAAGGTTTGAGGGTGGGGTTGGGTGTGAGGGTAGAGTCTAGGGTGGAGGGGGGGGGATGGGAGGGCGGGGCGGGAGGGTGAGGGCGGGGATACTGTGAGCGGGTTGGTGTGGGGTGTTTGGCCCATCAAGGGGAATAAGGGGTTAATTGACCTCCCTTCCTTGCAATCCTCTTCACCAAAACGTGAGGGTCTGCCAAAAGGTGAGAGGTTTTGAGGGGGGGGTGGTAGGTAGCGGTGACGCGTGGGGGTGGGTGAGGGCGGAGGTGAAGGCGGGGTAAAAGGGTTAGGTGTTGTTGGGTGTTGCCCATTTTAGGAAACTCAGGGGCATTAATTCCCTTTTCCTTGCAAGGAGGGATTGAGACACACCCACAAACCCCCCTTACCGAACTCTAACCCCCCCCCCCCCCCCCCCCCCCCCCACACACACAACACCTACCCAAAGCCAGCTGAGGGTCCAAAAACACACACACATAAACCCGCCTGCTCACCGTTGGAGTGTTAAGAAGCATACAAAGGGTACGGGGACTCTTCTGGGCCTTTTCCCATTTTCCCCCTTCCTTTTCTTCTCCTAAACAGGGGGCATTGTTGATCAAGAGAAATCTATCGGGGCTTCCTGGCTCGGTTCAATTTTTCCTGTCCAGGTTTCAAGAGAGGGGCGGGGCTGATCCCAACATCTGCCCAAGCCGGACAGAAAGGCCTTCCAAGGAAAGTCGACCCCGCCCCAAGGGGCAGCGTTTGGGCCCTTGCAAAAACAAAGCCGCTGTATGGCATCTAATCACCAAACAATTATGGCTTCCCCAGGCGAGAGCAGCTTGGCGTTTTCCCTTTTTTCCGCCCTTGGCCAGCTGGAGCGGGAACAACCCTTGGCCCCCAGTTGGCTGGTGTACATCGCAAAGGGGGGATCCAGGAAGCTGAACAAGCCGGTAGGTCGGAACGGAGAGTTTGGGAAGTTTTGGGAGGGGAGGGGGAAAGAGTAACCGGGGCGCCGTTTCTCGGCCCCCACAGTGTAGACCTTTCAAAGAAAACCGGACTGTCACTTGGGCAAGGGGGGGGCCACCTCTCTAAGGGCTGGGCGGCATTTCACCTGTAAGGTGTACAACCGAGTGAAAAAGCGGGTACGCGTTTTGACGTCTGGTGATTGCCAGAAGATGGAAAGGGTTTCTTCAGGAAAACGTTTTTGCCTCGATTCCAGGTGGGCTTCAAATGCCTGGGCTGAGTCGGGGACTTGTCGTTGTCCATGTTTGGCCATGGCATGGAGAAGATCGTCCGGAGGGCGGCCTTGGACAGTTAGCGTGCAAATGGGGCCAGCCGACCAAGAAAGCTTCCAGCCAATATGAGCCGGATCACGCATATGGTCAAAAGGGGGCGCGTGGGGGTCAGGGTGGGCGTTTGTGGGGGGTTGGGCCGTGGGTGAGGGGGGTTTGGGTGGGGCGTTGCCAATGGGCCAGGCACAGAAACCCAGCAGGCATTCCAGCCAACTTGAGCGAGAATCATGCATAATGTTCAAGGGGGGACGGTGGGGGGTGCAGGGTGGGCGTGGTGTGGGGTGGGCATTTGTGGGGTTGGAGGGGGGTGGGGTGGGCGATGCAATGGGACAGCCAGGTGGAACCAGGGAGCATCCAAGCCACTGATGAGGGGACGGAATCACTGGAATATTTTTGTCAAGGTGAAGGTGGGGGTCAAGGGGGTAGGGCGTTTTTTGTGGGGGGAGGGGGTGGGTGGGCGTGGGAGGTGAGGGTGTGGGTGGGCGGTGTGTGGAGTGGGAGTGGGCGTGGTGGGTGGAGGGTGGGGTGGGCAGTTGTAGCCGTGGGGTGGGGGTGGAGCGAATTGTGGGGTGGGTGGAAGTGGGCGTTTTGGGTGGGGGGTTGTGGGTGTTGGGCACCCATGGGGGTGCAGGGCATGGTGGGTTGGGAGGGGGGGTATCTTGTTCCCGGGTGTGGGTGTGGGTTGAAGAGTGGGTCGGTGTGGGTGGGGTTTCGGAGTTGAGGGTGGGGGCGTGGGGGGTATGGGGTGGGTTATATGTCCGGTTGTGTGTGTGTGGTGTGTGTGTGTGTGGGGGGGGGGGGGTTGGGGTGAGGGTGGGCGTGGGGGTAGGTTATGGGTTGGGTATATGTCTGGTGTTGTTGTGTGTTGTGGGTGGGGGGGGTGGGTGGAGGGAGGGGGGGGGGTTGGAGGGTTGGGGGATGAGGGTGGGGCCGTGGGGGGTATGGGTGGGGGTTATATTGTCAGGTGTGTTTGTGGGTGTGTGGTGTGTGGGGGGGGGGGTGGGGTGGAGGGGTGAGAGGTTTTGGGGTTTGAGGGTGTGGCGTTGGGGGTGAGGGGGGTATCTGTCCAGGGTGTAGTGTGGGGTTGTGGCGTTTGCGGGGAGGGGATGGTGGGTTTTGATGTTTGTTAGGGTTGGGGTTGAAGGGGGGCGCAGTTGGGGTGGAGGGAGGGATTTTATGTCATGGCGTGGGGAGTGTGGGCGGGGGTGTGGGGTGAGGGTTTGGGGTGAAGTTGTGGCGGTGGGGGTTTGTGGGTTGGAGGGTTTGGGAGGTTGAGGGGTTGGGGCGGGGGGATGGAGGGTTGGAGAATATGTTCCCAGGGTGGGGGTGTGGGTGTGAGGAGGGCGGGGCTTGGGGTTGGTGGTTGGGATGAGGATGGGCGTGTGGGTGGGTGAGAGGTGGGAGGATTTTGGGGCGTTAGGGGGCCAGGGAGTGGGGGTGCAGTGTGGGGCGGTGGGTGATTGGTGAGGGGTTGGGGGCATTTTTTGCAAAGTTGGGGCGTGGAGGTTGAGGGTGGGGGTGAGGGGTGAGGGTGTGGGAGTTGGGGGGGTGAGGGGTGGGGTCTTGCATGGTTGGGGCGTGCGGGGTTTTTTTGAAGAAGTTGGGGAGTGGGGGGTGAGGTGGGGGCCTTGGGGGTGGGAGTGGGGGTGAGGGTGGGGAGGGGGGGGGCGTGGGGGTGCGGGTTGGGCGTTGGGGGTGGAGGGTCGGGGGGTGAGGGGGTGGGCCTGCGGTTTGGGCGTGGGGGTTGAGGTTTGGGCGTTGGGGTTCAGGGGGGCCCAGGGTGGGGCCTGCGGTTTGGGCGTGGGGGGGTGCTGCGGGTGGGCGTGGAGGGCGGGGGTGGGGCGGCGGGTGGGGGTGAGAGGTGGGTGGGGGGGGCCTGCGGTTGGGCGTGGGGGTGAGGGGGGTGGGGGGAGGGGTTGGAGTGATACACAGGCGACTTTGTCTGGGCGTGGGCAGTGAGGGTGGGGCCTGGGAGTGGGGGGGTGAGGTGGGTATGGTATGTGTGTTATTTTGTAGGTATGTAGGTATGTATGGTATGTGATGTATTGTATGTTATGTATGCCATTTTACCACCTTCACCCAATACAGATAAACATCGCAAAAAGGAAAACAATAAAACAAAAAAAAAAAAAAATCATGGCTTGTCGAGGGTTTAATGCTTCAGGTTCAAGGGACTTGGCTCCCCCCCCTCTGCGTTGTAAGCGGCACCAGTAGGTTAGTGGTAGATTCCTCCCCCATTGACCCTCTTCAAGGGAAAAAAACGAAGGGGTTTTTGCCCATTGTGCTACCAACCCACCCCACGAACCATGCCCAAAGATGCAACAAGGAAAAACAAAAAAACCTCTCCCAACACATTAAAAAACGAAAAAAACAAAAAAACTCCAAATGGCATTTGTCGAATTGATGCTCGGGGTCCAAGGGACTTGGCCTCCTGCGTTGTTAAAGACGGTCGTTTTCTTGGAAAAACTTCCCCAAATTAGGCCTATTTTCAAGGGCTACAGCGGCATGGGTCTGTCATTCTGCAACCATTCTCACATTTTCTAAGGCAGCATCATCTGCAACGCAGTTTTCTCATTTTTTCCAGGGGCTTAATTTTCGAAAAGCTGGATGCCAATTCCCAAAAACCAGTTGGTGTTGGATGGGAAAGGGTTGTAATTGTAGTAGATGAAAAACATTGGCATGCAAGAAGCGTGGGATGTTGTGGTTCAGAACCCCATTGGAGCTCTTTATAGACGCCTGCGGGGGAACAGTGGGGGGTGGGTGGTAGAGGGGAGGTTTGACGGTGGTTGGGTGTTTTGTTGTTGGTGGGTGGTTGTGGTGGTGTGTGTGTGGGGGGGGGGGGGGGGGCATTGCAAGAGACGTTTGGAAGGTTGGTTAAACAAAAAGCCAACCCATTGAGGCTCCTTTCTAGCGCCTGGGGACAGTGGGGGGAGGTTGGGGTAGGGGTGGGGGTGGGTTTAGAGGGCGGTTGAAGGTGGTTGTGTTGTTGTGTGCTGTGTGTGTGTTGTTTGTGTGTGTGTGGGGGGGGGGGGGGGCAGCAGAGCGTTTGGATGGTTTGGTTCAGCAAACCAAATGGGAAAGCTCTTCTAGTGCCGGGGGACAGTGGGGGTGAGTGGGGCGTGGCGTGGGTGTTAAGGAGGGAGGCGGTGACGGTGTGGTTGTGTGTGTTGTGTTGTGTGTTGTGTGTGTTGTGTGTGGGGGGGGGGGGGAGGGGGGGGGGGGGGGGGGGGGGCATTGCAGGAGGTGATGTGTTGTGAAGCACCCATGGAGCTCTTCTAGTTTTTGCCTGGGAAAACCAAGGGGGGGTGGGTGGGGGTTGGGGGGAGTAGGTAGAGGGCGGTTTGGGAGGTGGTTTTGTGTGTGTGTGTGGTGTGCTGTTGGTGTTGTGTGGTGAGGGGGAGGGGGGGGGGGGGGGGGGGGGGGGGGGGCCATTTGCGCAGAGCGTTTTGGTGGTGTTGGTTTGGCCACCCCCATGGTGAAAGCTCTTCTAGCGCCTGGGAAACCCAGTGGGGGTGGGTGGGGGTGGGTGCGGTTTAGAAGGGCGTATGACAGTGGGTTGTGTGTGTTTGGTGTTGTTGTGTGTGTGTGGTGGTGTGGTTTGTGTGTGTGTGGGGGGGGGGGGGGCATGCACAGGAGTGGCGATGTGTAGTTGAGGGGGCCCCACACCAAGGAAGGGCTCTTCTAGACGCCTGCGGGGGGGGACAGTAGTTGGAGGGGTGGGGGTGGGGGTGGGGTGGGAGAGGCGGGGAACAGTGGTACTTTGTGTGTGTTTTTGTGTGTGTGTGTTGGTTAAGACACCATGGAGCTCTTCTAGAGCCTGGGACAGTGGGGGGTGGGGTGGGGGTGGGTGGTAGAGGGGCGCGGTGACGGGGTGGTTGTGTGGTGTGTGTGTGTGGTGTCTGGTGGGGGGTGGTGGGGGGGGAGGAGTGGGGGGAATGAGAGCGTGGAATGGTTGGTTCAGCACCCCATGGAGCTCTTCTAGCGCCTGGGGACAGTGGGGGTGGGTGGGGGTGGGTGGGTTAGAGGGAGTGAAGGTGGTGTGTGTGTGGTGTTGTGTGTGTGGGGTGGGTGGGGTGGGGGGGGGGGGGGGGGGGGGGCATGCAGAGCGTGGATGTGTTTGTTCAGCACCCAAGGGAGCTCTCTAGCGCCCCCTGGGACAGTGGGGGTGCGGTGGGGCGTGGGTGGGTAGAGGGCGGTGACGTGGGTGTGTGTGTGTGTGTGTGTGTGGGTGTGTGTGCGGGTGGGGGGGGAGGGGGGGGGGCATGCAGAGCGTGGATCGATGTTGGTTGAGCAACCCTGGAGCTCTTTAGCGCCTGCGACAGCCCCCACATGTGGGGAGCGGTGGGGTTGTACGAGGGCGGTGAAGGTGGGTCTGGTGTGTGTGTGTGTGTGGTGTGTGGGGGGGGGGGGGGGGCATGCAGAGCACGTGGATGTGTTGGTTCGACCCCATGGAGCTCTGTCTAGAGCCTGGGAAAGTGGGGGTTGGTGGGGGTGGGTGGGTTTAGAGGGCGGTGACGGTGGTTGTGTGTGTGAGGGGAGGTGTGGGTGGGGTGGTGTTGTGTGGGGGGGGGGGGGGGGGGAATGCAGAGCGTGGATGTGTTGGTTGGCACCCCATGGAGCTCTTTAGCGCCTGGGACAGTGGGGTTGGGTTGGGGTGGGGGGGGCTTAGAGGGGGGTGACGGTGGTTGTGGGTGTGGGGGTGTGGATGGTTTGGGTGTGGTGGGGGGGGGGGGGGGGTGAGGGAGGGGGGGTAGACAGAGGTGGATGTGTTGATTGAGCACCCCAGGACTCTTCTAGCGAATTGGGAAAGTGGGCGTGGGTGGGTAGAGGGCGGGGGGAAGGTGGTTGTGTGGGATGTGTGGGGGGGGGGGGGGGCATGCAGAGCGTGGATGTGTTGGTTACAGCACCCCATGGAGCTCTTCTAGCGATGGGACAGTGGGGTGGGTGGGGGTGGGTGGGTGGGGGTTTTTTTAAGTGTAGAGGGCGGTTGACGGTGGTTGTGTGTGTGTGGTGGTGTGTGGGTGTGTGGGGGTGTGTGTGGGGGGGGGGGGGGGGGCATGCAGAGAGTGGATGTGTGGGTTCAGCACCCCATGGAGCTCTTCTAGGCCTGGGGACAGTGGGGGTGGGGTGAGTAGGGTGGGTGGGTAGAGGGCTGTGACGGTGTTGTGGGTGTTGGGTGTGTGTGTGTGGTGTTGTGTTTTGTGAGTGTGGTGTGGGTGTCGTGGGGGGGGGGGGGGGGCATGCAGAGCGTGGATGTGTTGGTAAGCACCCCAATGGAGCTCTTATAGCGCCTGGGACAGTGGGGGGGGGTGGGGTGGGTGGGTATCGAGGGCGGTGGGTGATGGGGGTTTGTGTGTGTGTGTGGGGGGGTGGGGGGGGGGGGGGGGGGCATGCAGAGCGTGGATGTGGTTGGTGAGCACCCCATGGAGCTCTCTAGCGCCCTGGGGACAGTGGGGGGGGGTGGGGGGTTGGGGTGGTAAGAGGCGGTGACGTGGTTGTGTGTGTGTGTGGGGGTGGTGTGAGGGGGTGGGGGGTGGGCATGCAGAGCGTGAGTTGTGTTGGTTAAGAACCCATGAGATGCTTCTAGCCACGGGGAACAGTGGGGGTGGGTGGGGGGGGTGGGTAGAGGCTGGTGAAGGTGGTGTGTGTTGTGTGTGTGTGTGTGTGGGTGTGTGTGTGGGGGTGGGGGGGGGGCATGCAGAGCGGGATGAGTTGGTTCAGCACCCCATGGAGCTATTCTATGCTGGGACCAGTGGGGGTTGGGGTGGGGGTGGGGGGGGGGGGGTAGTAGAGGGGCGGTGACGGGGTTGTGTTGTGTGGGTGTGTGTGGGTGTGTGTGGGGGGGGGGGGGGGGGGCAGGCAGAGAGTGGATGTGTTGGTTCCGCGCACCCCATGGAGCTCTTCTTAGTGCTGGGACAGGGGGGGTGGGGTGTAAGGGTGGGTTGGGGTTTGGAAGAGGGCGTGACGGTGGTTGTGTGTGTGTGTTGTTGTGGGGGGGGGGGGGGGGGGGGGGGGGGGGGGGGGGGGGGGGCATGCAGACGTGGATGTGTTGGTTGAGATCCCATGGAGCTCTTCGAGCGCCCTGGGACAGTGGTGGGGGGGGGTGGGGTCGGGTGGTAGTAGAGGGGGGGTGACGGGTGTTGGTGGTTGTGGTGGTGTGTGTGTGTGGTGCGGGGGGGGGGGGGGGGGGGGGGGGCATACAGAGCGTGGAGTGTTGTGCGCACCCAATGGAGCTCTTCTAGCGCCTGGACAGTGGGGGTGGTGGTTAGAGGGTGGTGAAGGTGGTTGTGTGTGTGTGTGTGTGGTGTGGGTGTGTGTGTGTGTGTGTGGGGTGGGGGGGGGGGGGGGGCCGAGCGTGGATGTGTTGGGTCGCACCAAGGAGCTTTCTAGCGCCTGGGCAGTGGGGGTGGGTGGGTAGGGGCGGGGTGACGGGTGGTGTGCTGTGTGTGTGCGTGTGTTGTGTGTGTGTGTGTTGTGGGGGGGGGGGGGGGCATGCAGAGCGTGGATGTGTTGGTTACAGCACCCCTGGAAGCTTTCTAGCGCATGGGAAAGTGGGGGTGAGTAGGGGGGGTGGGTAGAGGGCGGTGAAGGTGGTTGTGTGTGGTGTGTGTGTGTGTGTGGGGGGGGGGGGGGGGGGGGGGGGGGCATGCAGAGCGTCAGGAGTGTTGGTTCAGCACCCATGGAGCTGCTTCTGCGCCTGGGACAGTGGGGTTGGTGGGGGGGGTGCAGACCAGAGGGCGGGGTGACACCGGGGTTGTGTGATTTGTGGCTTTTTTTTTTTTTTTCTTCTTTTTTGTGGGTGTGCATGTGTGTGTGTGTGTGTGTGTGTGGGGAGGGGGGGGGCAGGCAGAGGTGGATGTGTTGTTGAAGCACCCCATGGAGCTTTCTAGCGCCTGGGACAGTTGGGGGTGGGTGGGGGTGGGTGGGGGGTTACGAGGGCGGGTGCGGTGAAGGGTTGACGGTGATGAAGGTGTTGTGTGTGGGGGGGTGTGGGTGGGGGGGGGGGGGGGGGGGGGGTGCATGCAGAGCGTGGGATGTGTTGGTTAAGCACCCCATTGAGCTCTTCTAGCCACATGGGACAGTGGGGGGGGGTGGGTGGGGGTGGGTATTAGAGGGCGGTGACGGTGGTTGTGTGTGTGGGTGTGTTGTGTGTTGTGGGTTTGTGTGGGGGGTGGGGTGGGGGGGGTGGGGATGGGGGGGGTGGGTGGGGGGACATGCAGAGCTTGGATGTGGTGGTTTCAGCACCCCATGGAGCTCTTCTAGGCGCCTGGGAAGTGTGGGGTGGGTGGGGGGGGGGGTAGAGGGCGGTGTGGATGAAGGTGGTTTGTGATGTGCGGGTTGGGTGGGGGGGGGGGGGGGGGGGGGCATGCAGAGCGGGATGTGTGGTAAGCAACCCATGAGATCTTCTAGCAAAAAACCCCTTTGGGGACATGGAGGGTGGGTTGAGGGTGGGGTGGGTAGAGGGCGGCCGGTGACGGTGTGTTGTGGTGTGTGGTGTGTTGATGTGTGTGTGTGTGTGTGGGGGGGGGGGGGGGCGGGGCAGGCAGAGCGGGTGTGTTGGCTAAGCACCCAATGGAGCTCTGCTAGCGCCTGGGAGTGGGGGTGGGCGGCGGTGGGTGGGTAGGGGCGGTTGAAGGTGGTTGTTGTGTGTGTGTGTGGTGTTGTGTGTGTGTGTTGGGGGGGGGGGGGGGGCATGCAGAGGGGGATGTGTGGTTTCAGCACCCATGGAGCTCTTATAGTGGCCTGGGACAGTGGGGGTGGGTGGGGTGTGGTGGGTCAGAGGGCGGCGAAGGTTTGTGTTGTGTTGCTGTGTGTGCTTGTGTGTTGGTGTTGTGTTGGTGTCGTGTTGTGGGGGGGGGGGGGGGGGCATGCAGAGCGTGGATGTGTGGTTTTCGCACCCATGGAGCTCTTCTAGTGCCGCCTGGGGACAGTGGGGGTGGGTGGGGGTGGGTGGGTAGAGGGCGGTGACGGTGGTTGTGTGTGTGTGTGTGTGTGTGTGTGTGGTGTGTGTGTGTGTGTGGGGGGGGGGGGGGGGGGGGGGGGGGGGGCAGGGGGGGGGGCATTGCCAGAGGTGGATGTGCTGGTTGAGCATCACATGGAGCTTATATACGCGCCTGGGACAGTGGGGGTGGGTGTGTGGTGGGTGGGTAGAGGGCGGTGATGATGAAGGTGGTTGTGTGTGTGTGTGTGGGTGTGTGTGTTTGTGGGGGGTGGGGTGGGGGGTGGGGGGGGGGGGGGGGCATGCAGAGCGTGGATGGTTCGGTTCAGCACCACATGGAGCTCTTAGCGCACGGACAGTGGGGGTGGGTGGGGGTGGGTGGGTAGAGGGAGGGGTGACGGTGGTTTGGTGTGTGTGTGTGTGTGTGTGTGTGTGTGGGGGGGGGGGGGGGGGGCATGCAGAGCGTGGATGTGTTGTTGAGCACCCCATGGAGCTACTTCTAGACCTGGGACAGTGGGGGGGGGGATGTGGAGGGGGGTAGAGGGGCGTGGTCGATGCGTAGGTGGTAGGTTTGGTTGTTTGGGTGTGGGGGGGGGGGGGGGGGGGGGAGGGGAAGCGGGGGGGAGGGAGTGCGGAGGGGGAGAGGGGGGGGGGGGTGGCAGAGCGTGGATGTGTTGCTTCAGCACCCTATGGAGCTCCACATTTCTTCACATTCCTCTTGACATACATAGACTCTAGTGAGAGCATGCTCTGCAACCTCCCCCCCCTAGCAAGCACCTTGCACCAGTCCACCGCAAGCATGGCCGTGCATATTCAAACTACCATCATCTACTGACATCATCTGACTGAGACAACTCTCACCTTATCAAGCTTCTTCACGTTCCTCTTGACATTGATAGCCTGTTCTGAGAGCATGCTCTGCAACACCCCCTAGCAAGCACCTTGCACCAGTCCACCGCAAGCATGGATGTGCATCTTCAAAGCTGTCACCATCTACTATCACCATTTACTGTCATCCCCTGAATGAGACAACTCGCACCTTGTCCAGCTTCTTCACATTCCTCTTGACATTGACAGCCTGTTCCAAGAGCATGCTCTGCAACCTCCCTCTAGAAAGTGCCTTACGCCAGTCCAATGCAAGCATGGCCGTGCATATTCAAACTACCACCGTCTACTGTCACCATTTACTGTCATCCCCTGACCGAGACAACTCGCACCTTGTCCAGCTTCTTCACATTCCTCTTGACATTGACAGCCTGTTTCGAGAGCATGCTCTGCAACACCCCCTAGCAAGCGCCTTACGCCAGTCCAATGCAAGCATGGCCGTGCATATTCAAACTACCACCATCTACTGTCACCATTTACTGTCATCCCCTGACTGAGACAACTCGCACCTTGTCCAGCTTTTTCACATTCCACTTGACATTGACAGCCTGTTCCGAAAGCATGCTCTGCAACCTCCCTCTAGCGAGCGCCTTGCGCCAGTCCAACGCAAGCTGTCGGATGTACACTGCTCTGCTGTCGAGCAACCCGTGGGCATTGCTCTCGACTGCCCGGGGGGCGAATACGGTCAACATGGCTTCGTCCTCTGCACTCAAGCCCGCCTCCAGACTGGAGCCTTTTTCTTTGTGTGTCAGTTTGTTGATAGCGAAGATGGCGGTGGTTGGGAGCTGGAAGTAAGGGCGGCTACAATGCAAGGGGGTGATTGGATGTTTCAGGATTTTGTATTTAGAGCTTGTTCTGGGAGCTTTGTGGGTGAATTTGTTGATTGTGCAGATGGCGGTGGTGGGGACTTGGAAGCAGGGGCAGCTACAATAAAAGGGGATAATTAGATGTTTCAGGATTTTGAATTCTGTTGCTTGTTCTGGGAGCTCTGTGGGTCAGTTTTTGTATTGCTCAGATGGCGGTTGTGGGGAGCTGGAAGTAGGGGCCGCTACAATGCAAGGGGATGGTTGGAAGGTTTTGAGGAATTTGGGGGAAGGGGGGGAAGAGGTGGGAGGGGAGAGGGGGGGCGGGGGGAGGGGGGCGTATTTGGGGGAGAAGAGGGATTGGGGGGTGGTGGGGGGAGAGGGGAAGGGGCGGGTTTTTCTGGGCGGACTGGATCGAAAAGGGGATAAGGGGTCATCATGGCTCGATGCGAGAAACTAGAGGGAGGTAGGGGGGAATCGGGGAGAATCTGAAGGCGGGTGGGGAGGGGGAAAAACAGTGGGGGTGTATGTCGCGGAAGGGGGGGGAGGGAGAAGAGCGGATTTGTTGAGGGCGTGTTGGGGTTTGTTCGTCTCCCGGGTGGTCTTCTTCTGCGGGGTTGGGTGTGTTGCGGTTTGGGGAGCGGCGTGGCGGGGTGGTTGGTGCGTGGGGTAGCTGCGAAAAGTTGGGGGGGCTACAATGCAAGGGCATGCATGATTGGATTGTTGGGATTTTGTTAGTTTTGCAGTATGTTGCCAGTCTCGTTCGCGATCTGGGGGGAGGCTTGGGGAGGGTTACGGGGAAAGGGGTGTTAGCAGAAGACGGGCCAAAAACGATGAGGCCAAAACGATGGTCTCACAGTCTCAAGTTCAACCAAGGAAGAGTACAGCGGTAAGTCTGCCAGCCTCTGTCGATGTGGTTGAGCCGTCTTGTAGGGTGGCGGGGGGGGTGTGGGTTGGGGGTTTGGTGGGTCTTGTCAAGGGTTGCGTTAGCAAAGTTTCGGGCCCCAAAACGGGGTAACAAGGTTCTCAAGTTCACCAGGCAGTAAGGCGGTGCGTCGGCCAGCCTCTGTCCATGTGGTGAGGCTTGTGCCAGATCTTTTTCCCGTTTCAGCAAGGGGATATTCTGGTAGCTTTCAAAGGGTGGGGTCCAGGTGGTGAATTGGGTAGGGCAGCTTTCAAAGGGTGGGGTCCAGGTGGTGATTTGGGTAGGGCAGCTTTCAAAGGGTGGGGTCCAGTGGTTGGTTGATTTGGGTAGGGCAGCTTTGGTAGAGGGTGGGGGTGTCCAGGTGGTGATTGATTTGGGTGGTTGATTTGGGTAGGGGCCAGCTTTCAAAGGGTGGGTCCAGGGTCGGTGATTGGGTAGGGCAGCTTTTAAAAGGGTGGGGTCAGGTGGTGATTTGGGTAGGGCCAGTTTTAGTTTTAAGGGTGGGGTCCAGGTGGTGATTTGGTAGGGGCAAGCTCCAGCTTTCAAAGGGTGGGGTCCAGGTGGGGGGGTGGTTGATTGGTTTGGGTAGGGCAGCTTTCAAAAGGTTAGGGCTCCAGGTGGTTATTTGGGTAGGGCAGCTTTAAGGGTGGGTTCTCCAAGGTGGTGATTTGGGTAGGGGCAGCCTTGTTGTTATTGGTAGGGCAGGCCAGCTGTTAAGGTGGAGGTCCAGGGGTGATCTGGTTAGGGCAGCTTTAAGGTGGTGGTCCAGGTGGTGATCTGGGTAGGGCAGCTTGTTATTTAAGGGTGGGGGGTTCCAGGTGGTGATTTGGGTAGGGCAGCTTTGCAAGGGTGAGGTCCAGGTGGTGATTTGGGTAGGGCAGTTTTAAGGGTGGGGTCCAGGTGGTTGATTTGGGTAGGGCACAGCTTTTCAAAGGGTGGGTTCCATGTTGGTGATTTTTGTGATTGGGGTTAGGCAGCTTTCAAAGGGTGGGGGGGTTCCAGGTGGGGGTGATTTGGGTAGGGCAGTTTCAAGAGGGTGGGGTCCAGGTGGGATTTGGTAGGGCAGTTTTAGTTTTAAGTTTTAGGGTGGGGGTCCAGGTGGGGGAATTTGGGTTAGGGCGGCACAGAGCTTTCAAAGGTGGGCGGTCCAGGTGGTGATTTGGGTAGGGCAGCTTTCAAAGGTAGGGTCCAGGTGGTTGATTAGGGGTATTAGAGCAAGCCTGTAGGGTGGGGTCAAGGTGGTGATTTGGTGTTTTAGTCTAGGCAGATTTAAGGGTTGGTGGTCCAGGTGGTGATCTGGGTAGGGGCGTTTAAGGGGTGGGGTCCAGGTGGTGATATGGGTTAGGGCCAGATAAGGGTGGGGTCGGGGGTACGGTTGGTGATTTGAGTAGGGCAGCTGCAAGGGTGGGGCCAGGTGGTGATTGGGCAGGGCCAGGGCAGCTTTAGGGTGAGGGTCCAGGGGGTGATTTGTGCTAGAGGCAGCTTTAAGGGTGGGGTTCCAGGTTCCACAGTCCAGGGGTGATTTGGTTTGGGTATAGGGAAGCTTTTCCAAAGGGTGGGTACCAGTGGTGATTTGGTTAGGGCAGCTTTCAAAGGGTGGCTCCAGGTGTGATTGGGGTTTAGGGCAGCTTTCAAAGGGGAGGTTACAGGTGGTATTGGAGGTAGGGCAGGCTTTCAAGGGTGGGTTTGGGTTCCATGGTCGGTTGATGATTGGGGGTTTAGGTTTTATGGGCAGCTTTCAAAGGGTGGGTCCAGGTGGTGATTTGGGTAGGGCAGCTTTCAAAGGGTGGGGTCCAGGTGGTGATTTGGGTAGGGCAGTTTTAAGGGTGGGTTCCAGGTGGTGATTTGGGTAGGGCAGCTTTCAAAGGGTGGGGTCCAGGTGGTGATTTGGGTAGGGCAGCTTTCAAAGGGTAGGGTCCAGGTGGTGATGGTGGGTGATTGGGTAGATTAGAGGCAGCTTTAAGGGTGGTTCCAGGTAGGTGATTTGGTATGGGCAGATTAAGGGTGGGGTCCAGGTGGTGATCTGGGTAGGGCAGCTTTAAGGGTGGGGTCCAGGTGGTGATCTGGGTAGGGCAGCTTTAAGGGTGGGGTCCAGGTGGTGATTTGGGTAGGGCAGCTTTAAGGGTGGGGTCCAGGTGGTGATTTGGGTAGGGCAGCTTTAAGGGTGAGCAAGCGTTAAAGGGTGAGAGGTCCAGGTGGTGATTGGGTTATAGGCAGCTTTAGCTTTTAAGGGTGGGGCCAACAGGTGGTTGATTGGGTAGGGCAGCTTTCAAAGGGTGGGTTCCAGGTGGTGATTTGGGTAGGGCAGCTTTCAAAGGGGTGGGGGTCAGGTGGTGATTGGTTCTTTTTCTTTTTTTTTTTTTTTCTTTTTAGGGGCAAGCCTTTCAAAGGGTGGGTTTACAGGTGGTGGTGATTTGGGTAGGGCAGGGCAGAGTTCAACGGGGTGGGGTAAATGGTGGATTTGGGTAGGGCAGCTTTAAGGGCCGCCCAGGGGGGTTTGGAGTTCAGGGCCAGAGCTGCGGAAGTTCGGGCAAAAACGAGGTCCCAGGTATCGATCGATCGCTATGGGTAGCTGGAAAACTGCTACGCATTATCATCATCATCATCCATCATCATCATGCATCATGATCACTCATCATCAATTCATCATCTATCATCTGCACCATTCATCTCACCTATGCCTGAGTTCCTGCATCGTATGCTGCAGCTGCCTTTCCTCATTGGCATCTGAAAAAAAATTCTGATCAAGGAAAATGTTGTGGGAATGCAGTTAGGTAGTTTGTTTTTAATAAGAGCATAAAAAAACAAGTTCTGATGAAAGAAACTGTTGTGGGATTGATGTAAGAAACATGTGTGTACTGTTGAGGACAAAATCACATTTTCAAACTAACGTTTTATGCACATTTCCTTCATAAACAAAATGGAAATTATTGCGTTTTATTTCCAAGTGAAATGAAATATAGTACGAGTGAGCTCACGTCCTGTGAGTAATGATTACAAGGAATGTAAAAATTTCAAGGGACAATGAGAATTACGAGGTGCCGGGAGTAGGAGGGGGTAGTCGGGAAAAAAGGGGTAGGGAGGAGAAGAGAGGGGGGTTCGGATGACAGGGACAAATGTGGGTTTTTCCATTCAAAACATGTGGGTGTTGTCGAGGAAAAAAGGTGAAATTAAATTTTGTGGGAGTGAGCTGCTTCTACCTTCTCTTAAGGGCTTCGACAGGGGAGTTTTGATGAGGGGACGAGATGTGTTTTGATGAGGGGACGACCGGGGTGTTTTGATGAGGGGACGAGATGGCGGTGGGGGGAGGACGGGGACGACCGGGGGTTGGTTTGATGAGGGACGAGAGGTGAGTTTGACATTACTATACCGGTGGGGCGGTTTGGTTGTGTGAGGACTACAGTAATGGAAATGTATTGTTACTAGTGAGCTGCTGCTGGTGAGGGCCCCGCTGCCACTACCCCCACCCCACCCCGCCCCACCACACACACCCTACCCCTACCACCTGCCCAAGGCTTTGACCAGCGGGTTCTCATGAAGGGTACCACCTACCAAAACCCCCCCAAACACAAAGACCTTACAAAACTAACAAAAGCAATAGCCGCTTCTCACTTAATATCCAACCTGTTTCATAGACTCACATACCACATAAAACAACAACATCAAAAAACAACTGTAACAAAACCCAACCGCCACCGCGACACAACTCCGACCAAACTCAACGCACCAAACCCAAACCCCACAACACTAACCTACCAAACCAAACCCTCAACACCAATCAACCAAACCCACCCACCCCAACACGGACACCAACCGACCAAACTCAACCGACCAACACCAAACCTACCAAACCCACATAATACACTTTAACCCACCTGCTCTAGCTTATTCAATAATTGCCTTCCTCTGTCCGCCGTCTCCCGATATGCAGACACCTCGTTGAAGGCCGCCTCCTCAACAAAGCCTGTGTGATTTTGTTGGGTTGGGTTGGCTTGGGTTGGCTTGGGTTGGGTTGGGTTTGGGTTGGGTTTAGATGAAGTGAGCATGTGGGTTTGGTAGGTTTTGAGTTCCCCAACCCAACCCAACTCAGCCCAACCCAACCCAACAAAAAACAAATTTGGTTTGAGGAGGCGGCCCTCAACAATGCCAGGGTGATTGCATTTGACAAATCGTTATTGCTTTTGACAAATCATTATTTCTTCTGACAAATCATTATTGATTTTGAGAAACCTTAATTGCATTGGACAAAGCCTGCGTCATTGCATCTGACAAATAGTTAATGATTTTGAGAAACCTTAATTGCATTCGACAAATCATTATCGCTTTTGAGAAAAAGTAATTGCATTTGACAAATCATGATTGACTTGGAGAAACCTCAATTGCATTTGACACATCGTTATTGATTATTTGATTTTGATAAAACTTAATTGCATTTTACAAAGCCTAGTGATTGCATTTAACACATCATTATTGCTTTTGACAACATTAATTGCATTTGAGAAATTTCAAATTGCATGGACAACCCCCCCCCCCACTAAGTACAGCGGAATTTCAGGCGCTTTTAGACAGGACAAGTCAGGAGCCGTGATTTGCCTCGAGAGTGTGTGTAGAAACAGCACCTAAATTGTAGGGGGAGTGTATGTATGTTCACAGTCCAGGAGTAGTAGCCAAATAGGTGAAGTAAGGGAAAGACTTGCCCAACCCGATGGCAGGGAGGAGCTCAAACAAACAGAATCAAGAAACTGATGAACTGGCCCCTATCAAATCGTTTTGAGACACGTGGGGCGCATACAGGAGGCGGGTGTGTGTATGTTCACAGTCCAGGAGTAGCCAACTAGGCTGAAGTGACTTGCCCAAACTCAAAACAGTGAAATCAGTTAAATAGAACAAGCACGGGTGAACCGAACCCTAACAAATCGTAAACGACGCAAACAAGGGTTTTTGGGGGGACGAACGAGGCCCCGAGGGATAGAGGTATAACGAGCGAACGTGAAAGCGACCGTCCGTACTATGCCAATAATTGAACTTTAGTTTATAGTCACATTCTTAATCAAATTCCATCTCTGGGAATGACGGCTAGACTCAGCGTTACCGGTCAAAAACAGATTATCATATTATAATAATTGAAAAGCTAGGGGTACAGGCCCCAGTTGAAGTGAAAGGGAACTAAAAAAGGGCAAAGAGCGGGAAGCAGGAATAGGATGGGCCCTCTCACCCACGCCTCGTAATGAGGGTACTATTTATAAATGTCTTCTTGACAACTAAATCATGCTTGGGATTCCGCCAGGATAGGAACGCTCATTTATAACAAGAGTCCTATCCGCGTTGCAAGCGACGCGGGAAAAATGGCATCATAGTGTGTTTAACATTAGGGAGGGTAAGGAGAAGCAACGCGGCCAGGACAGGAAGCGACAGGTGGCAACGCGAAAGGAGCCTAACCCAAAGCCCAGTTAGTCATCAGACAGTTGGCTGACGTGTCAGGCTTCAATTTTTTTGTTGCATAAATGACGGACAAATGGGTAACCCTGGGGGCTCCCGTCCCCCAGAGGAGGATGCTCCGCAAAAAAAAACTTTCCTCCAGAAGAGTAAAAAGGACATTCCATCACGAAGTACATTTCGTCCTCTACTACTCTCCTCCCATCAAACCCGTAACCCGTAAACCGTAATCCCACCCAAATCCCTACTCTAACCCCAATTCAAGCCATTATCTCAGTCTTCCACCCCAAGCGTTGGATTCAACTTCCTATTGAGGAGGGATTTCCATTCTTCCCTCATGAAATACTATTATAAATTGCTGATCTTGCAGGACTAGGGCATATCATATCAGGGCCCTAGTCCTGGATATCTTTATCAATGACATGAAAAATGAAAAGAAAAAGTGAAAAGAAAAGAAAAAATGATTTGTTTGCGTTGTGTTTGCGCTAACACTTTTCTTGGTACTGTTTTTACTGCCTAAGACGGCGAGCAGCCAAGTTGCTGGCTAAAGCTATGTAACCAAGTTCAAGCTCAAGTATATCCTCATAAACAGCTTCCAACTTCCAGCTAGTTCCAGTTTGCACGCCGTGACTGTTGTCGGTTCTGTGCCCTCTGTATTCATTGGTCCGATGACCTTCGTCACTTTATATGGGCCTAAATATTTTGGCATGAACTTTGGCTTTCCGGTAGCTTTGGACCTGGGGAAAAAAAGATTTTCTAGAAACGTCATTTTAGGACCAATTGATTCTAAATTCGGGTTTCTTGTGAAATTCTGAAATTACATTTAGCAATTGAGTTGATCGAGCAAGATATCATCGTACCAATGAAATTGAATGAAATTCTGTAACATTTAGCACTACAATTTATGAATGAAATTCTGTTACATTTAGAACTACAATTGAGTTGTTCGAGCAAGATATAATCGTACCGCTTCAGGTGAAGGTGTAATTATAGCACCTAATCGGTCATTTGATGGTGTTTGGCACAATATGTTATTGTCCGTTGCGTCGGACACTGAGTTGGCATTGCGCACGCGTGGTCCTGTGGCTCCAGGACCCGGGTTGCCTGCCGCCAGGCCATAGGCTAGCTATGGCCTGCACGTGTCTTCGGCATCTTCCTGAAGACTTCCTTTTCTAAATAGAGCACGAGTTGCGGATGGATAAGCTATTTGCTCTCAGTCTTCACTGTTTACACTACTCTATCGATTTCACCCTAACCTTTGTGTCACTACTTCCTGTGTCCCACGCCTTCCACATGGCTGTTGTGCTACCCAGCCTTTCACCTCAGACTAGTACTACGCCCTTTCCAGACTGTTTCTTTCACTCGCTACTCTCTATAATCTTCTTTTTTCGACGCCCACCATGAGGACTATTCCCCGACAGACAGCGCCTCTGCGCAGTGCCAAGTGGGATCTTCAGCCCTGCACAGGTGACAGTTTTCCTTCAGACTAGCTCGACGGCTTGAGTACTGCTTTTGGCCCTGGATTGTCTACGTATTCACGTGAGAAATCTAACCTGCGCTGCCTCGCCTACTGCCCACACAACTCTCCTGTTGTCTCTACCATCTGTCACTGACGAAACGTAGACGCAGTCCAGGAGTCTGAGTAGATCTTCGACGTAAGTTGCACACTCATCAGATCACACACAGCGTTGCGCAATCCCTTAAAGATTGCTTGTGCCACGGAGTATCAACCCTGCACACCATCGAAGACCCCCCCCCCCCCCCTCCCCTTTCCTGCTACTACCAACGCCACCTCCCCTTGCCTCCGACACACGACCAAGACTGAAGAACTAAACACCTTCGCAAGCCCCCCCCCCCCCCCCCCCCCCCACACCCACACACACACATTCCTGCTCTGAGCTCAACTCCGACATCTTTGTCTACACTGCTCGAAGCTCTCCATTTCCTCCTGTCCAAGACCGTCATTCCCATTCTCTACTTCGTGTAGAGATCTCCATTTCTCCCTTCCTCATCCCTGCTCTGAGCTCCCCTTCGCCACCTTTGCTACCCTGCTCGAAAGCGAGCTCTCACTCCCTCTGCTCCTTCTCCAGCCCCCCCCCCCCACCACCACCACCACCTATCCTTCGGAACCTGCTACAATCATCACTTTCCGGCTGTGATAGCCAGAATGGGGGGAATCTTGTGATCATTGCGGACGCTATTATAGCTGGACTTCGCTTCAGCCGTGGTCTAATCCTTGCGCATCATGATCTTTGATGGAGAGGGCTTCGACTTTTGGGACATCTTCATTGACGACAAGCTTCTGCCTCCTGACAGTCCCTGGCTAGGTAATCGCTTTTGTCTACTATGTCATGAGATCGCCAGCTCCATGAAAATCATTAATGAGTATCTGTCCCCTGGCATTAGACATGAGCTGAAAAGCAAGAATATCTCTGGTCCCAACTGGACTATGATGTACCTGAAAGCCTTTTATGGCACTAAGTCCCCAGCCACAGATTGTGTTACAAATAGACATGATGATAGTGATGCTACAGCCCCTACACCCCAGCCTGCTAGCATATGTGCCACGTCTAGGACTGTCCCTGCCTCTAGGACTGTCCCTACCCTTAGGAAGGCCCCTAGGACTGTTCCTGCCCCTAGGACTGTTCCTGCCCCTAGGACTGTCCCTGCCTCTAGGACTGTCCCTGCCTCTAGGACTGTCCCTACCCTTAGGAAGGCCCCTAGGACTGTTCCTGCCCCTAGGACTGTCCCTGCCCGTATCGTAAACCCTGCCCCAAACCCCATTATCTCAGAGTTGAACTATACAATCCAAGCCCAAAACCATGAGATCCAAGAACAAAACCATACAATCCAAAACTTGGAACGTCAGATCTATGACATGGAATATGAGACTAGAATGCAGCAACTCCATGATAAATGGGTAAGAGAATTCTTCCCCACCTCCACACTCTGGACCCACTGGGGCATACCTACTGATCTTGCTATTCGCGTGCATGAGGCAACCATGTACCATGCACCCTCACCTGCTGATGCAATGCCATCCTTATCTGTCGACAACCATGTTCCAGCACTACACACATCACATGCTGCAGCACTCTGTGTCCCTGTCGAGGACACATCTGTCCACTCTGCCCCCCCCACACACAGCAGCTCCTCATGGGTGCAGTTCCCTCCATGATCCTCACTTGCATGGGGGGAACCTGATTGATAGACCAGATTGGATAGTCCCAGCAGATGCAGATGCAGACCCAGGTAGTGAATCAAACCAACCTCTCCAACTTATCTGCTTACAACCACCACCAGGTTTCCCAGCAATACCCCTAGACTGGTCACTAGTCCAAGATCTACCATCCACATGGACGGAGTTCTGCATTGCAGCTGGTTTCCACAACTCACCACCACTCCAACCCTGTACACCTGGCATTACACATGCACCTGCACACACACCTGCACACTCATCTGCAGCTTCTGCTGATCCTCACTTGCATGGGGGGAACCTTAGTGCATAGGCAAGTACATCCAGCACACGTGTTGGAGACACACCCATACTCACTGTCCACGCCACTACCTATGCAAGTACATCTAGCACACGTGACAGCGACAACACACACACATCCACATCCACATCCACTGAGCATGTCACAACGCCTCCCACTCCCACTGATTCTCTGGTTGAACTCGTCATCATCAACCACCCCTTCATCACCTCTGCCTTCCATGGTACTTTCTCCCTGCCCTGGCCCCACTCCCATAATAGGACAACCAAGGCGCCACACACCCTGGTGGGCATAGGATAAATGCTAAGCTTGTGAGCGATACCCTCGCTTGTGGACATAGGATAAATGATAACCTTGTGAGGAAATGTCAACAGCTGAACTCTGAACGGGGGGTATGAACTGATCTGATAACCTCTTGCTCCACTGATATCAGCATTATGATCTGATCTGCCGCTGATCTGCATTATGATCTGATCTGCACACTGATCTGCATAAATCGCAGTACCGCTATTTTATGCAGACCACCATGCAATGGTCACATTGACCCTCATGCACATGCAGATCCCCAGCACTTGTGAGCGATACCCTCGCTTGCTGAATACATCTGCATGTCACATAATTGTCTTTGAACTGATCTGCAGCCACTCTGATAGACAGCTTCCCTGATCTGCAGCCGCCATGATCTGCAGCTTCCCTGATCTGCAGCCATCCTAGTCTTTTCTGCCGCAGTCATGGTTACACTCACCTCATATGGATGATTACTCCACAGCCCCTACCCAGCAGCTCCCCACTGTTCCCCATGATGAGCTCTGTAACCTGACAGAAGCACAAGCCAGAAGAGAGATGGACCTCCTGCTAGACCAAGCCAGAACCTCATATGAGAATCCATTTCCTGTGGATGGACAGGGGTCCGGCACCCAGCATGAGCTCTCCCAAGCCCTTAGATTTGACCAGTGGATTCCCTCAGCTACTTCCCCCTCCCCTGATCAGCCCCTAACTCATGTCAACATGAACACCTACCCAGTCCATTTCCTGAACAACTCTGGCCTCTCCAGAACCAAGTTTGGAACCCTGCCCTTTTAGCTGCTGAAATGTTCAAGTTCCCCAGCAGTCAGATGCACAACAGCCCCTTCTCAGTCTGTGGACCCCTCCTCAAGCATGTCAACAGATTGCAGCACATGGTTCACATATACCCCACTATCTCCACAGCTGACAGGCCCACCATTCAGTGGGCCATTTGCCTACAAGCAGCCATGGTCCAAGCACAAGCAAGGGTACTGATTTCCTGGCCCAAGATGCTCATGCACCCCATCAGCTGAGTGAATCCTGGGGGCAGAGTCATATGTGTCAACAACCTCAGCATGCACTGGAGCCCAATGGATTTCACATTCATCAACATGCTGGACACCCCAAGGATGTCTAGAAAATCTTTCTCCACCCTCCTGCAGAAACTCCACACCCAGCTGGACCTTGATGGATACCCAGCATCTGGTACCTAACTATGCTATAGTCTATTCCTCATTCTTGTTTTAGCCATGAACACTCTAAGATTAATGTGATGCTTTGTACTGCCCCATGTACTGCTGTCCCTTTGTGTTAGAGTCCCTCTCTTAGCTTTTGCATTATGTCTGCAGATTCTCTAATTTAGGGTAATCCCCAATTATGGGGGGAATCATCCCTGTCTGACAGCCATCCTGGCTAGCAGCCCCACTGCATTCACTGGCAGCTACCTGGCAGCTTCTCTTGTGCTGTAGCCTGTCTCCTATGCAGCCCTGACTCATCAGTATAGCCCATAGTTTCCCCATAGTATCAGTCTGCAGATTCTGAATTAATGCTACCTTATAGATGACATTGGAAGTACCTCAGCATATCTCTCCATCTGGATTGATCTCATGAGCCAGCGGGGGACGTCTACCTTAAAGAAGTTGTTTACAGCCAGTCAGCCCTTTATGCCATCTAAGTTCCCTCTTATGCTTTTACACTGCAGCCTTCCTGCCCTCTGCTCCCTAGCAGACTGACATTGATCTGAAGATCCCTGCTCTTAATGTGCCGTGCCCCCTTGGACCCTGTCCCAAATAATTTATTATTTACAGCTTCTCCTGCCAGCCGTTAGCATATCTAAATAGCTTTGTCAGCCTTTATACTCCTATATTTTCTTTATGCCCCTCAGCTAATTCCAGGGATTCTTGTATCCAAGAATACCTTGAATTGGGGGGGATGTTATTGTCCGTTGCGTCGGACACTGAGTTGGCATTGCGCACGCGTGGTCCTGTGGCTCCAGGACCCGGGTTGCCTGCCGCCAGGCCATAGGCTAGCTATGGCCTGCACGTGTCTTCAGAATCTTCCTGAAGACTTCCTTTTCTATATAGCCGCACGAGTTGCGATGATAAGCTATCTGCTCTTCAGTCTTCACTGTGTAACGACTCTATTGATTGAAACAATATGAAGCCTCTGGGAGTAAATTGAGGTACACATTGTATATTGTATAGCAAATGACGTTTTTAGAAAATAATTTTTCCCCAGACGTTCTTTGTTGATAAAAAATAAAGTAAATAAAAATAAAACGTTCTTTGTTAATAACAGTAAATACGATTCCCTAATTGACAACAAGCTGTTGCTCACAATGGTGCCTCAACATGTGCATCAATTCATTGAACGTATGATTAACTTATATAATGATGATTGAGACACCAAGAAGGTTACATGTTGAATTACTACATGTCTTACATATGTGTTTAACAATTCGATTTCAGCAAGGAGTAACAATTAAAATTGCCCAAGTCGGTGGTAGCGATTAAAAATAGGCAGGCCTCAGATGGGTATTTGAAGCACAGGAGCCTGCCTATTTTTATTTGCTGCCACCAACTTAGGTAATTGAAATTGAAACTTCCTGCAAAATCGGATTTAAAAAAAAAAAAAATATACAGGGGGGGGGGGGGGCAGGAAGGAAGAGTGATGAAACCAGATGTTGACAGCATGTTACTACGTGTTCGTATTAATATGGGTGTTGGAATTGTCGTGGGGGAATATAAAGTTGACATAAGGTTTCTACCCAACCCTCCCCCCATTTTTGCCCAAACGAGAGTAATCTCAAGGAAAACCTTACAACTTACTGTTCATTTTATTGGGTAACAAATGGTTGTAATTGGATCCTGGGGATAAGAGAGAGGGGAAAGGGAAGAGGAGTAGCGGACAGAGGAGGTACGGACGACCAACCCACACAACAACACAAAACAGAAAAGAAAAGAAAAAAAAAAAAAAAAAAAAAAAAAAAAAAAAAAGAAAAAAAAAAGAAAAAAAATAAAAAAAGAAAAAAATTAAAAAAAAAAAAAAAAAAAAAAAGAAAAAAAACAAAAAAAAAAAAAAAAAAAAACACAGCAAAAAAAAAAAAAAAACAAAAAAAAAAAAGAAAACAGAAAAAAAAAAAAAGAAAAAAAAAAAAAAAAAAAAAAAAAAAAAAAAAAAAAAATGACAAAAAAAACAAACAAACAAAAAAAAGACAAAAAAAAAAAAAAAAAAAAAAAAGAAAAACACCAAAAAACAAAGAAAGAAAAAAAACAAGATAAAAGAAAAATAAAAAGAAAAAAAGAAGACCAAACAAAAACCCAAACCACCAAGCCAAAAAAAAAAAAAATACAGAAAAGAAAAAAAAAAAACAGAAGAAAAAGAAAAAAAAAAAAAAAAAAAAAAAAAAAAAAAAAAAAATAAAACAAAAAAAAAAAAAAAAAAAAAAAAAAAACCCACCCACCCCCTACCACCCCCCCCCCCCCCCCCTACCCCCCCCCCCCCACCCCCCCTCCCCCCACTACCCCCCCCACCCCCCCCCCTCCTATCCTCCACCCCACCCCCCACCCCAACACCCCCCAACCCCCCTACCCGGGAGGGGCGGCCCCCCCCCCCCCCCCCCCCCCCCCCCCCCCACCCCCCCCGCGTGTAGTATTTGTAAAATAATTAACAATGCCCTACAATTTATGCCAGAGCCCCCCTCTTAGGAGTAGTAGCCCCATCTTCACCATACACATACTTTAAATCTGCACTTCAAATTTTATTTTGTAATTTACAGCCATTCAGCGGATGATTTGGGTTCAAGGTTTTTGAAGAACCCAGACTTCGGACATGAAATCGAGAATTTTGCCTGAAAATCTGAGAATTCTCGCGAGAGTTCTCGATAATTGGCCTGAGATTCTGAGAACCAAGTCTGAAGTACAAAGTGTGCTTCCCAAATTATCCCCTGAATTGCTATAATAATTCATATACGTAATAGCTTGCTGATCTTGCAGGACTAGGGCCCGGATGTGATCCTTATCAGTGTTGCCGGACATTTGTTTTATTTGACACCACTGACAAGAATCATATCCGGGCCCTAGTCCTGGATATCTTCATTAATGAAATGAAAAAAGTAATGGTTTTAACCACTGCAGGGTACCATACATGCATCTTGCAGGACTAGGACCTGGATGTGATCCTTATCAGTGTTGCCGGACATTTGTTTTATTTGACACCACTGACAAGAATCATATCCGGGCCCTAGTCCTGGATATCTTCATTAATGAAATGAAAAAAGTAATGGTTTTAACCACTGCAGGGTACCATACATGCATCTTGCAGGACTAGGACCTGGATGTGATCCTTATCAGTGGAGCCGAACATTTGTTTTATTTGACACCACTGACAAGAATCATATCCGGGCCCTAGTCCTGGATATCTTCATTAATGAAATGAAAAAAGTAATGGTTTTAACCACTGCAGGGTACCATACATGCATCTTGCAGGACTAGGACCTGGATGTGATCCTTATCAGTGGAGCCGAACATTTGTTTTATTTGACACCACTGACAAGAATCATATCCGGGCCCTAGTCCTGGATATCTTCATTAATGAAATGAAAAAAGTAATGGTTTTAACCACTGCAGGGTACCATACATGCATCTTGCAGGACTAGGACCTGGAAATGATCCTTATCAGTGTTGCCGGACATTTGTATTGTTTGACACCACTGACAAGAATCATAACCTGGCCCTAGTCCTGGATATATTCATCAATGGAATGAAACAAGTAATGGTTTTAACCACTGCAGGGTACCACACATACATCTTGCAGGACTAGGGCCCGGATATGATCCTTGTCAGCGGAGCCGAACATTTGCATTATTTGACACCACTGACAAGGGTCATATCCAGGCCCTAGTCCTGGATATCTTCATCAATGAAATGAAACAAGTAATGGTTTTAACCACTGCAGGGTACCACACATACATCTTGCAGGACTAGGGCCCGGATATGATCATTGTCAGTGTTGCCGAACATGTGTATTATTTGACACCACTGACAAGAATCATGTCCGGGGCCTAGTCCAAAATATTTTCATTCATGGAATGAAACAAGTAATGGTTTTAACCACTGCAGGGTACCACACATACACCTTGCAGGACTAGGGCCCCGAAATGATCCTTGTCAGTGGTGCCGAACATTTGCATTATTTGACACCACTGACAAGGGTCATATTCAGGCCCCAATCCTGGATATCATCACCAATGAAATAAAAAATGAGAATAAAGGGAAAATAACTTGTTTGCGTTTTTCTTGGTATTTGTTTTTACTGCCGAACATTTTTCTTGGTATTTCTTTTTACTTACGAAGACGGCGAGCAGCCAAATTGCAAGCTAAAGCTATGTAAACAAGTTCAAGTTGAAGTACCGTAGAGACACGAAAAATTAACGTCTATAAAATTTGACCTGTTCCTCGGTGGGGACGCTATGGGGCCAAAATGGGGGTCGCACAGTTCACAAGGCCGGGGGCACGGAAATGATACGTGTCGGTGGTGTCGAACATTTGCATTATTTGACACCACTGACAAGAATAATATCTGGGCTCTAGTCCTGGATGTCTTCATCAATGAAATGAAACAATAATGGTATGAACCACTGCTGGATACCATACATACATACAATCATACGTGTCGATTAGGGAGCTCAATCAATTCCAGAGCTACTCCCCTGTTATATAACGCCTTTCTCCGCGCGTTATGCGCAACGGACTTCACAGTATCATTTGTGGGCTACACATGGCAGCTTCCACCTAGCTATTTTAGCCAGCAACTGAGTTGAGTCAAAAGATTAAAGCTGCACTGGATTGCCTGTCATGCAAGTTTTCAGACTACTAGCTAGCTTTAGGTTTGGCCTAAGGGTGGGTGAAAGGAGCTGCTTAGAAGCTGCTAAGCATAGCCCAAAGTAGAAACAGTGATAGGAACCATCTTCATGTTTGTGTGTGCGGTCATAATAGCATAATCATACAGAATAATGTTGACCATAAAATCACACCATGCACAAATATGTATGTACGTGTTAATGTGACTGCTTTTGCCAGACTCACTGGCTTAAACCCAGTACAATATGTATCTGATTGTACTGCTGTTGTCAAACTCACTGGCTTCAACCCAGTACAATATGTATCTGATTGTACTGCTGTTGTCAAACTCACTGGCTTCAACCCAGTACAATATGTATCTGATTTGTACTGCGTTGTCAAACTCATGGCTTCAACCAGTACATATGTATCTGATTGTACTGCTGTTGTCAAACTCACTGGCTCAACCCAGTACAATATGTATCTGATTGTACTGCTGTTGTCAAATCACTGGCTTCAACCCAGTACAATATGTATCTGATTGTACTGCTGTTGTCAAACTCACTGGCTTCAACCCAGTACAATAGTATCTGATGTACTGCTGTTGTCAAACTCACTGGCTTCAAACCCAGTACAATATGTATCTGATTGTAACTGCTGTTGTCAAACTCACTGGCTTCAACCCAGTACAATATGTATCTGATTGTAATGCTGTTGTCAAACTCACTGGATTCAACCCAGTACAATATGTATCTGATTGTACTGCTGTTGTCAAACTCAACTGGCTTCAACCCAGTACAATATGTATCTGATTGTACTGCGTTGCAGACTCACTGGCTTCAACCCAGTACAATATGTATCTGATTGTACTGCGTGTTGTCAAACTCAATGGCTTCAACCCAGTACAATATGTTATCTGATTGTACTGCTGTTGTCAAACTCACTGGCTTCAACCCAGTACAATATGTATCTGATTGTACGCTGTTGTCAACTCACTGGCTTCAACCCAGTACAATATGTATCTGATTGTACTGCTGTTGTCAAATCACTGGCTTCAACCCAGGACAATATGTATCTGATTGTACTGCTGTTGTCAAACTCACTGGCTTCAACCCAGTACAATATGTTTTGATTGTATGCTGTTGTCAAACTCACTGGCTTCAACCCAGTACAATTGTATCTGATTGTACTGCTGTTGTCAAACTCACTGGCTTCAACCCAGTACAATATGTATCTGATTGTACTGCTGTTGTCAAACTCACTGGCTTCAACCCAGTACAATATGTATCTGATTGTACTGCTGTTTCAAACTCACTGGCTTCAACCCAGTACAATATGTATCTGATTGTACTGCTGTTGTCAAACTCACTGGCTTCAACCCAGTACAAATGTATCTGATTGTACTGCTGTTGTCAAACTCACTGGCTTCAACCCAGTACAATATGTATCTGATGTACGCGTTGTCAAATCACTGGGAAGCCCAGTACAATATGTATTGATTGACTGCTGTTGTCAAACTCACTGGCTTCAACCCAGTACAATATGTATCTGATTGTATGTGTTGTCAAAACTCACGGCTTCAACCAGTACAATATGTTATCTGATTGTACTGCTGTTGCCAACTCACTGGCTTCAACCCAGGACAATATGTATCTGATTGTACTGCTGTGTCAAACTCACTGGTCTAACAGTACAATATGTATCTGTGTACTGCTGTTGTCAAACTCACTGGTTCAACCCAGTACAATATGTAGATTGTACTGCTGTTGTCAAACTCAATGGCTTCAACCCAGTACAATATGTATCTGATTGTACTGCCGTTGCAACTCACTGGTTCAACCCAGTACAATATGTATCTGATTGTACTGCTGTTGTCAAACTCACTGGCTTCAAACCAGTACAATAGTATCTGATTGTACTGCTGTTGTCAAACTCACTGGCTCAACCCAGTACAATATGTATCTGATTGTGCTGTGTGTCAAACTCACTGGCTTCAACCCAGTACAATATGTATCTGATTGTACTGCTGTTGTCAAACTCACTGGTTCAACCCAGTACAATATGTATCTGATTGTACTGTGTGTCAAACTCACTGGCTTCAAACCGTACAATATGTATCTGATGTATGTGTTGTCAAACTCACTGGCTTCAACCCAGTACATATGTATCTGATTGTACTGCTGTTTGTCAAACTCACTGGCTTCAACCCAGTACAATATGTATCTGATTTTACTGCTGTTGTCAAACTCACTGGCTTCAACCCAGTACAATATGTATCTGATTGTACTGCTGTTGTCAAACTCACTGGCTTCACCCAGTACCATATGTATCTGATTGTACTGCTGTTGTCAAACTCACTGGCTTCAACCCAGTACAATATGTATTTGATTGTACTGCTGTTGTCAAACTCACTGGCTTCAACCCAGTACAATATGTATCTGATTGTACTGCTGTTGTCAAACTCACTGGCTTCAAACCAGTACAATATGTATCTGATTGTACTGCTGTTGTCAAACTCACTGGCTTCAACCCAGTACAATATTTATCTGATGTTACTGCTGTTGCACAACTCACTGGCTCAACCCAGTACAATAGTATCTGATTGTACTGCTGTTGTCAAACTCACTGGCTTCAACCCAGGACAATATGTATCTGATTGTACTGCTGTTGTCAAACTCACTGGCTTCAACCAGTACAATATGTATCTGATTGTACTGCTGTTGTCAAACTCATGGCTTCAACCCAGTACAATATGTATCTGATTGTACTCTTTGTCCACTCACTGGCTTCAACCAGTACAATATGTATCTGATTGTACTGCTGTTGTCAAACTCACGGGTTCAACCCAGTACCATATGTATCTGATTGTACTGCTGTTGTCAAACTCACTGGCTTCAACCCAGTACAATATGTATCTGATTGTACTGCTGTTGTCAAACTCACTGGCTTCAACCCAGTACAATATGTATCTGATTGTACTGCTGTTGTCAAACTCACTGGCTTCAACCCAGTACAATCAGATACATATTGTACTGCTGTTGTCAAACTCACTGGCTTCAACCCAGTACAATATGTATCTGATTGTACTGCCGTTGCCAGACTCACTGGCTTCAACCCAGTACAATATGTATCTGATTGTACTGCTGTTGTCAAACTCACTGGCTTCAACCCAGTACAATATGTATCTGATTGTACTGCTGTTGTCAAACTCAATCGTTCAACCCAGTACAATATGTATCTGATTGTACTGCTGTGTCAAACTCACTGGCTCAACCCAGTACAATATGTATCTGATTGTACTGCTGTGTCAAACCACTGGCTTCAACCCAGTACAATATGTATCTGATTGTACTGCGTGTGCAACTCACTGGCTTAACCCAGTACAATATGTATCTGATTGTACTGCTGTTGTCAAACTCACTGGCTTCAACCCAGTACAATATGTATCTGATTGTACTGCTGTTGTCAAACTCACTGGCTTCAACCCAGTACAATATGTATCTGATTGTACTGCTGTTGTCAAAATCACTGGCTTCAACCCAGTACAATATGTATCTGATTGTACTGTGTTGTCAAACTCACTGGCTTCAACCCAGTACAATATGTATCTGATTGTACTGCTGTTGTAAACTCACTGGCTTCAACCCAGTACAATATGTATCTGATTGTACTGCTGTTGTCAAACTCACTGGCTTCAACCCAGTACAATATGTATTGATTGTACTGCTGTTGTCAAAACTCACTGGCAACCCAGTACAATATGTATCTTATGTACTGCTGTTGTCAAACTCACTGGCTTCAACCCAGTACAATATGTATTGATTGTACTGCTGTTGTCAAACTCACTGGCTTCAACCCAGTACAATATGTATCTGATTGTACTGCTGTTGTCCAAACTCACTGGCTTCAACCCAGTACAATATGTATCTGATTGTACTGCTGTTGTCAAAACTCACGGCTTCAACCCGTACAATATGTATCTGATTGTACTGCTGTTGTCAAACTCACTGGCTTCAACCCAGTACAATATGTATCTGATTGTACTGCTGTTGTCAAACTCACTGGCTTCAACCCAGTACAATATGTATCTGATTGTATGCTGTTGCCAACTCACTGGCTTCAACCCAGTACAATATGTATCGTTGTACTGCTGTTGTCAAACTCAACTGGCTTCAACCCAGTACAATATGTATCTGATTGTACTGCTGTTGTCAAATCACTGGCTTCAACCAGTACAAATATGTATCTGATTGTACTGTGTTGTCAAAATCACTGGCTTCAACCCAGTACAATATGTATCTGATTGTACTGCTGTTGTCAAACTCACTGGCTTCAACCCAGTACAATATGTATCTGTATGTACTGCTGTTGTCAAACTCACTGGCTTCAACCCAGTACAATGAGTATCTGATTGTAATGCTGTTGTCAAACTCACTGGCTTCAACCCAGTCAATATGTATCGATTGTACTGCTGTTGCAACACTGGTTCAACCCAGGTACAATCATGTATCTGATTGTACTGCTGTTGTCAACTCACTGGCTTCAACCCAGTACAATATGTATCTGATGTACTGCTGTTGTCAAACTCACTGGCTTCAACCCAGTACAATATGTATCTGATTGTACTGCTGTTGTCAAACTCACTGGCTTCACCCAGTACAATATGTATCTGATTGTATGCTGTGTCAAAACTCACTGGCTTCAACCCAGTACAATATGTATCTGATTGTACTGCTGTTGTCAAACTCACTGGCTTCAACCCAGTACAATATGTATTGATGTTGTACTGCGTTGTCAAAACTCACTGGCTTCAAACCAGTACAATATGTATCTGATTGTACTGCTGTTGTCAAACTCACTGGCTTCAAACCCAGTACAATATGTATCTGATTGTACTGCGTTGTCAAACTCACTGGCTTCAACCCAGTACAATATGTATCTGATTGTACTGCTGTTGTCAAAACTCACTGGCTTCAACCCAGTACAATATGTATCTGATTGTACTGCTGTTGTCAAACTCACTGGCTTCAACCCAGTACAATATGTATCTGATTGTACTGCCGTTGCCAGACTCACTGGCTTCAACCCAGTACAATATGTATCTGATTGTACTGCTGTTGTCAAACTCACTGGCTTCAACCCAGTACAATATGTATCTGATTGTACTGCTGTTGTCAAACTCATGGCTTCAACCAGTACATATGTATCTGATTGTACTGCTGTTGTCAAACTCACTGGCTTCAACCCAGTACAATATGTATCTGATTGTACTGCTGTTGTCAAACTCACTGGCTTCAACCCAGTACAATATGTATCTGATTGTACTGCTGTTGTCAAACTCACTGGCTTCAACCCAGTACAATATGTATCTGATTGTACTGCTGTTGTCAAACTCACTGGCTTCAACCCAGTACAATAGTATCTGATTGTACTGCTGTTGTCAAACTCACTGGCTTCAACCCAGTACAATATGTATCTGATTGTACTGCTGTTGTCAAACTCACTGGCTTCAACCCAGTACAATATGTATTGATTGTACTGCTGTTGTCAAACTCATGGCTTCAACCCAGTACAATATGTATCTGATGATATGCTGTTGTCAAACTCACTGGCTTCAACCCGTACAATATGTATCTGATTGTACTGCTGTTGTCAAACTCACTGGCTTCAACCCAGTACAATATGTATCTGATTGTACTGCTGTTGTCAAACTCACTGGCTTCAACCCAGTACAATATGTATTTGATTGTACTGCTGTTGTCAAACTCACTGGCTTCAACCCAGTACAATATGTATCTGATTGTACTGCTGTGTGTCAAACTCACTGGCTTCAACCCAGTACAATATGTATCTGATTGTTTACTGTGTTGTCAAACTCACTGGCTTCAACCCAGTACAATATGTATCTGATTGTACTGCTGTTGTCAAACTCACTGGCTTCAACCCAGTACAATATGTATCTGATTGTACTGCTGTTGTCAAACCACTGGCTTCAACCCAGTACAATATGTATTGATTGTACTGCTGTTGTCAAAATCACTGGCTTCAACCCAGTACAATATGTATCTGATTGTACTGCTGTTGTCAAATCACTGGCTTCAAACCCAGTACAATATGTATCTGATGTACTGCTGTTGTCAAAATCACTGGCTTCAACCCAGTACAATATGTATCTGATTGTATGCTGTTGTCAAACTCACTGGCTTCAACCAGTACAATATGTATCTGATTGTACTGCTGTTGTCAACACTCACTGGCTTCAACCCAGTACAATATGTATCTGATTGTACTGCTGTTGTCAAACTCACTGGCTTCAACCCAGTACAATATGTATCTGATTGTACTGCTGTTGTCAAACTCACTGGCTTCAACCCAGTACAATATGTATCTGATTGTACTGCTGTTGTCAAACTCACTGGCTTCAACCCAGTAAATATGTATCTGATTGTACTGCTGTTGTCAATCTCACTGGCTTCAACCCAGTACAATATTGTATCTGATTGTACTGCTGTTGTCAAACTCACTGGCTTCAACCCAGTACAATATGTATCTGATTGTACTGCTGTTGTCAAACTCACTGGCTTCAACCCAGTACAATATGTATATGATGTACGCTGTTGTCAAACTCACGGCTTAACCCAGTACAATATGTATCTGATTGTACTGCGTGTGTCAAACTCACTGGCTTCAACCCAGTACAATATGTATCTGATTGTACTGCTGTTGTCAAACTCACTGGCTCAACCCAGTACAATATGTATCTGATTGTACTGCTGTTGTCAAACTCACTGGCTTCAAACCAGTACAATATGTATCTGATTGTACTGCTGTTGTCAAACTCACTGGCTTCAACCCAGTACAATATGTATCTGATTGTACTGCTGTTGTCAAACTCACGCTTCAACCAGTACAATATGTATCTGATTGTACTGCTGTTGTCAAACTCACTGGCTTCAACCCAGTACAATATGTATCTGATTGTACTGCTGTTGTCAAACTCACTGGCTTCAAAACCAGTACAATATGTATCTGATTGTACTGCTGTTGTCAAACTCACTGGCTTCAACCCAGTACAATATGTATCTGATTGTACTGCTGTTGTCAAACTTCACTGGTTTCAACCCAGTCCAATAGGTATCTGATTGTAGCTGCTGTTGTTCAAACTCACTGGCTTCAACCCCGTACAATTTATCTGATTGTACTGCTGTTGTCACCTCACTGGCTTCAACCAGTACAATATGTATCTGATTTTACTGCTGTTTCAAACTCACTGGCTTTCAAACCCAGTACATATGTATCTGATGTAACTGCTGTTGTCAACTCACTGGCTTCAACCCAGTACCATATGTATCTGATGTACTGCTGTTGTCAATCACTGGCTTCACCCGTCAATATTATCTGATTGTACTGCCGTGGCCAGCTCCACTGGCTTCACCCAGTACAATATGTATCTGATTGTACTGCTGTTGTCAAACTCACGGCTTCAACCCAGTACAATATGTATCTGATTGTACTGCTGTTGTCAAACTCACTGGCTTCAACCCAGTACAATATGTATCTGATTGTACTGCTGTTGTCAAACTCACTGGCTTCAACCCAGTACAATATGTAATCTGATTGATACTGCCTGTTGTCAAACTCACTGGCTTCAAACCCAGTACAATATGTATCTGATTGTACTGCTGTTGTCAAACTCACTGGCTTCAACCCAGTACAATATGTTATCTAGTTGTACTGCTGTTGTCAAACTCACTGGCTTCAACCTCAGTACAATATGATCTGAATTGTACCTGCTTGTGTGTCAAACTCACTGGCTTCACCCAGTACAAATATGTATCTGATTGTACTGCTGTTGTCAAACTCACTGGCTCAACCCAGTACAATATGGTATATGATTGTACTGCTGTGCCCGACTCACTGGCTTCAACCCCGTAAAATATGTATCTGATGTTATGCTGTTGTCCAACCTCACTGGCTGCAACCCAGTACAATATGTATGTTGGATTGTACTGCTGTTTGTCAAACTCACTGGCTTCAACCCAGACATATGTATCTGATTGTACTGCCTGTTGTCCAACTCACTGGCTTCAACCCAGTCCAATATGTATCTGATTGTACTGCTGTTGTCAAACTCACTGGCTTCAACCCAGTACAATATGTATCTGATTGTACTGCTGTTGTCAAACTCACTGGCTTCAACCCATTACATATGTTTTCTGCAAAAAAAAAAAAATTGTACTGCTGTTTGTCAAACGTCACTGCTCAACCCGTACAATTGTATCTGATTGTACTGCTGGTGTCAACTCACTTGCTTCACCCAGTTACAATATGTATCTGATTGTACTGCTGTTGTCAAACTCACTGGCTTCAACCCAGTACAATATGTATCTGATTGTACTGCTGTTGTCAAACTCACTGGCTTCAACCCAGTACAATATGTATCTGATTGTACTGCTGTTGTCAAACTCACTGGCTTCAACCCAGTACAATATGTATCTGATTGTACTGCTGTTGTCAATCACTGGCTTTAAATCCAGTACAATATGTATCTGATTTACTGCTGTTGCAAACTCACGGCTTCACCCCAGTACAATATGTAATCTGATTGTACTGCGGTGTCAAACTCACTTGTTCCAACCCAGCCATATGTATCTGGATTGTACTGCTGTTGTCAAACGCACTGGCTTCAACCCCGTCACTATGTACTGATTTACTGCTGTGTCAAACTCACTGCTTCAACCATTACATATGTATCTGATTGTACTGCTGTTGTCAAACTCACTGGCTTCAACCCAGTACAATATGTATCTGATTGTACTGCTGTTGTCAAACTCACTGGCTTCAACCCAGTACAATATTTATCTGATTGTACTGCTGTTGCCAGACTCACTGGCTTCAACCCAGTACAACATGTATCTGATTGTACTGCTGTTGCCAGACTCACTGGCTTCAACCCAGTACAATATGTATCTGATTGTACTGCTGTTGTCAAACTCACTGGCTTCAACCCAGTACAATATGTATCTGATTGTACTGCTGTTGTCAAACTCACTGGCTTCACACCCGTAAAATGTATCTGATTGTACGCTGTTGTCAAACTCACTGCTTCAACCCATTACAATATGTAATCTGATTGTACTGCCGTTGCCAACTCACTGGCTTCAACCCAGTACAAATTTATCTGATTGTACTGCTGTTGTCAAACTCACTGGTTTCAACCCAGTACAATATGTATCTGATTGTACTGCTGTTGTCAAACTCACTGGCTTCAACCCAGTACAATATGTATCTGATTGTACTGCTGTTGTCAAACTCACTGGCTTCAACCCAGTACAATATGTATCTGATTGTACTGCTGTTGTCAAACTCACTGGCTTCAACCCAGACAATATGTATCTGATTGTACTGCTGTTGTCAAACTCACTGGCTTCAACCCAGTACAATATTTATCTGATTGTACTGCTGTTGTCAGACTCACTGGCTTCAACCCAGTACAATATGTATCTGATTGTACTGCTGTTGTCAAACTCACTGGCTTCACCCAGTACAATATGTATCTGATTGTACTGCTGTTGTCAAACTCACTGGCTTCAACCCAGTACAATATGTATCTGATTGTACTGCTGTTGTCAGACTCACTGGCTTCAACCCAGTACAATATGTATCTGATTGTACTGCTGTTGTCAAACTCACTGGCGTCTAGCTAGTGTCATCTGTGTCTGATTGTGCGTGCTGGTCGTGTTATATTGTACTTGCATGCATTTTTAGTCTTCAGTCCAGGGGTTACCAAATAGGCTGAAGGAACTTGCCCAACCTTAAAACAGGAAAGGCATTTAAAAAAACAAGCATTGGTGAACTGAACCCCAACAAATATATTATATGGGTGGATCAGCTAACTGCATAGCATCAAGCAATATAAGCACAATCTCGTGCTTAATTAATCAATCAATCTTGTGATGAATCGATCACGTGCGCATGTTGCTTGATGCTATGTACTTAGCTGATCCGCCCGTATAATATATTTGTTGGGGTTCAGTTTAGCAGTGCTTTATTAAAAAAATGATAAATCACGAGACTGATTGATTGATTGATTGATTGATTGATTGATTGATTGATTGATTGATTGATAGATTGATCACGAAATTGTGCGCATGTTGCTCGATGCTATGCAGTTAGATGATCCACACCTACATAATATATTTGTTGGGGTTCAGTCCACCAGTGCTCGGCTGGATGCCGCACATTTAGGCTGCCCTGTCACTGGAGAGCGCATTGCAGTGTGGCGTGGAGGGATTGTAGTGAGCTGTATGTTTGAACAACCTAGTGCAGGTATTGTTAAAGAATTGGCTGTAGGCAACCCAACCGGCTTCATATTGAGCCAGGCGTTAACAAACCCAGATGAGTCATTGTTGTAACATTGGTTTCTATCGATTTTGTTTGAATCACCTCATTTTCGTTTGAAAGCTTTGAACAAAGTTTGAGAGTGAACTTGTCGTTGTTCAAACTTCGAATTGAATCAGCTCATTTTCGTTTTTCATTACTATATACTACATAACTATAATTCAAGAAATTCTAGATTGTCAGGAGGGGCTTATCATTTTTATTATCATTATTCTTATTCTTATAGTTAGCTTATCATGGAACCAGGTACTAAAATTCATGGAATTTTTTATTTTTGGCAGAGCAACCTCTTCCAGGGGGCGGGAGCCCCCATGTTTACCCATTTGTCCGTCCGACAAAAAATAAATTGAAGCCTGACACGTCAGCCAACGGTCGCGTAACTACCTCGCTTCGGTCAGCTCCATTGTTGCCACCTTTCGTTCCGTTGCCAATACACCCGCCAATTTTCCGCGTCGCTTGCAACGCTGCCTAGGACTTGTCTGGGGGGGCTGATTATTTATATTAATCACCTCGTCAGACAAGGATTCCTTGCAATTTGTTGGTTCCCCAGAACAGTTTGAAATGCAGCACATCAGTGATTATGGCCTCCGACACCTTTTATGGGAAATTAAGACCATATGGAGGGTTGCTTGTGCTTTGTTGGTTTCCCACAACAGTTTGAAATGCAGCGCATCAGTGATCTTGGCCTCCGTCACCTCCTTTGAGAAATTAAGACCATATGGAGGATTTGTTGCGATTTGTTGGTTCCCCACGACAGTTTGAAATGCAGCGCATCAGTGATCTTGACCACCGACACATTCTCTGGGAAATTCAGACCAGATGGTCTAAATTTCCCAGATAAGGTGTCGGAGGCCAAGATCACTGAGTCTGGTCTAAATTTCCCAGAAATGGTGTCGGAGGCCAATATCTCTAAGTCTGGTCTTAATTTCCCGGAGAAGGTGTCGGAGGCCAAGATTACTGATGCGATGCTTTTCAAACTGCTCTAACAAACTGCGCTGCTTTTCAACTAACAAACTGTGCTGCTTTTCAAACTGTTCTAATTCCAACAAATCGCAAACAATCATCGTCTGATGAGGTGAGGGAAAATTCAAAGAAACCAATGTTCAAGACTACTGGAATGGACAAGAACGAGAAGATTGTTGAGCACCGTCAAAAGCGAAGGGCAGTGGATTAAACTTCCTTATATGAGCAGAGCCACACCACACCACACCAGCACCATCAAAAAGCGAAGGGCAGTGGATTAAACTTCCTTATATGAGCAGGGACCGGCATATCATATGATGCAACCCAAAGGTGAGTTTGATATCATGTGATGCAACACAAAGGTGAGTTTGATATCATATTATCATGTGATGCAATATATCATATGATATCATGGTACCGTTTCCTATATATATAGGGAACGGCAGCTAATGTTAGTGTTTGAAAAAGTAATGGTAACTAATATTCTTACTGTGTCACAATAATATTAGTTTTTCAACTAAATTCAAAATTCTGGTGAGACGGCTCGTCCAACTGGTATCATATAATATTATTTATTCACTAATATTATTAAAATAGCCGACCCCTATATATATAAGTAGAAGCATCATCTGCTTACGATCGTCTGATGCTCACACACTAGCCAGGGGCCCTACCAACCGGGTGCCAACCGGGTACGACCCGGACCCCTTCCCCAGGGGCCCTACCAACCGGGTGCCAACCGGGTACGACCCAGACCCCTTCCCCAGGGGCCCTACCAACCGGGTGCCAACCGGGTACGACCCGGGGATCACCAACTGGGTACGACCATCGACGGTGGGTACATACGATCACCAACCGGGTACCATCATCTGATGCTCACACGCTAGTGTATTGTGGTCTGGCGTGTTGTAGTGTTGTGTGGTATGGTGTGTTGTGTGTGGTGTGGTATCGTGTTTTGTGTTGTGTGTGGTGTGGTATGATATGGTGTGTTGTGTGGTGTGGTATGGTATGGTATGGTGTGCGTTATGGTATGGTATGGTGTGTTGTGTGGTATGGTATGGTGTGTGTGGAAGTGAGCCAACTAGCCCTACCAATGGACGCAAAATTTAAACCCCCCTCTCGATCGCTGATGAACACTGCTATCCAATGCTCTACGTGGTCATTCAGTGCTGTTGTACAATGTCATTCAATTCTGTACACTGCCATTTCATGTTGCACTCTGTCATTCAATGCTGTACTACTGTACTACATGACGGTGTGTTGTGTGTAGGGGTCGGCTATGTTATATAATATTAGTGAATTAATCAGATTATATAATATTATATAATATAAGTCGGACGATCCGTCTCACCAGAAGTTCGAATTTATTTGAAAAACTAATATTATTGTGACACTGTAATAATATTAGATCATCTCAGTTTTGCAAACACTAATATTGTTTGCTGTTTCCTATACCTAAGCAGCAGGGTACTTCCAAGCGCGCGCTTTTGCGCGCTGGCGCACTGCCTTTTTGAGCCCCACAGCGCGAATCGCGCAGTTTTTTGCAACCCCCTGTGGACGCAGCAAGCATTTTTTGCGCTTTTTGCACTCCAAAGCGCAGTTTGTTATTTCAAGTGCGCTAAAGCACTGGCCAATTCGGTCAAAGAGAGTACCCTGATAAGCAGAGGCATCCTCTGTGTACTATCATCTGATGCACACACACCGTCATGTAGGTGAGCGTATGTACCCACCGTCATGTATCGGGTACGACTCGGACCCCTTCCCCAGGGGCCTTACCAACCGGGTGCCAACCGGGTACGACTCGGACCCCTTCCCCAGGGGCCCTACCAACCGGGTGCCAACCGGGTACGACCCGGGGATCACCAACTGGGTACAACCACCGACGGTGGGTACATACGATCACCAACCGGGTACCATCATCTGATGCACACACACTTGTGTGCTGTGGCCTGGCGTGTTGTAGTGTGGTGTGGTGTGGTATGGTGTGGTGTGGGGGTGTGGTATGGTATGGCGTGTGGTGTGTTGTGGTGTGGCGTGTGTGGTATGGTATGTTGTGTTGTGTTGTGTTGTGTGTGGTAGTGAATCAACCAGCCCTACCCACCTGATGGGTTGTAGCATACGATCTCACTTTCTGAATGCACACAAAGGCACAATGTGGTGTGCATTGTGCTATGGTATGGTGCGTTGTGTTGTGTGTGGTGTGGTATGGAGTGTGTTGTTTGTGGTATTGAATAAACTGGCCCTACCCACCTGATGGGTTGTAGCGTATTGACTAAACTGGCCCTACCCACCTGATGGGTTGTAGCGTATTGACTAAACTGGCCCTACCCACCTGATGGGTTGTAGCGTATTGAATAAACTGGCCCTACCCACCTGATGGGTTGTAGCGTATTGAATAAACTGGCCCTACCCACCTGATGGGTTGTAGCGTATTGATAAACTGGCCCTACCCCACCTGATGGGGTTGTAGCGTATTGAATAAACTGGCCCTACCCACCTGATGGGTTGTAGCGTATTGAATAAACTGGCCCTACCCACCTGATGGGTTGTAGCGTATTGAATAAACTGGCCCTACCCACCTGATGGGTTGTAGCGTATTGAATAAACTGGCCCTACCCACCTGATGGGTTGTAGCGTATTGAATAAACTGGCCCTACCCACCTGATGGGTTGTAGCGTATTGACTAAACTGGCCCTACCCACCTGATGGGTTGTAGCGTATTGACTAAACTGGCCCTACCCACCTGATGGGTTGTAGCGTATTGAATAAACTGGCCCTACCCACCTGATGGGTTGTAGCGTATTGACTAAACTGGCCCTACCCACCTGATGGGTTGTAGCGTATTGACTAAACTGGCCCTACCCACCTGATGGGTTGTAGCGTATTGACTAAACTGGCCCTACCCACCTGATGGGTTGTAGCGTATTGACTAAATTGGCCCTACCCACCTGATGGGTTGTAGCGTATTGAATAAACTGGCCCTACCCACCTGATGGGTTGTAGCGTATTGACTAAACTGGCCCTACCCACCTGATGGGTTGTAGCGTATTGACTAAACTGGCCCTACCCACCTGATGGGTTGTAGCGTATTGACTAAACTGGCCCTACCCACCTGATGGGTTGTAGTGTATTGAATAAACTGGCCCTACCCACCTGATGGGTTGTAGCGTATTGAATAAACTGGCCCTACCCACCTGATGGGTTGTAGCGTACGACTTGATCCATCAGCTTGTGATTTGTTTCCAGCCAGTCATCAGGATGACAGGTCAGGCACCCTGTGGTGGTCATGGGAGTTGGGGGGACCCTGGATGGTCGTAGGCTGTTGAGCGGAGGTTCTAGGTGAACCACAACCGCCAGTGTTCGCTTTCCTTTCTTTCCCTGTTTACCCTTCTTGCCCTTCTTCCCAGGGGTAGGAGGGGGAACAGGAACAACGGTCGCCTTTGGGGTTGCGGGAGCTGAGCTTTTGACCTATGTGTGTGGGTGAGGGTGTGGGTGTGGGTGAGGGTGTGGGTGTGGGTGAGAGTGTGGGTGAGGGTGTGGGTGTGGATCTGGGTGAGGGTGTGGATGTAGGTGAGGGGGCTGTGACAATTAATTTCCGGCTTAAGGGTTGGTGAGGGTGTAGGTGAGGGTGTTTGGGACTGTTACTTTTTGGCATGGGTGAGGGTGAGAGTGTAGTTGAGGGTGTTGGGACAATTACTTCGGGGTGTGGGTGTGGGTGAGGGTGTTGATGAGGGTGTGGGTGATGGTGTGGATCTGGGTGAGGGTGTTGTGACAATTACTTTTTGGTATGGGTGTGGGTGAGGGTGTAGTCGAGGGTGTTGGGACAATCACGTTTTGGTATGGGTGTGGGTGAGGGTGTAGGTGAGGGTGTGGGTGTAGCTGAGGGTGTTGTGACAATCACTTTTTGGTATGGGTGTGGGTGAGGGTGTAGGTGAGGGAGTTGCGACAATTACGTTTTTGTATGGGTGTGGGTGAGGGTGTAGGTGAGGGTGTTGGGACAATTACTTTTTGGTATGGGTGTGGGTGAGGGTGTTGGGACAATTACTTTGGGGTATGGGTGTAGGTGAGGGTGTTGGTGAGGGTGTTGATGGGGGTGTTGGGACAGTTACTTTGAGGTGAGCGTATGAGAGGGTGTTGGTGAGGGCGTTAATGCGGGTGTGGATGTTGGTGCGGGTGTAGGTGCGGGTGTTGGGACAGTTACTTTGGGGTGAGCGTATGAGAGAGGGTGTTGGTGAGGGTGGGGTGAGGGTGTTGGGGAGGGTGTTGGGGAGGGTGTTGGTGAGGGTGTAGGTGAGGGTGTTGGGGAGGGTGTTAGGACAGTTCATTTGGGGTATGGATGTGGGTGAGGGTGTAGGTGAGGGTTTTGGGACAGTCCCTTTTCAGTATGGGTGTGGGTTAGGTTATAGGTGAGGGTGTTGCGCCAATGACTTTTCGGTATGGGTGTGGGTGAGGGTGTAGGTGAGGGTGTTGGAACAGACCCTTTTCGGTGTGGGTGTGGGTATAGGTGAGGGTGTTGTGACAATTACTTTTCGGTATGGGTGTGGGTGAGGGTGTTGGTGAGGGTGTTGGGACAGTTACTTTTTGGTTTGGGTGTGGGTGAGGGTGTAGGTGAGGGTGTTGGGATAGTTACTTTTCGGTATGGGTGTGGGTGAGGGTGTAGGTGAGGGTGTTGGGATAGTTGCTTTTCGGTATGGGTGTGGGTGAGGGTGTAGGTGAGGGTATTTGGGACAGTTACTTTTTGGCATGGGTGAGGGTGAGAGTGTAGTAGAGAGTGTTGGGACAGTAACGGATCCTATAACCTGACTGGTAGCAGATTTTGAGAGTGAGGGTCTGCTAGGAGCTACCTTGGGTGCTGGTGGTGCTTCAAATGGCCAAATTGGCCAGCGCTTTAGCGCACTTGAAAACAAAAAAACTGCGCTTTGTAGTGCAAAAAGAGCAAAAATTGCTTGCAGCGCCCACAAGGGGTTGCAAAAAACTGCGCTTGAAGCGCAGAGGGGGTCAAAAAGTCAGCGCTCAAAAGCGCCAAAGGGCGCGCTTTGAGCTACCTTGAGTGGTTTTGGTGCTTCCTTTGGTGATGCTTCCTCTGGTGGTGGTGATGTCGCAACAGGCGCATTCACATCTGAAGAGTGTGGCTGGACAGGTGATTTGGCAGCAGGAGTTACACCCACAACTGGGCCAGGCATCTCTGGTGTGCTGCAGACCTTGGCTACTCCCTCAGCTACTGCCGCCAAGCTGTCCAGCCCAGCCTTAGCATCACCGCCAGGGGCAACTCTATATTCTGGCGGAGGTGAGGGGGCGTCCCCATCCCTCTCCTGTATTCCTTCCGGCATGTCGATCTCAATAGGGACAACTCCGACACCTAGCACCATCATGTCAGCATCAGGGGCTGCACGGGGTAAGCAAGTTGGAGAACAACCTTGTGGGTTGGTTGAAGCAGCCCCTGACGCACTAGCCAACCCCATGTGCATCGAGCTTTCTCTTGAAGATGCTCTGGCCCCATCTAGGGCTTCAGTCTCTTTCTTGAGGCTCCCATGTGCACTACCATGTGCACTACTGTGAGCACTTCCATGAGCACTACCAAGAGCACTATTGCGAGCACTACAATGTGCACAACTGCGAGCACTACCAGGAGCACTACTGCGAGCACTACCACGAGCACTACCATGGGCACTCCCGGGAGCACTACCATGGGCACTACCACGAGCACTACCGGAGCTGCTGGTTCTCTCACCAGCCCCCGCTTCAGCAAGAGGGTGCTTGGCAATGTAGGGCGGAGTCACCCTTGAGAGGCTCCCAGTGCCTGCCCTGGATGCAAGAGTCCTGAGAGAGGCTGATGGAGAAGCCATACTAGCTGAAGTTAATGATCCTGATCTCCGGTGGGGGCTTGGAGGGGCAGTATACAGCGGGGTATGCGGATGAGAGTTGAGGGCTTCCTTTTGAGATGTCCGCAAGGAGGAAGATTCAAGTGCCGGTGGGGTGTAAGGATGTGATCCAAGGCCATCCTGTTGAGGTGTCCGTCCAAGGCCATCCTTTTGAGACGTCCGTCCAAGGCTATCCTTTTGAGATGTCCGCAAGGACGCAGACTGACTGCTGGAAGAGTGTGAGACGGCTGTTTGAGCTTCACCACTGATACCCTGCAGAGCTTGATGGTCTGAGAAACCAAGTGAAAGGAAGAGGAAGGAAGTGAAACAAAGTGGAAGGAAGTAAAATAAAGTGGGAGGCAGTGAAACAAAGTGGAAGGAAGTGAAACGAAGTGGAAGGACGTGAAATGAAGTGGAAGGTAGTGGAGGGAAGTGGAAGGACGTGAAATGAAGTGAAACAAAGTGGAAGGTAGTGGAAGGAAATGGAAGGACGTCAAATGAAGTGAAACAAAGTGGAAGGTAGTGGAAGGAAGTGGAAGGACGTGAAATGAAGTGAAACAAAGTGGAAGGTAGTGGAAGGAAGTGGAAGGAAGTGAAACAAAGGGAAATGAAGGGAAATGAAGTGGAAGGAAGTGAAACGAAGTGAACTGAAGGGAAATGAAGTGGAAGGAAGTGAAACGAAGTGAAACAAAGTGAAGCAAAGCGAAAAGAAGGGAAATGAAGTGGAAGGAAGTAGAACAAATTGAGTGAAACCAATTGGCGACTGGATGCGGGCGTGACCCCCCAATACTTGGAAGGGGGGGCGGAGGCACACCCCTCGCCCCTGCCCCCTGTGCCAACCCAATGCTTAGGAATGGCCCCGTCCCCCAGGGTGCTCCGCCCCCCCTTCTAAGTATTACATTGGGCTAAAGAAGGTGATTTGCTTTGCATACCTTTGGCGATTGGATGCGGGCGTGGCCCCCTGATAATTGGAAGGGGGGATGGAGGCACACCCCTTGCCCCTGCTCCCTGCGCATCCATCCGGGTAGGCCCATTGATCGGGGGCAGGGGAACCGCCATGCCAGCGAATGCTCCTGCTCTGGGCCGGCTAGGTGATGCAACTGGTGGAGTGCCATCACCACTGTGAGGGTGGTAGGGGGAAGCTGGTCAGCACTTGGGTTTAGGTGGTTTAGGTGTAGGTGGTTCAGCTGTAGGTTCTCCCAGCTTCCTAGGCTCTCCCAGCTCCCCCCTACCAGTGAGGGTGGTGGAGGGAAGCTGGTCAGCACTTGGGTTTAGGTGGTTTAGGTGTAGGTGGTTCAGCTGTAGGTTCTCACAGCTTCCTAGGCTCTCCCAGCTCCCCCCTACCAGTGAGGGTGGTGGGGGGAAGCTGGTCAGCACTTAAATATAGGTGGTTTAGGTATAGGTGGTTTAGGTGTAGGTTTTCCCAGCTTCCTAGGCTCTGCCAGCTCCCCCCTACTAGTGAGGGTGGTAGGGGGAAGCTGGTCAGCACTTGGGTTTAGGTGTAGGCTCTCCCAGCTTTGTAGGCTCTGCCAGCTTCCCCCTACTAGTGAGGGTGGTAGGGGGAAGCTGGTCAGCACTTGGGTTTAGGTGGATTAGGTGTAGGTGGTTTAGGTGTAGGTTTCCCCAGCTTCTTAGGCTCTCCCAGGTTCCCCCTACCTGTGAGGGTGGGAGTTTGCAGCAAACGTGTGCCATCCGACAGTTGAAGATGCAAGGCCACTGTAACAGTGGTTGGGAGAAGCTGGTCAGCACTTGGGTACAGGTGGTTAAGGTTTAGGTGGTTCAGGGTCTAGCTGGTTTAGGTTTAGGCGGTTTAGATGGTTTAGGAAAAGAAGTGCTGATCAGATAGGTGCTGACCAGCTGTGTAGCTGTGTAGCTGTGCAGCTGTGTAGCTGTGCAGCTTTGTAGCTGTGTAGCAGAGCAGCTATATAGCTGTGTAGCTGACCAGCTGTGTGGTGGATTTTAAACCAGCTGTGCAGCTTTGTAGCTGCGTAGCAGAGCAGCTATGTAGCTGTGTAGCTGACCAGCTGACCAGCTGTGCAGCTGTATGGTGGATTTTAAACCAGCTGTGCAGCTTTGTAGCTGTGTAGCAGAGCAGCTATGTAGCTGTGTAGCTGACCAGCTGACCAGCTGTGCAGCTGTGTAGTGGATTTTAAACCAGCTGTGCAACTTTGTAGCTGTGTAGCAGAGCAGCTATGTAGCTGTGTAGCTGACCAGCTGACCAGCTGTACAGCTGTGTAGTGGATTTTAAACCAGCTGTGCAACTTTGTAGCTGTGTAGCAGAGCAGCTATGTAGCTGTGTAGCTGACCAGCTGACCAGCTGTGCAGCTGTGTGGTGGATTTTAAACCGCAAAAAAAAAACTACGCTGATAGCCTTGCACGCCCTACCTGGGAGTGTGGGAGTTTGCAGTAAAGGTATGCCAGACGCCAGGCTCTAGAGTATGTTGAACACCCCCGGCTTCATGCTGGTGCTGGTACTTGCGAGCGTGGCTTAATAAGGACGCACCATCCTCTGACTCAAACATCTGGACCACTAGTTTTTTCACTCTGCAGACATGGAAATTTGAACAATTGAACTTGAAATTCGGAATTTGAAAATGTAAAATCGGAAAATTGACAATTTTAATGCCTTGCCACAAGGCGTGAGATTAGAGGAACCTTCTTGTACGCTTGAACTAGGGAATGGTTACCGTGGGTTTCGCTTTCGCAGACCGCAGCAACGTCTGAGCTCGACTACTGCACGATGCATCTAGCGGCGTTCTTTTTATCTCAGCAAAGAATGATTGATGATGACTGGATGATGGTAGTAGTGGTAGTGATGGTAGTAGTGATTATATGTAGTATGATATATAAAGTATGATAGATAGTATGATGTAGATAGTATGATATATATATAATATATAGTATGATACATAGTAGTGGTAGTGATGGACTGATGGTAGTACTGATTATTCCCCTGATAATCTAAAATATCTTCCTCAGCTCCCTCAGTTCCCCTGCCTGCCCACGCCCCACACAGTTCCACTGTCTGCCACCAACCCTGCACAGCCCCACACAGTTCCACTGTCTGCCATCAACCCTGCACAGCCCCACACAGGTCCACTATCGTCACCTTGCAGATTGAGCAGAGTCCATGTAGCCCTCTTCACAATCACTAGTAAGTCCATCCACACATAGAGCTGTTGCGCCCAGGTCTTTCCCGGGTGGCCTAGCTCTGCAGTCCATTATCTCGGCAGCTGCTAGCTTCTTCTGCCACAGGTTGGGTTTGTGACGTGACACTGGGCAGAAGTGGGGTGGGGGTTGGGGCGAAGGTGAGGGTAAAAGAGTGGTGGTGGGGTGGGGGTGAGTGTGGGGTGGGGAAGAGGGTGAGTGTGGGGTGGGGGTGGGGGTGAGGGCAAAGGTGAGGGTGGGGTGGGGATGAGGAAAGGGGAGGAGTGAGGGTGAGACTGGGGGGAGAGGACGAGGGCGGGGGGGTGAAGGTGTGGGTGTGGGTGTGGGTGAGTGTGGGGGGGGGGGGGGCGAGGGTGAGGGTGAGAGAGAGGGGGGGGGTGGGGGGGGGGGAGTGAGGGTGAGGGGGAGGAAGGGGATAATGAGGAAGGGGATACGGACGAGGGTGAGGATGAGGATGATGGTGGTGATGGTGGTGGTGATGGTGGTGGTGATGGTGGTGGTGATGGTGGTGGTGATGGTGGTGATGGTGGTGGTGACCTCTAAGCCTGGAAACCCAAAGCTATGTGCCAGGCACTGCCAGCAAGTAATTTGAAGACCCCCATTTCTTTTTTTACTTCCCGCCAAAAATGGCAAAATATAGAACCCTGTCACTTCCCACTGTTTTTTTCCATCAAATCCATCTTTTCCAATTGCATCATGGCCTGAGTTATATTCCATCACACCATCAATTTACGATGTCCGCATCAAGCACCACTTTTTAGTTCATCAAATCCTCCTTTTCCAACTGCATCATGGCCTGAGTTCTATCCCATTGACTTCTATCCCATGAGACTGAGTTCTATCCCATTGACTTCTATCCCATGAAACTGAGTTCTATCCCATTGACTTCTATCCCATGAGACTGAGTTCTATCCCATTGACTTCTATCCCATGAGACTGAGTTCTATCTGGATATAGGATCTCTGATTTCTATCCCATTAAGTTCTATCCCATCACACCATCAACTTTCCGATGCCGGCATCACTCACCACTTGTTTTCTTCATAGAATCCTCCTTTTGCAATCGCAACATGGCCTGCGTTCTATCCCATCCAACCAGCAACTTTACGATGTCGGCAGACCTGGCGTTAAAGTCATGAGGCATCTTACATATAGAACTGTCAAGGGAGTTTCCCAT